>CM035156.1:58098297-58698297 GCA_020205615.1 Panax quinquefolius
TGGAAGGTGTCTTCACACTCCAAAGTCCACTGAACGTCTTCTCATTCTTCGGTCCTTCAACGTACTCCAAAGAACGGCAAACACCTTTCTCGCCGACTTGGATATGAACCTCCTTAAAGTCGCAATCCTCCTCCGCCGACGTTGAACATCTTTGAATGACCGAGGAGTCTTCATGTTTAAAATAGCTTGGATCTTCTCTCGGATTGGCCTCAATGCCCTCTAACCCGACCAGATAACCCAAGAACTTTCCTCGCACCGAGCCCGAAGGTGCATTTGGTAGATTGAGCCTCAATTTGTGATGACGGATCGTCTAAAAGCATTCCTCTAAATCATCCAAGTGCTTCGAATGATCATGCTCTTTACTATCATGTCATCAACATACACCTCCATGTTCCTTCCTAGTCGCTTCAGAAGACAAAGTTCATCATTCTCCGATAGGTGGCTCCAAAGATTAATCAAGTCAAATGTCATCTTCTTGTAGGCATACAATCAACGGTATGTGATGAATGTTGTCTTTGAAATATCTTCTTTGCACATAGAGATCTAATGATAACCCAAAAAGCATCTATAAAGCTTAGTAGTATACCTCAAGTCGCATCAATGAGTCGATCGATGTGGGGTAGAGATAAAGTCCTTCGCAAGCTTTATTCAGTCCGTGTAGTCGATACATACTCGCCATTTCCGCTCGCTCGGACCAAAGACTACATTTGCCATCCACTCTCCGGATAGTCGATCTCAAAGGTGAAGTCAAGAATTTATCGGTTTCATGATCTCCTCATCAATAATCCTCCGACGCCAGTGCAAAGATCTGCCTCTTCTGCATTAATTGCTTCTTTCATGGGTCTACGCCGAGCCTATGCTCCGCAATCTTCCCGACCGACTGGGCATATCTTGTGGCTCCCATGCAAAATGTCCACATAACAAATGAAGAAGTTCCATAAGGTTTGTCCGGAGAGGTTGCGGCAAACCCGAACCTATCTTCACTGCTTTTGTCCTTCTTCCCAAGAACCACCGATTTCTCCATCTCTCCTGCAGTCATAACCAATGGCTCCGAATTGCTTTTGGTAAATGGCTCAATTTTTATCGCCATGGTCTGCTTTTGCTTGCTGACCTCTACTCCCGAAGCTATCATAGCATTTCGATAACATCGTCTGGCTAGATCCAAGTCCCTTGCTACCTCTCCGACTCCATGTACCATTGGGAACTTGATTTTGAAATGAGGAATGGAAGTCACTACTTGTAGGGCTGTCAAAGTAGGTCGTCCCAATATGGCGTTGTAGGCCGAATCTACATGCACAACATAGAATTTACACGTTATTTCTACCTGTTGTGGAGCAGTACAGAAGATTACTGGTAGCTCAATAGTTCTTACCACTTTAACCGGATCATTGCTGAAGCCATACAAAGGTGCCTCCTGCTCCACCTCCATCTTTCGCCCATCAAGATGCATCCTCTGATAAACGTGGGCATACAGAATATCCACGAAGACCCGTTGTCTATCATCATCCATTTCATGTCAACCGAACCCACTTGTGCTATGATCACCAATGCTCCTTCATGGGGTTCGATGGGTTCCGAAGGATAATATGCATCAGTAAAAGCTATAACTGTCCCTGGAAACGGTCTATCAATCTTTGGGAGAACACCCGCCACGGACATGACCGAGTCCAGATACTCTATCCTCTTCTTCCCCACCAATTTTCCTGTCGTCCCACCGGTTATTACATCAACGATGTGCCTTGGCGGCTGATTTGGAGTAGGTTGTGCAGGTGGAACCGATTGAATCACCTGAATAAATCCGACCGCGATTCCGTTGTTCCTCACGATGATCCCTTCCGCCACATACTAAACCAACACACCACTTGAACCTTCCTCTCTACAAAGTCCTTCAAATTACAACATTCATTAGTATCGTGACTGCCTGACTTGATGATAGCCACAAAATTTTCGAGCATTGCCTTGCCCTGGCTTGATATTATCACGAGGTGGTTCAAAGAATGGCTGGTTCCTGATCTGATCCAATATCACCGACCTATCCGTGTTCAGTTTGGTGTAAACCTTGTTCACCTTCTGGGTAGGAGCATATGGGCGATTACTTCCCTGTCGTCAGTTGTTGTTGTACTTCTTCGAGCTACCCTCTTATCGATCATTATTCCCTCCATTCTTCTTCTGATCGCCTTCAACTTTTGAAGTATCTGCCTCTTTTATTTGGTCTGAAGAAAGGCACTTCAGGTTATTCATAGCCTCCTCCATCACAATATAGCCCTCCGCTTTATCAAAAGCCTCGACCAAACTCTTCGGATGGTGAAACATCAGCTTCTTCACAAACTTCTCTGACTTCACCAGATCTAAACCGCTCAAAACACCCCCACGACTTGAAGATCATTGAGGTCGAAACCCGCCAACGGCTTCCACCTAATCGCTTTACATACAGACCCAAAGACTCATTAGAAAACTGCCAGACTTGAGCCAAAGAACCAAGAGGCTTTCCCTCCTTCGATTGCTCCCAAAACGAATATGAAACTTGTCACACACAATTTCGGACCACGACGAGATTGAATCAATGAGCAAAGTCCCCATCCAACGCCTTTGCATCCTTCCTCAACGTCGTGACAAACTTGTGACACTTAGCGAAAGATCGGTGAAATCATAATAGTTCATCAACCTATCAAACGCTCGACTATGGTCATAAGGATCCTCGGATCCATCATAACTCTCCATATGAGGCAACTTCTTGGTAGTATCTCGCTTCTCCTTAAGAATATCCGAGGAAAAGGAGACGCCTTCTTTCCTGGAGTGTCCTTCACCTGTTGAACCTCGACCAACCGCTTGAGCTCTTTTAACTCCTTCACCAAGAAATCTACACCTTCTAGTTTCGAGGAGACTTCCTTCTCTGGAGATACCTTCTTCTTCTGAGTGGATCGAACTCCTATATCAGATCCCACTGCCTTTGATGGACTTCTGGATCTACTTCGACGTGTGGCCCTGTCATCACGATGAGAATATTCACGCTGGTGCTCTCTCCTTCTGTTCTCAGGTGCATACTCTCTTAACCGGCTTCTTTGTCTACCACCATCACGACCTTGAGAACCGATCATAAGAAGTGCTTTCTTTGACACCTCAGGAGTTCTACTCCTTGATATCCTTCGTTCCTAAGGTCGCCCCCGAGACACATGACCAGAATGGACAGGCTCTTTCCCTTCTCTCTGCTGCCCATCTCTAGGTTTTCTACGTCTTTCAGACTCCACATAAATAGATGCCTCGCCTTTCAATTCGCAATCCAAGCATCTGTTAGGCTATGTCCTCCTCTCCGCTTCAAAAGAACCTCTAAAGTCTTATCTCGCCTCATCCGCCATCTTCGCCAACTTAGCAGCTTTTATCATCTCGACCACTTGGTGATTGGCGAGTTCTAAGCAGCGAGCCTTCCACATGCCTTCCGTCTCCGGGTCACGACCTCCATCATCGCCAAACACCAACCTTCTTCTTCGGCTTCACCATGGGCTTTCGAACGAGAACCCTCGAATCATGCTCTCAAGCCGTACTTCTCATGAGCACTTTTGGAAGGAGCCAATCGATCCTTAATGTAAATATGTGGTAACGATGAACTCACAGTCATCGGTTGTCCCTTGATTGTACTAGTTCTACTCTCACCATTCTTTCCGACGTAGAACAAATAAATCAAGTGATTGAAATCTCAAGACACTAGAACACGCCCTCCTTTTTAGCGCCCAATGTTAACGCCAAGATCTTCCGCCACGTCCCCAATCACGTAAGACGTCCCCGATCCCCGCATAATAAATACGATCAACACTTAAAAGCTTGATGGCTTCGACTGGCCGTGGGGATAGCTTCAGCGTGAGAGTCAAGACAAAGCGATCACAAGGGTTAACAATGGAGGATAAAATATCTAGTGTATTGAGAGAGATAAAATTATCAGTTACCTTTACTTGGATGACTTCCTTGCTATGTTATACTCTTCGCGCCTTTTAACCATGCCTTCCACTCATTGCCGACGCTTTATCCACCGACTCGATTTGTCTCATCCGACCGCATTCAAACTTCACCCACTACATACATCGTCATCGTTTGTCACCACCGCTACCGACTATAATCTCATCCACATTAATGCACGGCAGAGAGATCTCGGTCAACCTTTATCTTTTTCATCATTGCAAGTCAAAGATATAGATATTTAAATTATCTAATGGGTTGGTTCAATAATTACCAAGACTTTGTAAGACCCAATCAAGATAATCCAATGAATTAGTCTAATAACAAGGCCCAATAATAATGACCCAAGAGAATAACCAAATAAGTAGACCCAATCCATTTGGCCCAGTAGGTGAAATATCATGACCCAACATATATGTTAACGGCAAAATTTATTCTCGCTAAATCACTAAATAACAAACTTAAACATGCATAGTGAACAAATAATTACACCAGAAAGTTTGACGATCAGGATTGTCGGGGATAATTCTAGTGTGAGAATAAGTACATGTCAAAAACGTCAATTTTGATTGAGTAAGTACATGTCAAAAACGACCAATCGGAAAAATAATTCCAGGTGTGAGAATAATTGTTTTAGTGCGTAAAAATAAATAATGTATCGAGATTTTAAACTTAAAACTATTATAAAAGATTAATATATAATATGAAGAACAAAGATGATGATCAAGGAAGGAGCATTCTCATTTCATATCTTGTAATCAGTATATGTCCATCTCACCTTTACTTTATAAATGTTATTATATATAGATATAATAACATCAATACTAACATAACTACTAGGATGTTACAAAACTCAAGAGTCATGAGTTACAAAACTCAATGGACATGGGAGTTACTAGACATCCATTATATAATGAATCTAGACATAATTTTATAACACTCCCCCTTGGATGTCTATTGTATAGCAATACGCATTGAAAGCTGCCTCATTAAAAACCTTACCAGGAAAAATCCAATGGGAAAAAACCATGGTTAAGGAAAAAGAGTGCAGCGCGCATTAGCTCCCCCTCGTGAATGTATACTTAAGTTCTTCAAATTGTCAGATTCCAATATTGCAAACATGATCCTTCAAACATTGCGAGTTGATCTCGCTAGATTATCTTTGATGTATCCTCCCTTTAATTGAGCTATACATGCAACATTGTCTTCATACGTAATGGATGGAGTTCTTTTATAAGAATTTTCTAAGAATATGCCTCGTTAAAAACCTTACCAAATAAAAACCCAAAGGGAAAAAAAAATGGCGAAGGAAAAGAGTACAATATTCTTGTATAACTTCTAGTGCCTTGGGATTGCCTCATTAAAACCTTGCAAAGGAAAACCCGATGGGAAAAAACCTTAATGAAGGAAAAAGAGTACAATCAGCATATATCCTTTTTACTCCCCTTCATAAGTACATAGAATTTCCATTGTTCATGGTAAAAATATCATTAAGTCGAGTATGCCAATATTGTGCACCATCTTCTTCAAAATCATAGTTGGTAATGACTTAATGAATATATCAACCAAATTATCACATGATCAATATTGCCATTCTTCTGGGGCTCATGTGTATAAAATAATTTTGGTTCAATATGTTTGGTTCTATTACCATTTGGATTAAATAATCCCAAATCAATAGTCTCACGAAGACAACGTAAAATATGTTTAATTTCATTACAATATCTTCGAGTTGGTGCATAACTATATATTGCTAGTAAGTTAACTGCAAATGTTATATCAAGTCTTAATAAATTTGCAAGATACATCAAAGTATCAATTGCACTAAGATATGGTACTTCAGGACCTAATATATGGTACTTCAAGACCAAAAGTTTCTTTATTATTTTCTTGTGGTCAAAACGGATTTTTCATGATATCAAGTGACCAATCCCATCATTGGAGTACTCAAAGGATTAACATTATTCGTGTAAAGTTACTTCAGGACTTTTTCTGTGTACAAGAATTCTATAGTTCAATTTGTAGGCCAAGACAAAAATTTGTCTTTCAAATATCTTTCATCTCAAATTTGTTATTTTTTGTCGACTCTTCGGAGCAAAATCTTTCATCAATAAATACAGTAATAATAGCAAATCCAGATTATGATCTTTTGATAAAAATGCATGCATAAATTGGATTATTCTCAAATCCTTCTTTCAAAAGATATCTACTTAAAGCGATTATACAACAATATGCACCGGTGTAAGACCTCAAATTTTTAAATAAAAGGAATTTCCTTTATTTATTATTTTGAAATAGTAAGGGTTGATTTGATTAATGTGGATAGTTAAGGTTAAATACGCAAATATTTCAAAATAAGCAAGTGGTTATAAAATATTCATTGTTGTTTGGGAATATTCGTTTGGTCGTGGAATATTCAGACCGTCGGGGAATATTCGTATTTACCACAAGAACCATGTGTGGGCCCCATAACTAAAAAGCGATTGGATGAAGAAAACGACAAATATAAGTTGTTTTAAATAACGTGAAGTTGTTACCAAGTTAACACTATTGGAATACCCGGTGGTTTAAAACACACTAATCTGGCGTTGTTGAGAAGACACCAGTATTGCACCAATTATTGATTCTTACGTAAGAAGGCACTACTCAATAATGGTTACGTGAATTACCGCTCAATATTTTATTTTATCGAGTTAATAATTGCCGCGTTGATATTTTATATTATTGTTGTTTCAATAATTGTCATTACACAAATCTTTCATTATCGATCAATAATTCATATTATTTGAATAATATTATTAGATAACATTATTGGCAATGTCTAGAAAGTTCTCATTCAAGGAGAGGTTTGGTCACCTAATCATACCGCCAAGAAGGAGAGATCCTTATCGAAAGCCCCTTTCTCGGGAACATTTCGTCATTATAAATGTGATTCTCAGTAATATTATTTGTGAATAATTAATTATTGATTCATATGATAAGGAAATATTTATTTTATATGAATATAAATGATGGATTTATTTATGTGGTTATTAATGAAGGAATTAATGTTTGAGATGTTTTATTTTGCCTGGATTGAGGTATTAAAGATCAAATCGTTGTTATTACATTTATTATTGTGTGAGTTATAATATTTAATCCGACCGCTGGATTGTGGTAATTTTGGGTATGTTATACATACATAAGTTGAGTATATGTCCACAAATTTTGAACCGTTAAAAATGCACGAATGATTTGTTATGAATTTTAAGAGGTGTCCGATTCTTAAAATTAGGGTTATAATTGATTTTGGTGGAAAATTCTAGAATTGAGTGGGCCCCACTTGTGGTTGGTGAAGAAATGTGCTGAATTTTATTTCAAATGTGGTGGGTGGCAATAGTAGCGGTGTAAAGCCATCAGTAGTAGCAGTCAAGTCTCCTTGGCCGGGCTAACATTTTCCTATAAATAGAGGGCTGTTAGAATTGAAAATCACACCGTAAACAAAGTTTTCTCTTTCTCTCTATATTATCGAGCGATTTTGTGAGTATTTAGATACTTTGAGAGTTGCTGCTCAAGATAAGTTTCATTCAAAGATCACTTCCGACCTTTCCTTCCGAAATAATGATTCTTTGAGGTAAGGATATTATTTTTTTCAGAATGATATTATTTCTTCAATATCATTATGTTGAAATATCGGTTGGTACTTTTTATCAAATTTGGAACTTTTTCATGCTTGGGTTACTATTCATGAGTTACTATTCACGAAGTTACTATTCATGAGTTACTATTCACGAGTTACTATTCACGAGTACTATTCATGAAGCGTGAAAATATTTTTTTTGTGGAATTTCTATCTTTTGGTGTCTGAGTTACTATTCACGATACTAAGACTATTCACGATACTTGATACTATTATTCAAAAAATAAAATTTCTTCTTTTGTCCAAAACATCTATTCGGATACTAGCTTTGATCAGATCCATGTTTTGATCATTCTTGAATTTTACACCACTATGATTATTTTTGAGGTATTGTTGACATGGATAAAACAAAGTACGAATCCTTAATCCTTAATCCTTGTCATTTTGTTTCAATCGGATTCGCTTCTTTAAAAATATTTTTCATCATCCTCGCCTTAAATGATGATATTATTGAATATCTTTGGCAGAGTGCAAAAGATGAATGATTTCTCAAGAATATCTTTGGCCTCAGTAGTAAAAAGATGAGCAGTGTTTAAATGAACACGACCGATCGATGAATATCTTTGGCTTTAGTGCAAAGATGAACAGTGTTGAGATGAATACGATGACCGATTGATGAATATCTTTGGCCCAGTAGTGCAAAGATGAATATTTGATTTGAGATGAATATCGATTGATGTTACAGGATAAAATATTGATGATGGACCGTTAAATTCATAGATTATAGTAGATTTCATTCTCTACGTAACTCTTCTATGAATTATTATTTCAACTCATGAATATTGATCCAAACTTGTTGTCTATTGTATTCTATCGATTTTTCCCTGTTGGAGACTAACGATAATTTGTTGTATATTATCTTAGTCATAGTATTCTTTATCGGGCTAGTTGAGCTCACCCTTTTCCTTGTTGTTCCATTTTTCTTCTCGTGAGGCGAGAATGTAGCGAGTACTAGCCTGGGGGTATGGAATGAAGGTTCTAGAGAGAGTTGTTTAGTAGTCCTCACCATTTTTGTAAAATAATGTATCAATAAATGTGATGGGGATTTATTTGAGTATAGATATTGTCTAAAAGATAATATTTGTATTTAAACTCACAGCTTTTTATTGTTGTAATAATAAAGTTGTAGTTGTTTTTCGTACTCATGTATTTGGCGACTCGGAATGGGTGTGGTGTATACCTATTTTGGGGCGCCACAAATTGTATCGAGCTTAGGATATGATCTCCAAGTGAGATCGTGGAATAGAACTAGAGAGGAGAGATGAGTAAATCCTTCGCTAAAGGTGTCCTACCTAAGCTTATTTGTTGGTCGGTCATAATATAGGAGTATTATGTGATTTGTTAATTTATTTAATTAACCCTTGTTTTATGACAAGATTTTGAGAATGTCGAATGAGAATATTAATAGTGGAGTAAATGAGACCGTGGAGATGCCTCATACTTTACCAACGAGGAGAACGTGCAACAGTCGGCAATGTACCTCCCGTGAATAACACCAACGGCGAGATGATGAACGAGGGGATGTTTAGAAGTTTTTTGCAGCTTCATGCAAAATCGATTTGGGAGACTCGTGTTCAAAATACAGAGGAGAAATGATAGCAATTCACGGTGGTCACAAACAAGCAGTTCAAAGAGTTAGGACCACCGCATGCAGGGAAAGCCGTGATCCGATTAAGGCGAGACGTGGGTCAAACAAATTACCAAGATATTCGATGTCTTGGGATGTACGGAGAGAATGTAAAGTTCCATTCGCTACTTTTATGTTCCGTGGCGAGGCAGACATCGGTGGGAATTGTGAAGCGTACCCATCCAAATTGCACTCAAAGATGTCATGGGAGACGTTTGAATGGCAGTTCAATGACAAGTACTTCCCCGAAAGTATTCGCTATATGAAGGAAGTGGAGTTTATTAGACTATAGCAGAATAAATATGACGGTCCCAAAGACGAGGCGAAGTTCATGAGTTATCCAGTTTGCACCTCATTTGGTGGAGAATGAGGAACGATGACGCGGATGTTTCGAGAGGTTTGAAACCCGACATACGCCAAGATCTCATTTCTCATAAATTTTCTCTATTCAGATGTTGTCAATGAGGCTCATTGTTAGAGCGAGATAACGAAAATACGCTCAACCGAGGGACCATAACCGGATCATACCAAGATAAAGAAGCGATCATCGAATAACGATAACCAAATGGAGAAAGAAGAATACGATTAAGGCTAGAACCACTCCGGTGGTAATCGTGGCCATGAAAATAGAAGAAGCGAGCCTGGGAGGAGATTTTAAAAGAGGAGATTCAACAACGACCATGTGAAGACGCCGCACAAAGAAGAACCGGGTCCAAGGGGAGGAGAAAGACCATCTATCAGATGTTACAAATGCGGAAAGAGGGACATATTAGTCCAAACCGCCCACAACAGCTTCAAGGTATGCTATAATTGTGGAAAAGAAGGACATATCGCCGAGATCAGACGATATCGAAACCCACCCAAATGAATGGTGACTCAAAAGGATGTCCCGTAAAAGTCAAAGTCAACGATTCCCCGGAAGAGCGTTTGTCGTGACTTCGGTCAAAA
The DNA here is from genome assembly GCA_020205615.1 of Panax quinquefolius. NCBI lineage: Eukaryota > Viridiplantae > Streptophyta > Magnoliopsida > Apiales > Araliaceae > Panax > Panax quinquefolius. The sequence goes on from CM035156.1 coordinate 58,108,503, forward strand.
TGCGAGGAACCCGAACGGTTAGCACGGTTAGTTAATTATAAATTCTCGCTAAGTTTATACCTTACTAGATACCTGCTCTACCCATTCTTTTATCTCTTTGCTTGCGCCAACGCTTGAACTTGACTACGGAGAAATTAGACTTTGACCTATTTTATGGAGAATCCGTTAGAGAAACTTTCATTACATCTCATTGTTTAGAAATCTTGTTTGATTCAGTCAGCACTATCACATTACCTCGTTAACCTTATTTCTATAGAGATATTTGCTTTTGATGTAATTTTAAGGTTAACTACTCATCATGCCAAATTGATTGCTTTTGTAAGGTCATTAGTTTTCATATTCCTAAGCAACTCCGTTATTCAATTCAAGCAATCAAACCATTGTAATCAAACATTTTCATATCAAGCCATGAAGTCATTCGCTTATTACGGATGTCAAGTTTTCTTAGTCCATGTTATGGATTTGAATAAAGACACGCCAAATTTGAATAATATTCTTGTTGTTATTGATTTTTCCCGACGTGTTTGTCAAGAATTTCTCGCTTACTCCCAAAGCCCGATATTAAATTTTGTATCGACTTTGAACCCTAGACAAAACTCATTTCTAAAATCTCATATCGAATGGCTCCTATTGAACTTCGTGAGTTAAAAATTCAACTATAGAATTTGGTACCGAGCCTTTTTATCTTGTGACTTCCTTTGAAATTCACTTGCCGCACTTCTATAGGGGACGCCATATTCGCATGCGATAGTAAATCGATAGGTGTCATTGTGACGTACTATCCAAGATTGGGATATGAGTCACAATTGAGAGCAACCTAAGTCAAGAATCGAAATGCGTAGTTTTCTAGGCTTAGTTGGTTATTATCTGAGATTCGTTGAAGGATATTCACGAATCGCTATTCCATTAACGTAGCTAACTCAGTAGAGATACAAAATTCGAATGGAGCAAGGAATGTGGGAAGAGCTTCAAGAACTCAAGAGGAGACTCATTTCAAAGACATGTTCGACCATGCCATCCTCGAAAAGCGAACGTGGTAGCCGACGTGTTGAGTAGAAGATCGATATAAGTACGAGTACGATATTGTCAAAGACTAATTTCAGATAATTTACAAATAATAGAGATGGAGATGAAAACTCTAGGTACCCACGTGATGATATACTGAAAGTATAATCGACTTTAATCAATAAAGTTAAAGTCGCTTCAAGCCACCGAATTCGAAAGTGATGCGTATGAAGAAGAAAGTACAAGAAGGAGCTATTCCTAAGCGAGAATTGATGAAGAAGGAATACTTCGAGTCCACTCTAGACTTTGTGTTCCTAACGACTGATTTTGAAGTACAAGATTATGATGGAGGCACACAATACACCATTTGCAATCCATCCTCGAAGTACTAAAATGTATCGTGATCTTCGACATACATTTTGGTGGAACAATATGAAGAGAGATTGCAAAGTTTATCTCGATGTGTTTAACTTGCCAACGTAAAGGCGAGCATCTAGTACCTAAGGGTCCGCTGCAACCACTTGAGATTCCTAATGGAAGTGGGAACACATTACCATAGATTTCAATTTAGTCTTCCTACGGTTTCTCAAGGCATCAATGCTATTTGGGTTATTGTTGATAGATTAACCAAGTCTCGCTTCATTTTGCCGATATGGGAGACTTATTCCTCGAACGCCTTGCTAGTATGTGACGTGAATGAGATTGTGAGGTCAGCATGGCATGCACCCAGATCCATAGTTTCGGATAGTGACCCAAGATTCACTTCATGATTTTGGGTTAGTTTGTAGAAAGCTATGGGCACGAATTTATTTATTCGGTTTATCATACCATCCTCAAACTGATGGGCAATCGTAGAAGGACTACTCAAACTCTCAAGATATATTAAAACTCGTGTCCTAGATTTCAAAGGAAGTTGATAAGTACTTGCCATCGTGGAATTCTCATACAACAATAGTTATTAAACAAATATAGGCATGGTTCCATTCAAGCATTATATGGACGAAAATGTCGCTTCCAATATGTTGGGATGAGGTGGGTGAAGCAACATTGTTGGGACCCGAAAGTTAAGACGTATTTACTCACCGAAAAGATCCAAATGATTCGACAACGATACAAAACGGCAAAAGATCGACAAAAGAGTTATGCGGATCTTCATCGAAAGGACGTGGAATATAATGTAGGGATCATGTATTGTCATGAAGTTGCTCCATGGAAGGGAGTTACAAGATTTGGGAAGAGAGGAAAGCTCAATCCACGATTTATCGGTCCATTTCAAATTCTTGACCGAGTAGGAAATGTAGCCTATAGACTTGCAAGCATTCTCCGAAGTATGTCTCGTGTTCATAATGTGTTTCATATATCTGTGCTTCAGAATATGTGAAAGACCCGAACCACGCTATCGAAAGTTAGAACCGGACGAGATAAATCAAGACTTAACGTATGAGGAGGTACCGCCAAGATCTTGGATAGGAAGGAGCATGTCCCACGCTAAGAAAGGTTATACCACAAGTTAAAGTTTTGTGGAGGAATCATGCTATAGAGGAAATGACCTGGAATTGAAACGAAATGAAAGCGAGGTATCCTCACCTTTTCAAACACTGTGTACGTACGCCAATTTCGAGGACGAAATTTCATAAGGAGGGAGGTCAGTAAGACCTCAAATTTTTTTAAATAAAAGGAATTTCCTTTATTTATTATTTTGAAATAGTAAGGGTTGATTTGATTAATGTGGATAGTTAAGGGTTAAATACGCAAATATTTCAAAATAAGCAAGTGGTTATAAAATATTCATTTTGCTTTGGGAATATTCGTTTGGTCGTGGAATATTCAGACTGCTTGGGAATATTCGTATTTACCACGCAGAATGTATGCATGTGGGGCCCCATAACTGAAAAAAGCGATTGGATGAGGAAAACGACAAATATAAGTTGTTTTTAAATAACTACAGTAGTTGTTACCAAGTAAGACTCGCTGAATACCCGGTGGTTAAAACACACAGAATACGCTGCTGTCGAACAAAGAAAGACACCAGATTGCACAAATGTTGAATTATCGATTCTTACGTAAGAAGGCACTACTCAATAATTTTTACAAAGAGTTACCGCTCAATATTTTATTTTATTGATTCAATAATTGTCATTGCGCTTGATATTTTATATTATATTGTTGTTTAATAATTGTCACGCGCACAAGATTTTCATTATCGATCAATAATTCATATTATTTGAATAATATTATTAGATAACATTATTGGCAATGTCTAGAAAGTTCTCGCTTAAGGAGAGGTTTGGTCACCTAATTGCGCCACCAAGAAGGAGAGATCCTTATCGAAAGCCCCCTCTTTCCTCGGAAATGTACCGTCATTATAAATGTGATTCTCAGAATATTATTTGTGAATAATTAATTATTGATTCATATGATAAGGAAATATTTATTTTATATGAATATAAATGATGGATTTATTTATGTGGTTATTAATGAAGGAATTAATGTTTAGATGTTTTATTTTGCTTTATCTGATCGGAGGTATTAAAGATCAAATCGGTGTTATTACAAATTTTATTGTGTGAGTTATAATATTTAATCCGACCGCTGATTGTGGTAATTTTGGGTATGTTATACATACATAAGTTGAGTATATGTCCACAAATTTTGAACCGTTAAAAATGCACGAATGATTTGTTATGAATTTTAAGAGGTGTCTCGATTCTAAATTAGGGTTATAATTGATTTTGGTGGAAAATTCTAGAATTGAGGGGCCCCACTTGTGGTTGGTGAAGAAATGTGCTGAATTTTATTTCAAATGTGGTGGGTGGCAATAGTAGTGTAAAGCCATCGTGTAAAGTGTCAAGTCTGCTTTACGGCTAACATTTTCCTATAAATAGAGGGCTGTTAGAATTGAAAATCACACCGTAAACAAAGTTTTCTCTTTCTCTATATTATCGAGCGATTTTGTGAGTATTTAGATACTTTGAGAGTTGCTGCTCAAGATAAGTTTCATTCAAAGATCACTCCGACCTTCCTTCCTAAAGTACCGATTCTTTGAGGTAAGGGATATTATTTTTTTCAGAATGATATTATTTCTTCAATATCATTATGTCAAATATCGATCCGTACTTTTATCAAATTTGGAACTTTTTCATGCTCTGGGTTACTATTCATGAGTTACTATTCACGAAGTTACTATTCATGAGTTACTATTCACGAAGTTACTATTCACGAGTACTATTCATGAAGCGTGAAAATGTTTTTTTGTGGAATTTCTATCTTTTGGTGTTGAGTTACTATTCACGATACTTATTATTCACGATACTTGACAAGACTATTCACGATACTGACTATTCAATCAAAAATAAAATTTCTTCTTTTGTCCAAAAATATCTATTCTGGATACTAGCTTTGATCAGATCCATGTTTTGATCATTCTCAATTTTACACCACTATGATTATTTTTTTGAGGTATTGTTGACATGGATAAAACAAAGTACTAATCCTTAATCCTTAATCCTCGTCATTTTGTTTCACCGGATTCGCTCTTTAAAATATTTTCATCATCCTCACCTTAAATGATGATATTATTGAATATCTTCGCCCAGAGTGCAAAGATGAATGATTTCAAGAATATCTTTGGCCTCAGTAGTGCAAAGATGAAAGGTGTGTTTAAATGAACATGACCGATCGATGAATATCTTTGCCTTTAGTGCAAAGATGAACAAAAGTTGAGATGAATATACTTACCGATTGATGAATATCTTCGGCCCAGTAGTGCAAAGATGAATATTTGATTCGAGATGAATATCGATTGATGTTACAGGATAAAATATTGATGATGGACCGTTAAATTCATAGATTATAGTAGATTTCATTCTCTACGTAACTCTTCTATGAATTATTATTTCACGCGAATATTGATCCTCAAACTTGTCAGCCTATCAGATTCTATCGATTTTTCCTCGCTGAGACTAACGATAATTTGTCAGATATTATCTTAGTCATAGTATTCTTTATCGGGCTAGTTGAGCTCACCCTTTTCTCTTTGTTGTTCCATTTTTCTTCTCGTGAGGCGAGAATGTAAATGCAGTACTAGCTGGGGTATGGAATGAAGGTTCTAGAGAGAGTTGTTTAGTAGTCCTCACCATTTTTGTAAAATAATGTATCAATAAATGTGATGGGGATTTATTTGAGTATAGATATTGTCTAAAAGATAATATTTGTATTTAAACTCACAGCTTTCACCGTTGTAATAATAAAGTTGTAGTTGTAGTTTCTTCCATGTATTTGCATGTATTTGGCGACACTCGTAATGGGTGTGGTGTATACCTATTTTGGGGGCCACACACTGGTATCGTAGCTTAGGATATGATCTCTCCATGAGATCGTGGAATAGAACTAGAGGGGAGAGATGAGTAAATCCTTCGCTAAAGGTGTCCTACCTAAGCTTATTTGTTGGTCGTCATAATATAGGAGTATTATGTGATTTGTTAATTTATTTAATTAACCCTTGTTTTATGATAAAGATTTGAGAATGTCGAATGAGAATATTAACAAAGGGAGTAAATGAGACCGTGGAGATGCCTCGTATTTACCAACGAGGAGAACGTGCAACAGGTCGGCAATGTACCTCCCGTGAATAACACCACCGAAAGCGATGATGAACGAGGGATGTTTAGAAGTTTTTTGCAGCTCATGCAAAATCGATTTAGGAGAGACTCGTGTTCAAAATACAGAGGAAATGATAGCAATTCACGGTGGTCACACCAAAGCAAGTTCAAAGAGTTAGGACCACCGAACTGGGAAAGCCGATCCGATTAAGGGCGAAAGACGGGTCAAACAAATTACCAAGATATTCGATGTCTTGATGTACGGAGGAATGTAAAGTTCCATTCGCTACTTTTATGTTCCGTGGCGAGGCAGACATCGGTGGGAATCAGAAGTTGCACTCCATCCAAATTTGCACTCAAAGATGTCATGGGAGACGTTTTCAGAAATAGCTTCAATGACAAGTACTTCCCCGAAAGTATTCATTATACGAAGGAAGTGGAGTTTATTAGACTATAGCGCAGAATAACACGAAGTCCCAAAGACGAGGCGAAGTTCGCGAGTTATCCAGTTCGCACCTCATTTGGTGGAGAATGAGGAACGATGACGCGGATGTTTCGAGAGGTTTGAAACCCGACATACGCCAAGATCTCATTTCTCATAAATTTTCTCTATTCGATGTTGTCAATGTGGCTCAATTGTTAGAAATGAGATAACGAGTACGCTCAACCGAGGGACCATAACCAGGATCATACCAAGATAGATAGCATCGTAATAACGATAACCAAATGAGAAAGAAGAATACAGACAAAGGCTGAACCACTCCGTGGTAATCGTGGCCATGAAAATAGAAGAAGCGAAGCCTGGGAGGAGATTTTAAAAGAGGAGATTCAACAACCACCATGTGAAGACGCCAAATACGCAGAGTAACCGGGTTCCAAGGGAGGAGAAAGACCATCGGTCAGATGTTACAAATGCGGAAAGAGGGACATATTAGTCCAAACCGCCCACAACAGCTTTCCAAGGTATGCTATAATTGTGGAAAAGAAGGACATATCGCCGAGATCAGACGATATCGAAACCAACCAATGGAATGGTGACTCAAAAGGATGTCCCGTAAAAGTCAAAGTCAACGATTCCTCGAAGAGCGCTTTGTCGTGACTTCAATTAAAATGCGAGGAACCCGAACGGTTAGCACGTTAGTTAATTATAAATTCTCATGAAGTTTATACCTTACTAGATACCCTGCTTCTACCCATTCTTTTATCTCTTTTTGCTTGCGCCAACGCTTGAACTCGACTACGAGAAATTAGACTTTGACCTATTTATGGAGAATCCATTAGAGAAACTTTCATTACATCCGTTGTTTAGAAATCTTGTTTGATTCAGTCGGCACTATCACATTACCCGTTAACCTTATTTCTATAGAGATATTTGCTTTTGATGTAATTTTAAGGTTAACTACTCATCATGCCAAATTGATTGCTTTTGTAAGGTCATTAGTTTTCATATTCCTAAGCAACCTCGTTATTCAATTCAAGCAATCAAACCATTGTAATCAAACATTTTCATATCAAGCCATGAAGTCATTCGCTTATTACGGATGTCAAGTTTTCTTAGTCCATGTTATGGATTTGAATAAAGACACGCCGAATTTGAATAATATTCTTGTTGTTATTGATTTTTCCCGACGTGTTTTTCAAGAATTTCTTGCTTACTCCCAAAGCTCGATATTAAATTTTGTATCGACTTTGAACCCTAGACAAAACTCATTTCTAAAATCTCATATCGAATGGCTCCTATTGAACTTCGTGAGTTAAAAATTCAACTATAGAATTTGGTACCGAGCCTTTATCTTGTGACTTCCTTTGTGGAATTCACCTGCCGAATTTCTATAGGGGGACGCCATATTCGCGATGATAGTAAAATCGATAGGTGTCATTGTGACGTGCTATCCAAGATTGGGATATGAGTCACAAATGAGAGCAACCTAAGTCAGAATCGAAATGCGTAGTTTTCAGGCTTAGTTGGTTATTATCGAGATTCGTTGAAGGATATTCTCGAATCGCTATTCCATTAACGCAGCTAACTCGTAGAGATACAAAATTCGAATGGAGCAAGGAATGTGGGAAGAGCTTCAAGAACTCAAGAGGAGACTCATTTCAAAGACATGTTCGACCATGCCATCCTCGAAAAGCTTAACGTGGTAGCCGACGTGTTGAGTAGAAGATCGATATAAGCACGAAAGTACGATATTGTCAAAGACTAATTTCAGATAATTTACAAATAATAGAGATGGAGATGAAAACTCTAGGTACCCACGTGATGATATACGAGTATAATCGACTTTAATCAATAAAGTTAAAGTCGCCAAGCCACCCCAATCTTGAAATGATGCGTATGAAGAAGAAAGTACAAGAAGGAGCTATTCCTAAGCGAGAATTGATGAAGAAGGAATACTTGAGTCCACTCTAGACTTTGTGTTCCTAACGACTGATTTGAAGTACAAGATTATGATGGAGGCACACAATACACCATTTGCAATCCATCCTCGAAGTACTAAAATGTATCGTGATCTTCGACATACATTTTGGTGGAACAATATGAAGAGAGAGATTGCAAAGTTTATCTCGATGTGTTTAACTTGCCAACGTAAAAGGCGAGCATCTAGTACCTAAGGGTCCGTTGCAACCACTTGAGATTCCTAAATGGAAGTGGGAACACATTACCATAGATTTCAAGACGGTCTTCCTACTAAGCCTCAAGGCATCAATGCTATTTGGGTTATTGTTGATAGATTAACCAAGTCTCGCTTTTCTTCTCGCCGATACGGGAGACTTATTCCTCGAACGCCTTGCTAGTATGTACGTGAATGAGATCAGAGGTCAGATGGCATGCCAAGATCCATAGTTTTGGATAGTGACCCAAGATTCACTTCATGATTTTGGGTTAGTTTGTAGAAAGCTATGGGCACGAATTTATTTATTTATTTTTATATACCATCCTCAAACGGATGGGCAATCGTGAAGGACTACTCAAACTCTCAAGATATATTAAAACTCAGGTCCTAGATTTCAAAGGAAGTTGGATAAGTACTTGCCATCGGTGGAATTCTCATACAACAATAGTTATTAAACAAATATAGGCATGGTTCCATTCAAGCATTATATGGACGAAAATGTCGCTTCTCCAATATGTTGGGATGAGGTGGGTGAAGCAACATTGTTGGGACCCGAAAGTTAAGACGTATGACTCACCGAAAAGATCCAAATGATTCGACAACGATACAAACGGCAAAAGATCGACAAAAGAGTTATGCGGATCTTCATCGAAAGGACGTGGAATTTAATGTAGGGATCATGTATTGTCATGAAGTTGCTCCATGGAAGGGAGTTACAAGATTTGGGAAGAGAGGAAAGCTCAATCCACGATTTATCGGTCCATTTCAAATTCTCGACCGAGTAGGAAATGTAGCCTATAGACTTGCATGTTACATCTCCAAGTATGTCTCGTGTTCATAATGTGTTTCACATATCCGTATTTCAGAATATGTGAAAGACCCGAACCACGTTATCGAAGTTAGAACCCACGAGATAAATCAAGACTTAACGTATGGTGAGGAGGTACCACCAAGATCTTGGATAGAAAGGAGCATGTCCTACGCCAAGAAAGGTCATACCACAAGTTAAAGTTTTGTGGAGGAATCATGCTATAGAGGAAATGACCGGGAATTGAAACGGAAATGAAAGCGAGGTATCCTCACCTTTTCAAACACTGTGTATCGCACGCCAATTTCGAGGACGAAATTTCATAAGGAGGGGAGGTCAAGACCCTCAAATTTTTTAAATAAAAAGGAATTTCCTTTATTTATTATTTTGAAATAGTAAGGGTTGATTTGATTAATGTGGATAGTTAAGGTTAAATACGCAAATATTTCAAAATAAGCAAGTGGTTATAAAATATTCATTGTTGCTTGGGAATATTCGTTTGGTCGTGGAATATTCGTGATCGTCGGAAATATTCGCATACGACGACGACGAACAACCATGTGGGGCCCCATAACTTAAAGCGATTGGATGAAGAAAAACGACAAATATAAGTTGTTTTAAATAATCTACGTAGTTGTTACCGTTAACACTATTGAATACCCTATGTTTAAAACACACTAATACGCGTTGTTGAACAAAGAAGAGACTACCAGATTGCACCAATTATTGATTCTTCGTACGAAGAAGGCACTACTCAATAATTTTACAAGAATTATCGCTCAATATTTTATTTTATCGATTTAATAATTGTCATACTGATATTTTATATTATTGTTGTTTCAATAATTGTCATTACACAAATTTTCCATTATCGATCAATAATTCATATTATTTGAATAATATTATTAGATAACATTATTGGCAATGTCTAGAAAGTTCTCGCTTAAGGAGAGGTTTGGTCACCTAATCATGCCGCAAAGAAGGAGAGATCCTTATTGAAAGCCCCTCTTCCCGGAAACAATTCTGGTCATCATAAATGTGATTCTCAGTAATATTATTTGTGAATAATTAATTATTGATTCATATGATAAGGAAATATTTATTTTATATGAATATAAATGATGGATTTATTTATGTGGTTATTAATGAAGGAATTAATGTTTAGATGTTTTATTTTTTATTTGATTGAGGTATTAAAGATCAAATCTGTTGTTATTACGCCTTTATTGTGTGAGTTATAATATTTAATCCGACCGCTGATTGTGGTAATTTTTGGGTATGTTATACATACATAAGTTGAGTATATGTCCACAAATTTTGAACCGTTAAAAATGCACGAATGATTTGTTATGAATTTTAAGAGGTGTCCGATTCTAAATTAGGGTTATAATTGATTTTGGTGGAAAATTCTAGAATTGAGTGGGCCCCACTTGTGGTTGGTGAAGAAATGTGCTGAATTTTATTTCAAATGTGGTGGGTGGCAATAGTAGCAGTGTAAAGCCATCGTGTAGCAGTGTCAAGTCTGCTTTGCTACGGCTAACATTTTCCTATAAATAGAGGGCTAAGTTAGAATTGAAAATCACACCGTAAACAAAGTTTTCTCTCTCTCTCTATATTATCGAGCGATTTTGTGAGTATTTAGATACTTTGAGAGTTGTTGCTCAAGATAAGTTTCATTCAAGATCACTTCCGACCTTTCCTTCCAAATACCGATTCTTTGAGGTAAGGGATATTATTTTTTTCAGAATGATATTATTTCTTCAATATCATTATGTCAAATATCGTTGGTACTTTTTATCAAATTTGGAACTTTTTCATGCTCTGGGTTACTATTCATGAGTTACTATTCACGAAGTTACTATTCATGAGTTACTATTCACGAAAGTTACTATTCACGAGTACTATTCATGAAGCGTGAAAATATTTTTTTTGTGGAATTTCTATCTTTTGGTGTCTGAGTTACTATTCACGATACTAAGACTATTCACGATATCTTGACTATTCAATATTCAAAAAAATAAAATTTCTTCTTTTGTCCAAAACATCTATTCGGATACTAGCTTTGATTGTATCCATGTTTTGATCATTCTTGAATTTTACACCACTATGATTATTTTTGAGGTATTGTTGACATGGATAAAACAAAGTACTAATCCTTAATCCTTAATCCTTGTCATTTTGTTTCACCGGATTCGTTCTTTAAAAATATTTTTCATCATCCTCGCCTTAAATGATGATATTATTGAATATCTTTGGCTCAGTAGGCAAAGATGAATGATTTCAAGAATATCTTTGGCCCAGTAGTGCAAAGATGAGCGGTGTTTAAATGAATACGACCGATCGATGAATATCTTTGGCCTTTAGTGCAAAGATGAACAGTGTTGAGATGAACATGACCGATTGATGAATATCTTTGGCCTCAGAGTAAAAGATGAATATTTGATTTGAGATGAATATCGATTGATGTTACAGGATAAAATATTGATGATGAACTCGTTAAATTCATAGATTATAGTAGATTTCATTCTCTACGTAACTCTTCTATGAATTATTATTTCACGCGAATATTGATCCGAAACTTGTTGCCTATTGTATTCTATCGATTTTTCCTCGCTGGAGACTAACGATAATTTGTTGTATATTATCTTAGTCATAGTATTCTTTACCGGGCTAGTTGAGCTCACCCTTTTCCTTGTTGTTCCATTTTTCTTCTCGTGAGGCGAGAATGTAATGAGTACTAGCTCTGGGTATGGAATGAAGGTTCTAGAGAGAGTTGTTTAGTAGTCCTCACCATTTTTGTAAAATAATGTATCAATAAATGTGATGGGGATTTATTTGAGTATAGATATTGTCTAAAAGATAATATTTGTATTTAAACTCACAGCTTTTGTCATTGTAATAATAAAGTTGTAGTTGTTTCGCACCATGTATTTGGCGACTCGTAATGGGTGTGGTGTATACCTATTTTGGGGGCGCCACACCGGATTGCTTTAACCCATATAAAGATCTTTGTAGCTTAATAGAATACATATTTCGAGATGTAGAATTATATGCTTGGGCATTTTATATCCTTCGTGGATTTTCATATATTATATAATGATCCATCCGTATATGATGTAACAACATCCATTAATTTCTCTTTCTACCAAGCTAATTAAAATCAATGTAATTGTGTCCATTACAGAGAGCATATGTTTCTTCATAATTAATATCATGTCTTTGCGAAGAAATAAGTTGCGCTTTGTACCATATAATTTTATTTTTCTTATTTACATACACATACTCATTTGTATTCTACAGTGCATTACACCTTTTAGGTGTTCTTGGACTACTGAGTCCAAAAACTTCATATTTACTTAGTGAATTTAATTACGCTTGAATCGCTTATTTCTACATCGGCCAAATATTTATACATTCATCAACGATGATCATTACTTCAGTAATATCCATAGCAAATTTATATGAAAATATGTTGTTTATAACGATTTTATTTCTATCCAATATATACGCCTCCTGTGATATACATAATGTATCGAGATCTCGTTATTTTCGGTGCACCGATCCTCTTCAAGGATAACTCTTCAAGAGTTTTATTTACAGGAGATTTTTATTCATAAGTTTTGGATAGATTGATAAATTTTGTAGCCTGTTTCATGGGTATAGCCTCTTTATAGGCTGCAACTTATTTTTCTTGTACTTTCTTCTTCTGGGAAATTCAATCTTTAACACCGATCATTCTTTCATGTTTTTGGTGTGACTTAGATTCAATTTACTGTTGCATTAATTGATTGTCCTACAGGGACATCAATCTCTGCTAGAGTATTAGTAGCTAGAATGTGATATATCACTATTTTCTTATTATCGGTGAATAATTATGGTAATTAATTTGCAATTCATTGCAAATGAATTATCCTTTGAACTTCTAGTTCATATTGATTTGTATAAGGATCAAGATTAAATAACGTTGAAACATTCTAATTAATCTCCCATCGTACTTCAGGCAACGATCTAACGTCATGCTTTAGGCAACGACTTTTCTCCCCCTAATGGTGGGAAGACTGTTTCATTAAAATAACAATCCTCAAATTATTCCTTAAAAATATCACTTATTGAGGTTATGAATAGCATGACCCCAAGCATGTATTGGTAATTAATTTACTTTGATATAATCAACAAGTAAAAGAATCTTCTGGTTCCTTACGGGATGTTCATGGGAGTTTTCAATAATTCAATGCAACATTATTGATCCTGGATGATCAATATGATCATGCTAAATAATAAAAATCTTTTTGATCTCAACACTTCCGTGTATTATATATTTCGTGTATTATTACAACATTTATTTCAACTATTCTCATTTTAGTATAATATATCCTGTAAGAGAAAATTTATGACTTTTCTAATATGAAGCTTCGGCCTGATACTATCAAGTAATATAAGAAATTCTTCACCGCTTTCAATAAAATAGCATGCCCCCCAAACAGAGACAGAAGTTTTGTTCTCATGAGCAATGATCTTGCAATTAATCGGAGGCGCTTAATAAATGATTCAAAGAAGACCATTCTCGAGTATGAACTCAGGCAACATGATGTTCATTATATATCCCAAGTGACATGCAATAATCATTAAATGTTTGGGATGTAAATTCACTAAAGATTGTCAAGAGCGAATAGTCTTGATTGTATGATTCAAAAATTGTGCTCGTAATCTAATAATTTAAGCAAGTAATCTCGCAAACGCCATGTGTCATGAGTTGATAATAAAGCACACATGTGACCATCTTGTAGATGCATCTATTAAAACCATAAAATATTTAAATGGTTCACTTGGTGGGTGAATAGCCCACAAATATCTCCTTGAATACGCTTCTAGAAACTTTGGAGATTCAATCCCAAATTTAATTTGGTGATGGTCTAATGACCAATTTGCCTTGAGAACAAGCAAAGACATGAAAATTCCTTAAATTGAAGAATCTTCCGTTCTTCAATGGATGACCATTATAACGTATATCTTTAAAATCGAGCAAATTTCGCTTTTCTCGTAAGAATATAAAGAATCATCAATGCAAAGTTTTGTGCTCTTTCGACAATATTATAATCGCTTTTCCAGAGACTTTAATTAAGTTTGATGAGCTTTTAGCCCATACAACTTCATATATGCAAAATATAAATTTAACTTTATTACTTGAAACATAAATAAAACATATAATAAAAATACTTAATATAATGTCATAATATAATGAAATAAAAATAATTAATTAGTATGAACATTTATCAACAAAAATTAAGGAAACCATAGATATCAAAATGAGTTATATCCACTCCATTTGAAAAGTCAAAATAATCCATGGGATCTTCAGGATCATTATGAACAATAAAATTTATTTCAATTCCATTTTCTTTTCTTTTATGGAGTCTTGGTACAAATCTATATACCAAATGTTTAGAGTACGACAATTACATTCCTTTTCTATATTGATTATTCCTTTCACGCTCTACTACCATAACCACAATCATAATTTTCTATGATTATCAAATGAGGTTCCATTCACTTCGTGGAATGTAATGTAATCCACGAGCTAGATTGTTGATTTTTCAAAGAAAACTCATTATTTTGTATGTACCACTAGAAGAAATGATATCACTTCTAGGAATATAATTTCCTTTATCGCTTGAGGAATATATTATGAACTTATACTCACAATATTGCTACTACAGAGAGCATATTCGAGGCATGAAATATAGTAAATATTTTCTTCTTATTTTTTTTTCTAACATGTCTTTATCAATTTTTTTTTTTATGGAGATGATAGCGAATAAAAATAATTAATTTTGCATGATCCTACATGGATGCATGATTGTCAACTTTAATTGTATCTCCAAGGTTCTTTGCCTTTATATGAATCTCAACATCAAGATTCCATTACAAACAATTCTTGCTCGATATAAATCAAGGGCAACAAATTCAAATTTATAAAATTTGATTATTAAATAACTAAACATATTTTCCATCAAATTAAATAATTATATATGTTCGGTTTAATTATAATGAAACAATTTATAGAAATGCAGTAAAATACGAAACTAAATTTTTCTACTAAAACTAAATAACAAGCCAACACTACTAAGTATATTTGATATGACCCAAAGCAAGGTCCAAATGGATATGAAGCTTTGCAATGTAAGATTCTATTTATGTTAGTTACTATACTGCTATTATTATCAAATTGATATGGCAATAACTGGGTGTTCCTCTTGATGCAGTCAAATGCTCTATCACTGAGCTATGGACCAGCCATAAAGAGACAAGTAATCAAGGGCCAAATAATCAAGAAAGTTTACACTTTGAATGCTTACTTGAATTTTTTTTTCTTTATCTTTCACCAATGTTACAAGCAGTACTTGGTTCAAATTGAAAAGAAGGGGTTAAGAATTTTGCCACATTAATTGTTATAAAGTTGCTTTCAACTAGTTGGTGAATTTATCGAGATAGATAAAATCATGACAATGTAATCGACTTCACTACAAATCTTTAAACAGTGGCGATAACATAATTTAACTAAAAGAAAAAATCTCACCCCATGTTAAGGCTACTAATCTCATGAACCTAAATCAAAGTAAACAATTTATCTCAGATTGAGGTGATATTATCATCACCACCACCATGACCGAAATCTAAAAGCATCCCGAACTCCAATTAATTTCTATTTTTCTATAGGTTCCAAGTAGCACAGTTGAGTCTTCCATTTATGAAAAACCAAAACAAAGTCAGACAGTTAATTACTTACTATCCCTTACTATCAAATTTCTCAGCTTTTGCAACCAGTGAAACTGAAATTAGTTATACTAGCATGCTTTAACAAATCAAATCCCGCATGAGCAAATATAGACCTGTTTAGGCCACCATGCTTTCAAATGAAAGCATAGTCACCAGAATCCTACAACATCCGATATCAAGACATGCATAAAAGTATATTAATAATTTGTATAAATAATAGATAAATATACCTTCTACTTCTTACCAATAAACCAAATATAATTATCTGCTTTAAGACGAAGACGAAAGTGAGAAGCAAATCGTGCTGATAACGTATTATAAAAGATTAATATATAATATGAAGAACAAAGATGATGATCAAGGAAGGAGCATTCTCATTTCATATCTTGTAATTGTATATGTCCATCTCACCTTTACTTTACAAATGTTATTATATATAGATATAATAACATCAATACTAACATAACTACTAGGATGTTACAAAACTCAAGAGTCATGAGTTACAAAACTCAATGGACATGGGAGTTACTAGACATCCATTATATAATGAATCTAGACATAATTTTATAACAAAAACTATATTTATAACTTGAACATATTTATAACTTGAACACACCGCCTCAATTTATTGTGCCCCGCCCCGAATTCTAAAAAAAAATTCTTTAAAAATTCCAAACCAAGCATAAATTATATATTAGATCAAAGTTTCCTTAAAAAGGGCTTTTGTGAAAAGTCAGATGTATGCTCATTATCTTTTGTCTCATCATTTAAAATTTATAATATCATATTTTCAGTGTATGGGGGGGCTTATCTGTCTATCCTATTTTTATGTTTTCTTGTGAATTGTCCTAACTTCCAACAATGGATACCCTAATCAATGGGCAGTGTTATTTCTCTCCTTAGCAAGGTCTTTCTCCATTTTGAAAGGCATGATAAATTACAGCTTTAAATTCACTCTTTTAAAGTATTTATGTACAAAATCTATATGTTCTCTCTATATTTTTATATATATATAGAGAATAATATATGCAAATTTTTGTTAATATTAATTATGTATTTGATTTTATATTTACTCCTAAAATAATAAATCGTTAGTTTAGTAATGAGGATATAATGAGATTGCAATGACAAATTTGATGATATTATGTTATTTTATATTATTCCTCCGTCCCAAATTAATTGCTTTCCATTTTGACTTTTTTAAGTCAAATTGATTATTTTTAGAATTAATAATTAAGCATATATAAATATATTTCTAAAATTATAAAAATTGGGGTTAGTAATAAATTGTATATACTTTCTTTTGATTATAATCTCTTCACCTATATTTTAGCAAAAATAATAAAAAGATTAGTTTTAAAATAGTCAATTTGATTTTAAAAAATCAAAACTGAGCAATTAATTTAGGACAGAAGAAGTATTATAAAAAATTATTTTTCAGTGAAACAAAAAAGTTAGTAACTGAAACGCTTTTTGTGGAACAAAAGAAGTATAATGTACCCAAATTATGTCTAATATATACTTTACATGATACTTTCATATGAATAGTCTTATTATATTATTTTTTTGTTTCACAAAAAGTAAATAAATAAATAAATGATTTTTTTATTGATAATATATTATATAAAATGACACAATATCATTGAATTTCTTGTTATAATTTCAGCATCACGCCATGCCTAGTAAATTACTTAGTGATAAAATAAAACAAAAAATAAATCAATACTAGTAATTTGTACTATCATAATATAAGAATAACATTATTTAAGGTTCTCGAAGTATAAGTTATCTTTTATCAAAATTCAAAGTATTATCATAAATTTTAATTAAAAATAATGACTATTTTTTATTTATCATATTCAAAATTTGGGCGGTACAGTCAAGTTGGATAAAAGAAACAGAATTAACAAAAATTATCACTTTAAGAATCTAATTGACGAAAAATAAACTTTAGGGACGACTTTAAAAGTGGGTGACAACTTGAAGGGACAGAAGTGTCATTCAGCATTTGCAAAAGTTTTTAACTGAATTATGATTGTGATGTATGTGCATACATGGAATAGGTAGGAATTAAGAATATTTCCGCTTTAATTTAATCTATATTATCGCATACACTTCTACGTTGCTTGCAATCCAATTTCGTCAAATATTTGTTGATTTTCCTATTACAGGTTATGATCTCATTTATTTCAACTTTTGAGGAATATAATTTTTTGACAATGTTTTCTATACCGTAAGAAAAATAAAATTAACGAAAATTATTATACAGTTTACGATTGTAGAATTAAGTCACTCTACGACAATCGTAGAGTAGTTACTCTACGATCTGAGAATTCACTTTGCGTTTTTACGGTAGTAGAGTGACTATTCTATTATCAGTGAATGACTATTCTAAGATCATATAGTGACTTAACTCTAGATCGTAGACTGTATACATTTAAAATTTACACAATTGTGCCCCTCCATTTTTTCATATATATATATATATATATATATATATATATATATATATATTCTGTAAAAGGCAAGATAATATGCTCTATCTATTAATTATATACATGGGCTAATTTCATAATGAAATACGTGCGTTTGGTGAATGTAATATATATAGAACAGTTGGGCCATGATATTTTAGACATATTGGGCTATCTTTATTTTGGGTCGTGCCATTGGGCCGAGCCATTGGACCGGAACATTGGATAAATATGGTTTTACTTTGGACTTTGACCGGTGATGATGACAAAGATAAACTTTGACTATTATCTCTGCATTTCATTAATGAGGATTTGACAGAATCGTCCGGCAGTGAAAAATGGTGGGAGAAAGAGCAGGTGAACTGCCTGCAATCGGCTAGTGTCAGAGGAGGTCGGTGGCATGCAAAACAAGAGAAGGAGTATATAAGGTACATAACACAACACAAGTTGAGGTAACTGATATTTTCTCTTATCAAAACACTAGAGTTTATCACCTCCATTGTTATCCTTGTATCGGCCTGTACTAACTCTCACGCTGGAGCTATCCCCCGACGGTCCAAGCCGTCAAGCTTCTGGTATTGACGTGTTTATTGTGCAGGATTGGATGCGCTTTTAAGTGATTGAGTCGCGTGAAAAGATCTTGGCAATAACATTGGAGAAAATGGTGGGAGAAAGAGCAGGTGAACTGCCTACAATCGGCTGGTGTTAGAGGAGGTCGGTGGCGTGCAAAACAAGAGAAGGAGTATATGAAGACATAACACAACACAAATTGAGGTAATTAATATTTTCTCTTATCAAAACACTAGAATTTATCACCTCCATTATTATCCTTGTATCGGCTTGTACTGACTCTCACGCCGGAGCTATCCCCCGACAGTCCAAGCCGTCAAGTTTCTGGTATTGACGTATTTACTGTGCAGGATTGGACGCGCTTTTACATGATTGAGGATCGTGGAAAGATATTGGCGTTAACATTGGCGCTAGAAGGAGGGACTTTTTCTAGTGTTTTTGGATTTCAATCACACTTATTAGTTGTTCTACGTCGGAAGTTATGGTGAAGAGTAAGACAGCTACTTCTGAAGGACAACTGAAGGCTGTGAGTTCATCTGTACAATGAATCTCTGTCAAGGATCAGTTGGGTCCTTCAAAAAGTATTCATGACATCACCGCATCAAGAGATATTTCAGAAGGTTCTCATGCAAAAGTTCATGGGGATAAGAAAAGAAGACTAGTTTTTACTACTGCTAAAGGACGTGACCATGATCGGAGAAGGGTAGAAGGCACACCGCCTAGAACCCAACAACGAGATATCAGTCCGATAGAGCATCTAAGTTAGCTAAGATGACAGAAGAAGCTGACAAAGCTCTAGAAGTTCTCCTGAAACAGAGGGAAGTAATTGCTGAACAGATGGTTCATATGGCCGAGATGAAGGACGAAGCGTCAAGCTATGTTCGGTCCAAAGAGCGTAGCAGATCCATGGAAATGCGGTCCAAAAGAGGAAAAGAGCCCATGCACTCTGAACATATGTCTTGAGGCCGCCCTCGGGACCGAAGAAGGTGAAGGATCCATACTCCTGAGGATCCGAAGAGGGTACCTCACCCTAGGGGTTCTCGGGATCATAGTAGAAGCAGACGAAGGAGCAGGTCAAGAGGATATACACTTGAGAATACAAAGAAGGCACTCTGCGTTGAGTATTCTCACCACAATGAAAGGGCTCGATGTAAAAGCAGATCTAGAAGCCGCACTCCTGAGAATTCGAAGAGGGCACACCGCCCTGTGGATACTCATAACAGCAAGAGCCATAGGAGAAGCCCATCTAAAGCTGCAAGTTCGAATGGAAGAGGCCAGACTGTTCAAAAGAAGGATAACTCTCCAAAGAAGGAAGTCTCTTCATAATCGGAAGGAGTGGAATTCTTGGTTAAAGAGTTAAAGGAGCTTCGAAGACAGCTAGCCGAAGTTCAACAAGTCAAAGACACCTCAGGTAAAAAGGCGTCTCCTTTTTCTTCGAAGATTCTTAAAGAGAAGACCGACTCTACTAAAAAGCTTCCTTATATGGAGAGTTACTGTAAGACCCCAACTTTTATGAATAAAGATTAATTTCTCTCGAAATATATTTTTGAATATTATGGTGTGGATATGATATAATGTTATAGTTGTGGGTAATATTTACAAAATTTGCAAAGTAAGCAAGTGGTTATATAATATTCGATTGGTCAAGGAATATTCGTTTTAACAGGGAATATTCGTACGAAGGCACAATCATTGGTGGACCCCACAACGAAGTATTGTCGTAGTAGGAAACCGACAGAATTATCTTTTTATAAAAATAATGGCAGAAGTGTTACCGTTAAAACTGTTGAACTATCCGGTAGTAAAAGTACGATGTACGCTGGTTAGCATAAGTAGCAATACAGTATTGGTTATTGATGTTTACATAAGAAGTCACTCGCTTATACTCAATTATTGCTACAAAGAATTCTTTGCATCATATCTCTCATATTATTGATTCGATTATTGTCACATTATCATCTGTATAATATGATATATTATTAAATCAATAATTGAGATGACAAATTTGTTCATATTATTAAATTATAATATTTACAATGTTTAGAAGTTCTGTCAAGGAGAGGTTTGGTCACCCAATAGGGAGAAATCCTTATTGGAAAGTCCCCACTTTCCTGGAAACGACCTGGTTGTTAAATATTGTGAGTTATAATATTAATGATAAATAAATTTGTGTTGATTAAAGATGAATTTGATAGTTCCATTGTGTTAGAATTATTAGTGTTAGTGGAAATCGACTTTTATTTCGATAATAATTGATGTCTGGAGGATATATTGTTCAATCGGGTATTCGGGGCACTTTTTGTATCGGAGTACTATTCACGAGTTACTATTCACGAATTACTATTCACCCGATTACTATTTACTCTAGTATTATTCACTCGGGTATTTGGGACACTTTTTGTGTCAGGTTACTATTCACGGTATTACTATTCCCGAAGTACTATTCACGGGGTATTATTCACCTGAAAAATTTATTTCTTTTTGGTCCAAATCATTTTTGGGTACAATATTATTCCATGAGGAGATGTGCTAATTTTTCAGACCGTTGGTTGAAATTATAATAGTAAATCAATATGGATCGTTGGTTTAAAGTTTTAATAGTAAATCAATATGGATCGTTAGTTTAAAGTTTTAATAGTAAATCAATATGGATCGATGGTTTAAAGTTTTAATAGTGAATCAGTATGGACCGTTGCTTTAAGTTTTAATAGTAAATCAATATGCACCATCCGTTTAAAAGTAAATCAATCTGGACCGTTCATGAATTAGTTACTTTTCATTCCATTCTCCTATAAATAGAAGCTCATTCCTTCATTATTTTTTACGAATTCATTAAAACTCTAGAGAGAAAGAAGAAGAGAAATCTGCTACCTCACTTTTCCAATATCTAGTTCTTCTAAGGTAAGGGATATTATTTCTTTCGTATTCATGAAGAGAACTTCTGTTATTCCATTCTTTATTATTCTGTTGGAATAACCTATATACCCGGACTCCCCTATACTTGGTGAAATTCTTCTATTATTCCATTCTTTATTATTATGTTGGAATAACCTGTCTATGCGAAGTACCGCATATATGGTGAAATTCTTTTATTATTTCATTCTTTATCATTCTGTTGGAATATCCAGCTTGGGTACGATTACGCTCGACCGGTTCCATTAATTATTATTACGTTGGAATAACTCCGTCTGCGCGCCATCATCGCATGCATGGTGATTTCTGTTGTTATCCCATTCTTTATTATTCTCATTGGAATATCCCGCCGATCGCGAATTTCGCCGACCGGTTCCGCTTTTTTTATTCGCCGTAATATCCGTCCGTAAGCTTACGCATGACCCGGTTCCATTCTTTATTATTCATTGGGAATAACATGTCTGCATGCGTCTATCGCATTTATGGTGAATCCTTCATTATTCCATTCTTTATTATTATGTTGAATAACTCGCCTACATGTGGATTACCACATGCATGGTGAATGATCCTTTGTATTCATTCCTTATTAAATTGTGGAAATGATCTCAGATACGTGGATTACCGCATGGGCGCTGAAAATCCATTTGCGCTTTCATATATTCTATTATACTCAAATTGGTTAAAGTTTTGGATTCTATACTCCATGAAATTAGTAGAATATCCTCGGATATTTGCGCTTCATCCAGTATCTTTTCATGAAAATATTCTTCTGAGCATTCTTGAATGTTTCTCCACATAGCAGCACCATGTTGATAATTTGGACGTTGTTGGTTCCTGGATAAATTAATTCTTTAACTTGTTTTATTGAATTATTATGTCATTGTCATCATCCTCATGCTTATATTATAATGAAAGTCATCTTTGGCTTACGTGCATAGATGGACTTAGTATGATTATGACCAGGGATCATTCGGTATAATCATGACTGTAATGTTATAAATGATATGGTAAAAGTCCTCGGTGGCCCGTGTAATGCATTAATGGATGCTTTTTGGTATGATTATGACCAAGGATTGTTCTAATAGTCATGACCATCGATGATTTAATGAATATCCTTGGCCCGTAAAATACGAGGATGATTAGATGATGTGTTTTATTGATTAAGTCGAGTCTCAAATGATAAAAATTGATGAAAATATTTTAAACCATAGAAGATAGTAGATTTTATTCTCTACTTGACTCTTCTAATGGATTTTTGTTCATCAAGCAGCTTAAACTTGATGTCTATTGTATTTTATCGGTTTAACATTGTTAAAGACTAACGATAATTTATTCTGCATTATCTTAGTTATAATATTTCTTACTGGGCTAGTTGAGCTCACCCTTTCTTTCACTGTTCTCTTCAGGAAATGAGAATATAGCTGGGACGAGTCGGGGAATGGAGTGATGGTCCATATGATAGCATTAGTAGTCCTCACTATTCTGTTAAATAGTGTGACAATAAATGTAATGAGGACTCCATTGAGTGTGGATATTGTCTAGATGACAATATTCTTATTAAAACTCTCAGTTTATGTTTTGTCGTATTTTACATGACAGTTGTATTATTAAGTTATCTTTGTATTTTTGTACCATGTATTTGACGACTCAGAATAGGTGATGTATACCTAATTTGGGGGCGTCACAGTTACGATGGTTCAGGTGATCCATATGACCACAGCTAGGCGTTTGATAGGTCGATGGATTACAATGATTTTTTGGATGCAACTAAGTGTCACACTTTTGTGACGACACTAAGGACGGATGCGAGGTAGTGGATGGGAACTCTGCCTTCAGATTCAATTTCATCTTGGGCAGATTTATGTAGCAAATTCCATGCCCATTTTGGAAGCAATAAGAGGAGAGGAAATCCTACTGGCTCATTGGCTCAAGTTTGTTAATTTTCGAATGAGTCTTTAAGCCAGTATGTGAAGAGATTTAGAGAAACGGTTGGCCAAGTGACTGATTTGAATGATCTTCAGGCTGTTGGGCTATTTCAGAATGGTTTGGACCTGGTGAAATTGGAAAAGCTGGTGAAGAAGCTGATGTTCAACCATCCGAGAAGTTGAGCTGAAGCATTTAAGAAAACCGAGGGATATATTGTGGTGGACGAAATGTCCTTCTTCAGACAGAATGAAGGAAAAAGACAAAGAGAAAACCCTTATTTTGTATGACCTACCTAAGTTTATTTGGTATTTAATTGGTCGGTCAGAATATAGGGATAATATGTGATATGTTAATTAACCCTTGTTTTGTTTCAGTATTTGAAAATGGCATCCTAAAATGTTTAGATAAGCAATGAAGCACGTGAGATCGTTGAGTCACCAACGATCAATGCCTAGGGTAATGTGCAACAGGAAGACAATAATCCTCATGAAAACAATAACACCGATGAAATGGTGAACGATGGGATGGTCAGAGGCTTTATGCAATTCATGCAACATCAGGCGAAGGCGGCTCCTGTCCAAAATGCAGGTGGAAACACTGACAACTCACGGTCGGTCACCACTAAGCAGTTCAAGGAGCTGGGACCACCGGAGTTTTTTGGAGAGCCAAAACCAATTAAGGCGGAGACGTGGATAAAGCAGATCAATAAGATATTTGATGTCTTGGGATACTCTGAGGAGCAAAAGGTTCCCTTTGCCACCTTCATGTTACGTGCAGAGGTAGATTACTGGTGGGAATCTGTAAAGCGTACTCAACCTGCCGCACTGAAGATGTCTTGGGAGAAGTTCCAAGAGCTATTCAACGACAAGTAGTTTCCTGAAAGTATTCGTCATATGAAGGAGGTAGAGTTCATCAAGCTTGAGCAAAAGAATATGACCGTGGCGCAGTACGAAGCTAAGTTTGCCGAGTTGTCTCAGTTTGCGTCCCACTTGGTTGATAATGAGGAGAGAATGACGCGAATGTTTCTAAGTGGTTTGAAACCCGAGATACGTCAATACCTTATCTCTCATAAACTGTGTTTGTATTCAGATGTTGTGAATAGGGCTCAGTTATTGGAGCGCGATAATGAGTCAACCAAACCAAGAGAGAGCAGCCGACAAGTCGATAATACCAGTGGTAGCATTCATCGAAGCGGTGACAACAAATGTGGAGGGAATCAACATGCCAGAATTGATAACCACTTCGGTGGTAATCATGGCCAAGACAATAGGAGTGGAAAGTTCAAGAAGAGAAGGTTTAGCAAAGATGGAAAGACGTCAGTACCAGCACCCGTTGTTAAGGAAGGAGAATGACTGCCGGTCGTATGTTACAAATGTGGAGGGGAAGGATATATAAGTCCAAACTGCACGATGCAGTCCAAAGAATGTTATAATTATCGAAAAGAAGGCCACGTAGACCAATTTTGTCATGCACCAAAGTCAAGTCCAGCTGGGATAGAGGCATCAAAAGGTGTCCCAGACAAGACAAAACCGGTAGTTCAAGGGAGAACGTTTGTCGTAACCTCCCAAAAAGCGAGGAATCCGAACGAGGTGATCACGGGTAAGCTAATCATAAACGCTAGCGAAGTTTATACTTTATTTGATACCGGTTCTACCCATTCCTTTATTTCTCCTACTTGCGCTTAACATTTAAATTTGACTCCGAAGAAATTAGACTTTGACTTATCTGTTGAAATTTCGTTAGGAGAAACCTTCATTACATCCACGGTTTATAAGTCTTGTTTAATTCATATCGTTAATCGAACATTACCTATCGATCTTATTTCTTTGAAAATACTTGCATTTGATGTGATTTTAGGGATTGATATGTTAACTACTCATCATGCTAAAATTGATTGTTTTTGTAAGGTTGTTAGCTTTCATATTCCTAACCAACCTATTATACGAATTCAAGCAGCCAAACCACTAAAATCAATCACTGTCATCTCAAGCCATAAAGCTATTCGTTTATTGAAAAATGGATGTCAAGCTTTCTTAGCTCATGTCACGAATCTAAATAAAAATACGTCAGTTTTGAATGATATTTCTATTGTTAATGAATTTCCTAACGTATTCCCGGAAGAACTTCCTGGCCTACCCCCAGAGCATGAAATCGAATTTTGTATCGATCTTGAAACCGGTACAAAACCCATTTCCAAAGCCCCATATCAAATGGCTCCTATTGAAATTCAGGAGTTAAAAACCCAACTACAGGAATTGTTAGACATAGGTTTCATTCGTCCTAGTACGTCTCTTTGGGTTGCTCCTGTTCTATTCGTGAAGAAGAAAGATGGAAGTATGTGACTTTGTATTGATTATCGTGAGTTGAATCATGTCACCATAAAAAATAGGTACCCGTTACCTCATATTGATGATCTGTTTGACCAGTTGTAAGGCGCCATATTCTTTTCAAAGATTGATCTTCGTTTCGGATATCACCAATTGAAGATTAGAACCGATGACATTCCAAAGACGGCTTTCAGAACTCGTTACGGGCATTATGAATTCCTAGTCATGTCTTTTGCATTGACTAATGCTCCTGCTGCCTTCATGGACATGATGAACCAAGTATTCAAGGAATATTTGGATTACTTTGTGGTCGTCTTTATTGATGACATCCTCATATACTCCAAAACCCGTGAAGACCCTGAGCAACACTTGAGGCTGATATTTCAAAAGCTTCGTGAAAACAAGCTATATGCCAAGTTGAAGAAATATGAGTTCTGGCTTGAGGAAGTTGTATTCCTTGGGCACGTGATATCAAATCATGGAATATCTATTGACCAGGCAAAGATTGAAGCAATTCAAAGCTGGGAGCAACCTAAGTCAGTGACCGAAGTACATAGCTTTCTCGGCTTAGCTGGTTATTATCGGAGATTCGTAGAAGGGTTTTCTTGAATCGCTACTCCATTAATGCAACTGACTCAAAAAGATATAAAATTCAGTTAGAGCGAGGAATGTGAGAAGAGTTTTCAAGAACTCAAAAGTAGACTCATTTTAGCATCTGTTCTGACAATACCATCTGGCACGGAGGGATTTGTCATTTACAGTGATGCTTCAGGCAAAGGGTTAGGATGTGTTCTCATGCAACATGGGAAAGTCATAGCCTATGCCTCACGACAACTCAAAGAATATGAGAGGAATTATCCTACTCATGATCTAGAGTTGGCCGCTGTCGTTTTTGCGCTTAAGATTTGGAGGCATTACCTGTATGGAGAGAAGGTGGAAATCTATACAGATCATAAAAGCCTCAAATATTTTTTCACTCAAAAGGAACTTAACATGCGGCAACGACGTTGGCTTGAGTTGTTGAAAGATTATGATCATACCATCCAATACCATCCTGGAAAAGCGAACGTAGTAGCTAACACATTGAGTAGAAGATCATATGCGAGTATGAGTGCGATATTGTCAACGCAAAGGCCCATTTTGTATGACTTACAAAGGATGGAGATAGAGTTAAAGACTCCAAGGACCCATGTGATGATGGCGAATATACGAGTAGAACCGACTTTAATCGATAAAGTTAAAGTTACTTTCAAGCTACGGACACGGAGTGATGCGTATGAGGAAGAAAGTGCAAGAAGGTGTTATGCCGGAAGCAAGAATCGATGAAGAAGGAATACTTCGAGTCAACTCCAGACTTTGTGTTCCTAATGATTCCGACTTGAAGTATAAAATCATGATGGAGGCGCACAACACATCGTTTACAATCCATCCTGGGAGTACCAAAATGTATCGTGATCTTCGACATACATTTTGGTGGAGCAATATGAAGAGAGAGATAGTGGGGTTTATCTCAAGGTGTCTAACTTGTCAACGAGCCAAGGCGGATCATCAAGTGCCAAAAGGTCCATTGCAACCACTTGGAATTCCATAATAGAAGTGGGAACATATTACCATGGATTTTGTTACTGGTCTTCCCAAGGTTTCTCAAGGCATGGATGCGATTTGGGTCATTATTGATAGATTGACCAAGTCTGCTCATTTCTTACCGATATGAGAAACTTATACACTTGAACGTCTTGCTAGTATGTACATAAACCAGATTGTAAGATTGCATGGTATGCCAGTATCCATAGTTTCTGATCGAGACCCAAGATTCACTTCAAGATTTTGGGTTAGTTTGCAAAAAGCTATGGGCACGAATTTACGATTTAGTTCGGCATATCATCCTCAAACGGATGGACAATCGGAAAGGACTATTTAAACTCTTGAAGATTTATTAAGACTCTGTGTCCTTGACTTCAAGGGAAGTTGGGACAAGTTCTTACCATTGGTGGAGTTTTCCTACAACAACAGTTATCAAACAAGTATTGACATGGCTCCATTCGAGGCGTTGTATGGAAGAAAGTGTCGTTCTCCAGTATGCTGGGATGAGGTGGGTGAAGGAACGTTGTTGGGACCAGAGTTGGTACGTATGACTACGAAAAAGATTCAAACGATCCGACAACGTATAAAAATCTCACAAGATCGACAAAAGATTTTTGCTGATCTTCATCGAAAAGACGTAGAATTCGATATTGGAGATCATGTGTTGTTACGTGTTGCTCCATGGAAAGGAGTTACAAGATTTGGAAAGAGAGGAAAGCTCAATCCTCGATTCATTGTCCCATTTTTAATCCTCGATCGAGTAGGAACTATGGCTTATAGACTCGCTTTACCGCCAAGTATGTCTCATGTTCATAATGTTTTTCACATATCTATGTTACGTAAATATGTGAAGGACCCGAATCACATTATTGAATTAGAACCAGACGAGATAGAGGAAGATTTAACATATAAAGAGTTACCTATTAAAATCTTGGATAAGAAGGATCATATTCTACGCTCCAAGGTTATACCTCAAGTCAAAGTTTTTTGGAGAAACCACGATGTAGAAGAAATGACCTGGGAGTTAGAATCTGAGATGAAGTCAAGATATCCTCACCTCTTCGATATACCAGGTACGTACCCTAATTTCAAGGACGAAATTTCATAAGAAGGGGAGGTTGTAAGACCCTAACTTTTATGAATAAAGATTAATTTCTCTCGAAATATATTTTTGAATATTATGGTGTGGATATGATATAATGTTATAGTTGTGGGTAATATTTATAAAATTTGCAAAGTAAGCAAGTGGTTATATAATATTCGATTGGTCGAGAAATATTCGTTTTAACAGGAAATATTCATACGACGACACAATCATTGGTGGACCCCACAACGGAAGTATTGTCGTAGTAAAAAAACAACAGAATTATCTTTTTATAAAAATAACGGCGAAAGTGTTACCGCTAAAACCGTTGAACTACCCGGTAGTAAAAGTACGATGTCTGGCGTGGTTGCATAAGAGCACACCTGTATTGGTTATTGATGCTTACGTAAGAAGTCACTCATTTATACTCAATTATTACTACAGTAATTGATGTATCATATCTCTCATATTATTGATTCGATTATCATCACAGTATCATCTGCATATTATGATATATTATTAAATCAATAATTGAGACGACAAAGTTGTTCATATTATTAAATTGCAATATTTACAATGTTTAGAAGTTACACAAGGAGAGGTTTGGTCACCTAATCAATTGCGCGCCAATAGGGAGAAATCCTTATTGGAAAGCCCCTTCTTTCCTGAGAACGACCTGGTTGTTAAATATTGTGAGTTATAATATTAATAATGAATAAGTTCATGTTGATTAAAGATAAATTTGATAGTTCTATTGTGTTGGAATTGTTAGTGTTAGTGGAAATCGACTTTTATTTTGATAATAATTGATGTCTGGAGGATATATTGTTCAATCGGGTATTCGAGGCACTTTTTGTGTCGGAGTACTATTCACGAGTTACTATTCACAAGTTACTATTTACGGGTTACTATTCACCCGATTACTATTCACTCTAGTATTATTCACTCGGGTATTTGGGATACTTTTCATGTCGGGGTACTATTCATGGGGTTACTATTCCTGAGGTACTATTCACGGGGTACTATTCACCTAAAAATATATTTCTTTTTGGTCCAAATCATTTTTGGGTACAATATTATTCCACGAGAAGATGTGCTAATTTTTCAGACTGTTGGTTGAAATTATAATAGTAAATCAATATGGATCGTTGGTTTAAAGTTTTAATAGTAAATCAATATGGATCGCTGGTTTAAAGTTTTAATAGTAAATCAATATGGACCGCTGGTTTAAAGTTTTAATAGTAAATCAATATGGACCGTCCCTTTAAAAGTAAATCAATCTTGACCGTTCATGAATTAGTTACTATTCATTCTATTCTCCTATAAATAGAAGCTCACTCCTTCATTATTTTTACTTAATTCATTAAAACTCTAGAGAGAAATTATAGAGAGAAGAAGAAGAAATAGTCTTTACCTCACTTTTCAATATCCAGTTCTTCCAAGGTAAGGGGTATTATTTCTTTCGTATTCATGAAGAGAACTTCTGTTATTCCATTCTTTATTATTCTGTTGGAATAACCTGTATACCCGGACTCCCCTATACTTAGTGCAATTCTTCTATTATTCCATTCTTTATTATTATGTTGGAATAACCTGTCTATGCGAAGTACCGTATACATGGTGAAATTCTTCTATTATTTCATTCTTTATCATTACTTTGAATATCACATTAAGGTGCGTATTACGCTTTGACACGGTTCCATTAATTATTATTACATTGGAATAACTCGTCTGCTATGCGGTCTATCGCATGCATGGTGATTTCATTGTTATTCCATTCTTTATTATTCTGTTGGAATATCCAGCCGGTGCGTTAATTTCACTTTGACTGGTTCCGCTTCTTTATTATTACGCCGGAATATCCTCGTCATGCATTTACGCATGACCTGGTTCTATTCTTTATTATTCTGTTGGGAATAACCTGTCTGTGCAGTCTATCTCACGCATTGTGAATCCTTCTGTTATTCCATTCTTTATTATTATGTTGAAATAACTTGTCTATGTGGATTACCACATGCATGGTGAATGATCCTTTGTATTCATTCCTTATTATATTGTGGAAATGATCTATATACGTGGATTACCGCATGGCGGGCGAAAATCCATTTGCAGTTTCATATATTCTATTATACTCAGTTGGTTAAAGTTTTGGATTCTATACTCTATGAAATTAGTAGAATATCCTGGATATTTGCGCTTCATCCAGTATCTTTTCATGAAAATATTCTTCTGAGCATTCTTGAATGTTTCTCCACATAGCAGTATCATGTTGATAATTTGGACGTTGTTGGTTCCTGGATAAATTAATTCTTTAACTTGTTCTATTGAATTATTATGTCATTGTCATCATCCTCATGCTTATATTATAATGAAAGTCATCTTTGGCTTACGTGCATAGATGGACTTAGTATGATTATGACCAGGGATCATTCGGTATAATCATGACCTGTAATGTTATAAATGATATGGTAAAAGTCCTCGGTGGCTCATAATGCATTAATGGACGCTTTTGGTATGATTATGACCATGGATTGTTCTAATATAGTCGCTGACCATTGATGATTTAATGAATATCCTTGCCCGTAGTAATGCGGGATGATTAGATGATGTGTTTTATTGATTAAAATTTCTCAAATATAAAATTGATGAAAATATTTTAAACCATGAAGATAGTAGATTTTATTCTCTACTGACTCTTCTAATGGATTGTTTGTTCATTCTTAGCTTAAACTTGATGTCTATTGTATTTTATCGCTTTAACATTGTTAAAGACTAACGATAATTTATTCTGCCTTATCTTAGTCATAATATTTCTTACTGGGCTAGTTGAGCTCACCCTTTCTTTCACTGTTCTCTTCAGGAAATGAGAATATAGTTGGGACGAGTCGGAGAACGGAGTGATGGTCCAGATGATAGCATTAGTAGTCCTCACTATTCTGTTAAATAGTGTGACAATAAATGTAATGAGGACTCCATTGAGTGTGGATATTGTCTAGATGACAATATTCTTATTAAAACTCTTAGTTTATGTTTTGTCGTATTTTACACGACAGTTGTATTATTAAGTTGTCTTTGTATTTTTGTACCATGTATTTGGCGACTCAGAATAGGTGATGTATACCTATTTTGGGGGCGTCACAGTTACGATGGTTCAGGTGATCAATATGACCACAGCCAGGCGTTTGATAGGTTGATGGATTACTATGATTTTTTGGATGCAGCCAAGTGTCACACTTTTGTGACGACACTAAGGAAGGATGTGAGGCAGTGGATGGGAACTCTGCCTTCAGATTCAATTTCATCTTGGGCAGATTTATGTAGCAAATTCAATGCCCATTTTGGAAGCAACAAGAGGAGAGGAAAGCCTACTGGCTCATTGGCTCAAGTTTGTCAATTTTTGGATGAGTCTTTAAGCCAGTATGTGAAGAGATTTAGAGAAACGGTTGGCCAAGTGACTGATTTGAATGATCTTCATGCTGTTGGGTTGTTTCAGAATGGTTTAGACCTGGTGAAATTGGAAAAGCTGGTGAAAAAGCTGATGTTCAACCATCCGAGAAGTTGAGCTGAAGCATTTAAGAAAATCGAGGGATATATTGTGGTGGACGAAACGTCCTTCTTCGGACAGAATGAAGGAAAAAGACAAAGAGAAAACTAAGGGCGATCAGAAGAAGAACGGTGGTAATAATGATCGTTCAGACGGGAATTCAAAGAGGTATAATAGCAATTGGCGTTCGGGAGGAGGTTGCCAACCTATTCCGAACCAGAAAGTGAACAAAGTATACACTCAGTTGAATACAGACCGGGTTAAAGAACAGCCTTATTTTGAGCCTCCTCGGGAAAATCTTAAGCCTGGGTCTGGTAATTCTCATAAATATTGTTATTATCATCAGGCAGCGGGGCATGGAAATAATGACTGCTGGAGTTTGAAGGAGTTCATTGAAAGGAATGTCCAAAGTGGTACTCTGGTTCAATATGTAGCTGGAAGAGAGCCTCAAGAAGAGCAGCAGAGGAACACTAGGCCTGTTCATGTCGCTCAACTAGTTCAACCTGCACAACCAGTTCCTATTCCGCCAGCAAGGCATGTTGTTGATGTAATTATTAGGGGAACTGCTGGTAAAGTTGCTGGAAAGAAAAGACGCGGATACTTGGATTCGGTCATGTCAGTGGCGGGTACACTTCCGAAGACTGAAAGACCGTATCCAGGTACGGTAATTTCCTTTACTGACGAGGATTACCCTTCTGAGCCCATCGAACCCCATGAAGGAGCCTTAGTAATTACTACACAAGTGGGTTCGATCGATATGAAGCGGATGATGATTGATAATGGGTCTTCTGTTGATATTTTATACGCACATGTTTATCAGAGAATTCATTTGGATGGGTGAAAGATAGAGATCGGGAAGGAGGCTCCTTTATATAGCTTCAACAATGATCCATTCAAGGTGGCAAGGACTATTGAGCTGCCAGTCATCTTCGGCACAGCCCCACAACAGGTAGAAATCATGTGTAAATTCTATATAGTGCATGTGGATTCGGCTTACAACGCCATTTTTGGAAGACCCACCTTGTCTGCTTTTCAGGTAGTAATGTCAATCCCCCATTTTAAAATTAAATTCCCAACATCCCATGGAGTGGGGGAAGTGGCTGGAGATTTGGATCTAGCAAGAAGTTGTTATCAGAACTATAAGACCCCGAATTTTATGAAATGAAAGTATTCAATTTTATTATAATTATTATTTTATTTAGTAAATGGTTAAATTGATAAAGGTTAAAGTTAAGGGTGATATTTAAAAATTTTGTAAAGTAAGCAAGTTGATATAAAATATTCGTTGTGTCGGGGAATATTCGATTGGTCGGGGAATATTAGTTTTAACAGGGAATATTCGTACGATATCACAATCATTGGTGTACCTCACAACGGAGGTACTATCGTAGTTAGAAAATGACTAAAATATTTTTAAAAATAACGGCAAAAGTTTTACCGTTAAACTGTTGAACTACCCGGTAGTAAAAGTACAGTAATACGCGTGGTTGCATAGTAACACACGGTATTGATTATTGATGCTTACGTGAGAAGTCACCCGGTTATACTCAATTATTACTACGATAATTCTTGCATAATATCTCTCATATTATTGATTCAATTATTGTCACAATATCATCTGCATAATATTTATTATTATTAAATCAATAATTGAGATGACAAAGTTATTCATATTATTATTTGCAATATTGACGATGTCTAGAAAGTTCTGTCGAGGAGAGGTTTGGTCACCTAATTGAGCGCCAATAGGGAGAAATCATTATCGGAAAGCCCCCTATTTCCTGGGAATGATCTGGTTGTTAAATATTGTGAGTTATAATATTAATGATGAATATGTTCGTGTTGATTAAAGATGAAATTGATATTTCTATTGTGTTGGGATTATTAGTGTTAGTGGAAATCGATATCTATTTCGATAATAATTGATGTTTGGAGGTTATATTGACCAATCGGATAATTAATCGGATAAATAAGTAATTAATTGCTATTAATTCACATGCTTATAACTATTTTTTCATATGTGTGTACTATTAATTCACATTCATGTACTATTAGGGGAGGTGGTGCAAGATTGATAATACTTGCATGACTAAATTAAAAATGGAGGTATAGATGAAGGTACTATACTGTAATTATTTTTTTCACATGTATAGAACTATTGATTCACATGATTGTACTATTGATTCACATGATGTACTATTATGGGAGATGGTGCAAGTTTGATAATACTTGCAGGACTAAATTAAAAATGAAGGAAAAGATGAAGGTATTATATTGTAATATTTTGAGCCCCAAAATGTGCAATTATCGAAACTATGTTTTTCTATAAATAGAAGCTCATTCTTCTTTCATTCTCACCAATTCACTAAGACTCACAAGAGCAATTATAGAGAGAGAAGCTATAGAGAGAAAGAAGAAGAGTAGTCTGCTACTTCACTATTCTAGTATCTAGTCTTCTTCCAGGTAAGAAATTATTATTTATTTCATATTACGAAGAGATATTATTTTTCAGATTCGTATGAATATTATTTTCGCTTCAATATTCATAAGGAATATCATATTCGCTTCAATATTAGTAGGAATATTATTTTTAGCTTCAACAATGTAAGGGGTATTATTTCTTTCGTATTCATGAAGAGAGTTATTTTCTTTCAATACTCGTAAGGATTGTTACTCCATTCTTTATTATTCTGTTGTAATAACCTGTCTACGCGGACTACCGCATGCATGGTGAAATTTTTTTGTTATTCCATTCTTATTATTCTGTTGAAATAACCTGTCTACGCGGACTACCGCATGCATGGTGAAATTCTTCTGTTATTCCATTTTTATTATTACATTGGAATAACTTTATGCATGTGGACTCACTGCATGCATGGTGAATGACCCTTCGTATTCACTCTTTATTAAATTGTGGAAATGATCTGTCTACGTAGATTACTGCATTGCGGATGAAAATTCATTTACTGTTTCATATATTCTATTATACTCGTATGAGATATCCTTTCTTTTGTACTCGTCATGGAATATCGTTTTCTTTTGTATTTTTCTTTTATGAGTACTATTAATGGAGTACTATTCATGGGTACTATTCACAAATTACTATTCATGAATTCACGAGTATTATTCATAAAGTACTATTCATGGGGTACTATTCTCGAAGTAGTATCAACGGGGTACTATTTACCCGGAGTACTATTCATGACAAAAATTGATTTTTTTTCGGTCCAAATCATTTTTGATACAATATCATTCTTGAATTTTACTCCACAAAGCAGTATCATGTTGGCAATTTGATCATTATTGAATTCTAGATAAATTAAATAATAAATCTTTAAAAATTTATCCTTTGCTTTCTTTTAATTGAATTCTTATATTATTGCCATCATCCTCATGCTTATATTGTGATGAAAGTCATCTTTGGCTTACGTGCATAGATGGACTGTTGATTGGTATGATTATGACCAGGGATCATTCGGTATAATCATGACCCGTAATGTTATAAATGATGTGGTAAAAGTCCTCATTGGCCTGTAGTGCATTGATGGACAATTATTGTTATGATTATGATCAGGGATTATTCGGTATAATCATGACCATTGATGATTACATGAATATCCTTGGCCCGTAGTGCAGGGATGATTCGATGATGTGGTTTATTTATTAAGCTGAGTCTCAGCGATAAAGTTGATGAAAAACTTTTTAAATCATAGAAGATAGTAGGTATCATGCTCTACTTCACTCTTTTAATGGATTGCTTGTTCCGTTGCAGTTAAACTTGATGTTTATTGTATTTAATCAATTTAAAATTATTGAAGGCTAATGATAATTTATTCTGCATTATCTTAGTCATAATATTTCTTACTGGGCTAGTTGAGCTCACCCTTTTGCTTTCATTGTTCTCTTCAGAAAATGAGAACGTAGCCGGGACTAGTCGGGGAACGGAGTGATGGTCCGAGATAGTTGTTTTAGCAGTCCTCACTACTTAGAGTGATAATAAATGTAATGAGGATTGAATTTGAGCATGGATATTGTCTAGAAGACAATATTCATGTAAAAACTCAGCTATGTTTTATCGTATTTTTACACGACAGTTGTATTAAAGAAGTTTGTATTTGATTTCTGTACCGTGTATTTGGCGACTCAAGATGGGTGATGTATACCTATTTTGGGGGCGTCACAAGAACGCTGTGATTGCTTCAGGTGTAGGGGTTAGTAAGCAAAAGCAGGCTATGGCTATTGAGAATGAACCCTTTACTAAAAGTAGTTCGGAGCCGTTAGTCATGCCGCTGAAGAGACTGAGGAATTCGAGCTGATTTCAGGTAAGAAGGAGAAAACAGTGAAGATAGGTTCAGGTCTGTCGGAACCTCTCTGGACGAACCTAATAGAACTACTTCGGTGTTATGTTGACATCTTCGCCTTGATGCTTAGTGATACGCCTAGGGTAAGCAAAAAGGTTGCGGAGAATCGGTTATAAGTGGACCTAGCGAAAAAGCCAGTTCGGCAAAAGAGGGGGATATTTTCCCCAGAGAGGCAGAGGATTATTGATGAAGAAATTGCAAAGCTGCTAGCTGCAGATTTCATATTCGAGATAAACTATCTGGAGTGGATGGCAAATGTGGTTCTGGTCCAGAAACAGAACGAAAAATGGTGAGTATGTATAGATTACATTGATTTGAATAAAGCATGCTCGAAGGACTTTTATCCCTTGCCTCACATCAATCAGCTTATTGATGCGACTTCGGGATACGTTTTTCTTAGCTTTATGGATGCCTTTTCGGGTTACCATCAGATTTCTATGTGTAAAGAGGATATCCCGAAGACAACTTTCATTACTCATCGATCAGCGTATGCTAATAAGAAGATGATGTTTGGTTTGCTGAACGCAGGAGCCACATACCAGAAGATGATGAACTACGTCTTCACAAGGCAGTTGGGGAGAAATATGGAGGTCTATGTCGATGATATAATCGTCAAAAGCATAACAGTGCAAGGGCATTTGGATGATTTAGAGGAATATTTCCAGACAGTACGCCATTACAATCTGAAACTGAATCCAACCAAATGTACCTTCGGACTTGGTGTAGGTAAATTTTTGGGCTATCTGGTTAGCAAACGGGGTATCGAAGCCAACCCAGAAAAGATCCAGGCCATCATAGACATGAAGTCTCCTTAATCCTATAAAGATGTTCAGCGTCTGACGGGTAGAATAGCAGCTTTGAGGAGGTTCATATCCAAATCGGCAGAAAGATATTTGCCATTCTTTAACACGTGTAAAGGGCCGAAGAATGCTAAAACATTTTAGTGGATTCGGAATGTGAAGACGCCTTCAAAGGAATAAAGAAGTATTTGTCTTTGGCGCATTTGTTGGTGAAACCAGCTCCTGCTGAACCATTGTACTTGTATTTGGCAGCCAGTTCGTTAGCAGTGGGAGCAGTTTTGGTGTACGAAGTTGGGGGTAAGTAGCACCCGGTTTACTATGTAAGCCATGTCCTTAGGGATGCTGAAATAAGGTACCCAAACCTTGAGAAATTTGCCTTTGCTTTGATAATAGCTAGTCGAAAGCTTCAAAAATATTTCTAAGGTCAGGTTGATCATAGTATACACGGATCAGCCGTTGAAGAATGTTCTAGGTAAGCCTGAAGTTTCTGGGAGACTCGCTGTTTGGACAATGGAGTTGTCTCAATTTTTCATAGAATATCATCCCCGGACAGCTATCAAAGGGAAAGCTTTGGCTGATTTCATGGTCGAATGTTCATTTTCTGAAGCTGATGACAATTTAGGAGAAGCTGAAGAATCTGACAGAGTAGTTGTAGTACTTCAGCATAATCAGAGTTCGTGGACGTTGTATGCTGATGGATCTTCTACTTCGGATATTAGTGGAGCGAGTATTATATTGACGAGTCCGGAGGGATTCAAAGTGCAGCAGGCTATCAGGTTTGGGTTGAGAGCAACGAACAACAAGGCAGAGTATGAAGCGATGCTAGCAGGATTACAACTGGCAAAGAGTCTCGAAGTTCAAAGATTGATCCTTTACAGTGACTCTCACTTGGTCGTCAAGTAGATTTCAGGGGAATATAAAGTTGAGGTTCAAGAATGATTAAGTATCTAGCAGAATTAAAGGATCGGGTTCAGTATTTTCTTTCCTATGAGTTTCAAGGGGTTGATGGCAATGACAATTCCATTGCCGATGCGTTGTCAAAGTTGGCTACTACTGAAGCAAACACTTTTGATGGTTTAGTATATTTAGAGACTTTGCAACAACCTAGTATCCAACATGATATAGTGATGTGTGTAGAGCGTTCTAATTACTGGATGACTCCATACTTATCTTATCTGGCAGATGGCGTATGTAAGACCCTAACTTATTATTAATAAAATTGAATTTCCTCTATTTATTATTTTGAAATAGTAAGGGTCGATTTAATTAATGTGGTTAGTTATGGGTAAAATGCGCAAATATTTCAAATAAGCAAGTGGTTATAAAATATTCATTGTTGTCAGGGAATATTAGTTTGTTCGTGGAATATTCTTACCGTCGGGGAATATTCGCATGCGATGCACAAGACCTTTGTGTGGGCCCATAACTTGAAAGCGATTGGATGAAGAAAACGCAGCAAAATATAAGTTGTTTATAAATAACTTGCGTAGTTTATTTACAAGTTAATCTTGTTGGAATACACGGTGGTTAAAATACGATGCAGATGCGGTATTGCACCAATTATTGATTCTTACGTAAGAAGGCACTTTACTCAACAATTGTTACATTAATTACTGTTCAATATTTTATTTTATTGATTCAATAATTGCTACGTTGATATTTTATATTATTGTTGTTTCAATAATTGTCATTACACAGTAATTTTCCTTTATCGAATCAATAATTCATATTATTTGAATAGTATTTTTAGATAACATTATTGGCAATGTCTAGAAAGTTCTGTCTAAGGAGAGGTTTGGTCGCCTAATTGCGCGCCAGTAAGGAGAAATCTTTATTGAAAGCCCTCTTTCTCCGAAACTAGTTGTCATTTATATTGTGATTACAGAATATTATTTGTGAATAATTAATTATTGATTTATATGATAAGGAAAATATTCATTTTATGTGGATATAGATGGAGAAAATTTTAAAGTAACAATTGTTGAAAAATTGATATTTTATCTTTTCTGATAAAACAATTCATTTAAATATATTATTATATTTTAATAATATAATAATGGTGATATTTTTATAATGAATGTGAGATATATGAATATATGAGGAGTAAGAATATTTTTGTTGCAAAAGTTGTTTAAAACATGTTAAACATGTCAGTGGACCCATTTCTTGACTGAAATTTGATTATAGCATGTAAAATCGTCCGTATGTGGATTTCAGTCAATTTCTGTTTGGAATTTGAAAAAACTTTCTTCTGCAAAGTGGTAGAGAATTAAATTTCCTATGAAAAGGACATAAGATTTGAATTTTTCTGATAAAAGGGCTATTTATTATGAATTATTGAAGTTCCGTAGTTCTGAAATAATTAATTTTTAAAAGTTTTAATTATTTTTAATAACAAAAACGTTTTTTTTGTTTTTGTCATTAGTGGTGGCTGAATTCAGATGGTCAAGGTGGGCGTAAGAATTTAAATAAATAATATTATTATTTTATTAAATTTTCTACTTTGGTGTTCTAAGCAATTTCCTATAAATAGGGTGTGCTTAGGTTAGAATTAAAAATCACACCAGAAACTGAAGTTTTCTCTCTCTATATTATTGAGCGTATTCTTGTGAGTATTTTGATACTTTGAGTGTTGTTATACGGTGTAAGTTCCTTCAGTGTTATATCTGATATTCTAGCCATAAGTACTATTCTTTTCGAAGTAAGGGATATTTTTTTTAAATGATATTATTTCTTCTAATATCACTATGCCGGAATATTGGTAAGATTTTTCTTTTGAAATTCTTGTCTTTCAGTGTCGAGGTTACTATTCACATATACGGCACTATTCACGTATCTGACCTATTCACTTAATACAAAGACTATTCATAGAAAAATTAAATTTTCATTTTTGTCCAAAATATCTATTATGGATACTATTTTCTTTGATTGTATCCATGTTTTGATCATTCTTGAATTTTACTTATTATGATTATTAATGAAGTATTTTAAACTCGGATTGTTTAAAGTACGAATCCTAATATTTTTTCTTTTT
The DNA here is from genome assembly GCA_020205615.1 of Panax quinquefolius. Taxonomy (NCBI): domain Eukaryota; kingdom Viridiplantae; phylum Streptophyta; class Magnoliopsida; order Apiales; family Araliaceae; genus Panax; species Panax quinquefolius. The sequence goes on from CM035156.1 coordinate 58,148,929, forward strand.
GTTTCATGGATTCGCTTTTCTTTATAAAATATTTTTCATCATCCTCACCCTAAATGATGGTATTCTCAATATCTTTGGCCAGAAGGCAAAAGATGGTTGATTTTCTTATCAATATCTTTGGCCCGTAGTGCAAAGATGTACAGGCGTTGAGATGAACATGACTAACTGATGAATATCTTTGGCCTGTAGTGCAAAGATGAATATTTGATTCAAGATGAATATTGATTGATGTTACAGAGATAAAATATTGATGATGGACTTTTAAATTCATATATTATAGTAGATTTCATTCTCTACGTAACTCTTTCTATGAATTATTATTTCCGCTGCGAATATTGATCTAAAATTTGTTGTCTATTGTATTTTATCAGATTTTTCCATGTTGAAGACTAACGATAATTTGTTCTATATTATCTTAGTCATAATATTCTTTACTGGGCTAGTTGAGCTCACCCTTTTCCTTTTTATTCCATTTTTCTTCTCAGGAGGCGAGAATGTAGCGAGTACTAGTTGGGGTATGGAATGAAGGTCTTAGAAAGTTGTTTTAGTAGTCCTCAACATTTTTGTAAAATAATATATCAATAATTGTAATGAGGACTTATTCGAGTGTTGATATTGTCTAAAGACAATATTTGTATTTAAACTCACGCTTTTATGTTGTATTAGTAAAGTTGTAGTTGTTTTACATACCATGTTATTGACGACTTCGTAATTGGTGTTGTATACCTATTTTGGGGGCATCACAATTAGTATCGAGCTTAGGATATGATCTCCAATGTAGATCGAGGAATGTAACTAGGAGGGAGAGATAGTAAATCCTTCGCTAGTGTGTCCTACCTCGCCTTATTTGTTAGTTGGTCAAGATATATAGGGATATTATGTGATATGTTGATTTCCTTAATTAACCCTTGTTTTATGGCGGCAAGTTTTGAGAATGTCGATCGAGAATGTTAATAGTGGAGTAAATGAGACCGTGGAGACACCTTTGCTCACCAATGAGGAGAACGCGTGCAACAGTCGGCAATGTTCCTCCCGAAACAACACCACCGAAAGCGATGATGAACGCGGATGTTTAGAAGCTTTTTGCGCTTCATACAAAATCGATTTAGAGGAGACTCGTGTAAAAAAATACAGGTGGAAATGATAACAACGCACGGTTTGTCATAGCCAAGCAGTTCAAAGAGTTGGGACCACCAGAATTCTGAGGAAAGCCAGATCCGATTAAGGCAGAAACGTGGGTCAAACAAATCACCAAGATATTCGATGTATTGGGATGCACGGAGGAACAGAAGGTTCCATTCGCCACCTTTATGTTCCGTAATAAGGCAGATTACTGGTGGGAATCTGTGAAGCGTACTCATCCAGCCGCACTCAACATGTCTTGGGAGACATTTCAGAAACTGTTCAATGACAAGTACTTTCATGAAAGTATTCATCATATGAAGGAAGTGGAGTTTATTAGATTGGAACAAAACAACATGACGGTGTCCCAGTACGAGGCAAAGTTTGTAGAGTTATCCAGGTTTGCACCTCATTTGGTGGAGAATGAGGAACGATGACGCTGGATGTTTCGAGAGGTTTGAAACCGGTATACGTCAATATCTCATTTCTCATAAATTTTCTCTCTATTCACATGTTGTCAATGAGGCTCAATTATTAGAAGCGAGATAACGAGTACGTTCAACCAAGGACCACAACCAGGATCATACCTCCAGGATGGCGATCATCGTAACAACAATAACCAAATGGAGAAAAGAAGAATACGGACAAAAATGGTAACCACTCCTGTGGTAATCATGGCCATGAAAATAGAAGAAGCGAGTCCTGGGGAGATTTTAAAAGAGGAGATTCAACAATGACCATGTATGAAGACATCAAAGACCAAAGAAAGAATCGGTTCTAAGGGAGGAGAACGACCACCCATCATATGCTATAAATGCGGGAAAGAGGGACATATCAGTCCAAAATGCTCACAACAGTTCAATGTATGTTATAATTGTGGAAAGGAAGGACATATCGCTCAAGATTGTACAGTAGTGAAACCAAGTCCAGCGGGGATGGTGACTCAAAAGGCTATCCCAGAAAAGTCAAAGTCAACGGTTCCTAGAAGAGCGTTTGTCATAACTGGTCAAAATGCGAGAACCCAAACGAGGTGATTACGGGTAAGCTAATCATAAATTCTTGCGAATTTTATACCTTACTAGATACCAGTGCTACTTATTCATTTATCTCTCCTGCTTGTGCTCAACGTTTAAACTTAACTCCGGAGAAATTAGACTTTGATTTATCTGTGGAGACTCCGTTAGGAGAAACTTTCATCACATCCACTGTTTATAAATCTTGTTTGATCCAAGTTGACACCATCACATTACCTGTTGACCTTATCTCATCATGCCAAAATTGATTGTTTTTGTAAGGTTGTTAGTTTTCATATTCCTAACCAACCTGTTGTACGAATTCAAGTGACTAAACCATTAAAATAAATCACTGTCATATCAAGTCATAAAGCTATTCATTTATTGAAAAACGGATGTCAAGCTTTCTTAGCCCATGCTATGGATTTGAATAAAGACACGTCGGATTTGAATAATATTCCCATTGTTAGTAAATTTCGATGTATTTCTTGAAGAACTTCCGGTTACCCCCCAGAGCGTGAAGTTGAATTCTTTATTGATCTTGAACTTTGATACAAGCCCATTTCTAAAACCCCATATCGAATGGCTCCTATTGAACTTCAGAGTTAAAGGTCCAACTACGAGAGTTGTTGGACATCGGTTTTCATTCGTCTAGTACATCTCCTCGAGGTGCTCTGCTTTATTTGTAAAGAAGAAATCTTTGGAGTATGCGACTTTGTATTGACTATCGGAATGGAACCATGTCACCATCAAGAATAGGTATCATCTACCTCGTATTGATGACATGTTTGACCAGCCAAGGAGCATAATTCTTTTCAAAGATCGATCTTAGCTTACGATATCATCAATGAAGATTAGAACAGAGATATTCCAAAGACCCTTTCGTAACTCTCTGATGACGCATTATGAATTCTTAGTCATGTCTTTTGGATTAGCTAATGCTCCTGCGGCTTTCATGGATATGATGAACCAAGTATTCAAGGATTATTTGGATCAGTTCGTTGTTGTCTTTATTGATGACATCCTCATATATTCCAAAAGCCATGAAGATCATGAGCACCATTTGAAGCTGGTACTCCAAAGGCTTCGTGAAAACAAGCTATATGCTAAGTTAAAGAAATGCAAGTTCAGGCTTGAGGAAGTAGCATTCCTTGGGCATGTGGTGTCAAAACATGGAGTATCTGTCGACCCGGTGAAGATTGAAGCAATACAAAGTTGGGAGCAACCAAAGTCGGTGACCGAAGTACGTAGCTTTCTGGGCCTAGCTGGTTATTATCGAAGATTCGTGGAAGGATTTTCTCGAATCGCTACCCCATTAACTCAGCTGACTCGGAAAGATATAAAATTTGTATGGAGCGAGGAATGCGAGAAGATTTTCCAAGAGCTTAAGAGGAGACTCATTTCGGCACCTATTCTGACAATACCATCTGGTTCGGATGGATTTGTTATCTACGGCGATGCTTCGGGCAAAGGGTTAGGATGTGTTCTCATGTAACATGGGAAAGTCATAGCCTATGCCTCGCGACAACTTAAAGAATATGAGAGGAATTAACCTACTCATGATCTAGAGTTAGCAGCAGTCGTTTTCGTGCTAAAGATCTAGAGGAACTATCTATATGGGGAGAAAGTGGAGATATATTCAGACCATAAAAGCCTCAAATATTTCTTCACCCAAAAGGAACTCAACATGCGGCAACGACGTTGGCTCGAGCTGTTGAAAGATTACGACCACACTATTCAATACCATCCTGGAAAAGCAAACGTGGTAGCTGACGCGTTGAGTAGAAGATCATATGCAAGAACAAGTGTGATGATGTCAAGTATACGCATAGAACCAACTTTAATCGATAAAGTTAAAGTTACTCAAGCCACTGACCCGGAGCTGATGCGTATGAAGAAAAAAGTACAAGAAGGTGCTATTCCGGAAGCGAGAATCGATGAAGAAGGAATACTTGAGTCCACCTGCACTTTGTGTTCCTAACGACTCTGATTTGAAGTACAAGATCATGACGGAGGCACATAATACACCGTTTGCAATCCATCTTGGAAGTACCAAAATGTATCGTGATCTTCGACATATATTTTGGTGGAGCAATATGAAGAGAGAGATTGCAAAGTTTATCTCGAGGTGTTTAATTTGTCAACGTGTAAAGGCGGAGCATCGAGTGCCTAATGGTCCATTGCAACCACTTGAGATTCTGAAATGGAAGTGGGAACACATTACCATGGATTTCCTTATGGGTCTTCCCACGGTTTCTCAAGTTATAAATGCTATTTGGGTTATTGTTGATAGATTAACTAAATCTGCTCATTTCTTGCCAATACGGGAGACTTATTCCCTTGAACGTCTTGCTCATATATATGTAAATGAGATTATGAGATTGCATGGCATGCCAGTATCCATAGTTTAGGATCTTGACCCAAGATTCACTTCACAATTTTGGGTTAGTTTGCAAAAAGCTATGGGCACGGATTTATGATTCAGTTCGACATACCATCCTCAAACGGATGGTCAATCAGAGAGGACCATTCAAACTCTTGAAGATCTATTAAGACTCTGTGTCCTAGACTTCAAATGGAGTTGGGATAAATATTTACCTTTGGTGGAATTCTCCTACAACAACAGTTATCAGGCAAGTATAGGTGTGGCTCCATTCGAAGCATTATATGGACGAAAGTGTCGCTCTCCAGTATGTTGGGATGAGGTGGGTGAAGCAACATTGTTGGGACAAGAGTTGGTACATATGACTACAGAAAAGATCCAAATGATTCGACAACATATACAAATTGCACAGGATCGACAAAAGAGTTATGCGGATCTTCATCGAAAGGACGTGGAATTTAGTATTGGGGATCATGTATTATTGCGTGTGGCTTCATGGAAGGGAGTTACTGAAAGTAGTATGCACACAAGCCAATCATGTTTGATGATAAAGCATATACTTTGTAACAATCTTATTCATTTATTAATAAAAAATATTAATTTATTAAAGGCTTTTAATTATCTACACGATCTTTTGTTTTATAATATGTGATAAACCCATAGTTTTAAGCAATGCTTTTAGAATAATGATGATGATCATTCTAATGAGATCTAAATTCTTAGAAAGCTTAAAACTAAAATAGTTCCCAATCATTGGATTACTAAATTGGGGATTAGTGAATCCGGATAGATTGGTACATCGTTGTTTGCTTTCATTGGATGAGGATGATTGATCTCATGATCATTTGTGTGGAGACACTAAAGCAAGTATGTAGGTGCTTATTAGAGAATAAGTTCACTTTGAACATGGCTCGCTAAGGAATACCTAATGGAGTTTTACTTGCTTTTGTCAATAGGAATTCTGTAGTGATAGTAGTCTAAGTGATCCTTGGACTTGAGATCATCATAGTATCTTGTGTATGATGAGTTATACTTTGACTTATTCCTTAAGACCCTTAGGGTATATCAAAGGGTATGCTTGGGTATAATAAGTTGTATACGTGAAGAAGATAATGTATGATCAATAAAGAATCTACCACTTCTAATAAAAGAAGAAAATGTCCTATGTAATTCGATAAATGACAACCCAAAGAGTCCTTGGCGGCGTAATGAAATTAGAAAGGAGTTTCTAATTTGCATTATTTAGTGTTGTGCATTTAAGGATCGAAATACATATAATTAAATAAAATAAGACTTGACGAAGAATTCCAATGCCTTATATTTAATTGGGACATTGTATGGTGGAAGGATTGAATTGTATTTGTAACTATTTACTCAAAGGTTCTTTTATGATTAATGTTGTAATCTATATTATCCGGAAAGTCATTGATCGCTAGGAGAGCTTATCCCTATTGTAGAATAAATATTATTTATTTAAATAAATTAATTGTTTAATTTATTTATTTAAATAAGATTAGAATTATTCTAATTGATTTATTCACAACCTTTTAATATGGAGAACCTAAAGGGTCACACCATAAAAGGAAGAATAATTATTTAAGAAGTTAATGGCATAATCGTAATAATATATTTAAGTATATTTAATTTAATCTATGGTGATAGAATAAATTAAATAGCTTAATATTTATTATTTAATATTTTAGAAATATTAAATATAAATTAATAAGAGGAGTCTTATTAATATTATTACAATTATTATTATTTTAATTTCTAAAAGAGTTTAGGAATTAATTTAATATAAATACTCTCATTTATTCCTAATTAGATTAGGAAGGAAAATTAGTTAAAGGAGTTTAATTAATTATCCCTAATAAGATTAGGGAGCTCAATTAATTAAAAGAATTTAATTAATTAAATAAAACCCAATTCCTTAATTGTTAAGGTGGGTTGCCCACATCTATAAATAAGAGGAGTCTTATTATGGGTGAGGGGTTGTTGACTTTTACAACTACATAATAATTCCAATTTGTTGGAGAGTACGCCCTTTCTATAGAGATAGAAAACTAGGGATGAGCCAATACCCCTTCTTCTTGAAAATTCTTTTTCCTTGGTGGATCACCTCTAGAGGCCAAACATTTGGGTGGCTAACGTTGATCAAAGGAAGGAACCAAACCCGGTGGATTCAAGTTGAACGCGAAAAGGATTGGAGATGAACTTGTACCTGAGGAAGCTCGATCTTCGAGGGTATGATTTTATTCTTTATCTTTTCGTTTAATTAATAATTGTGCATAAAGGGTGATCCGGGTATATGATTTGTAAATTTTTAAACTCTGATTTTTACACGTTTCCGCACTTTTATGCAATTTGATTGCGTTCTTGAATATTACAAACCTAACAGTGGCATCAGAGCCAAACCTTTATGCGAATTATTAATTGTTTGATTTAATATGTATGTTGATATGTGTTTAGAACAATTTAATTGGGCATAATTTTGTTGTATAAAATTAATAAAAAAAAAACCGTGATTATCAATTTCGCAAAATCCGTCGCTATTTTTTTTTGAAAACCGTTAATCTTGTTGCTATTAAGGATTGGCATACAAGACATCATCGACAATCTTTTTGCTTCACGAGCATCGCGCATTAAGCAGCAAGGCAACAAGGTTGTCACGTGATTGTGCTTCACGGATAACATGGGATTTCCATGATTCTGATTCATGTAAAGTGACTCACATATATCATAAAAAAAAGGGTCTTAATAATCTAGACGTTATTATATATATTTATATATATATATTAACGTAATATATATATATTTGACATATATATACGGTTATTATATATATATATAATAGTTATATATATAATATTCTTAATAATTTTATAATTAAAATAGATAATTTATTTTAATCTTAAAATAAAAGTTTATTTTAATATTAAAATATAAAAGGTTTATTTTAATTTTAAAATTAAATTTCATGCTAACTAATTAGAGTTGGAATTTGATTCCATGATAACTAATTGGAGTTGAAATTGTATTTCATCTTTCCTTAAATAAAGGAGTTTATTTAGATATGAAATTAGATTTCATATTATTCAAAATAAAAAGGTTTATTTGTGAATAGGAAAAAGAATCAGTCTTTCCTTAAATAAAGGAGTTTATTTAGATATGAAATAAGATTTCATATTATTCAAAATAAAGGAGTTTATTTGTGAATAGGAAAGATAATCCGTGTTTCCTTTAATAATTTTTTTTTTATATATACATGGAATTGGATTCCATAATTAATTAAAATAAAGGAGTTTGTTTTGATTAAAGATTTTGATTAAAATAAAATAGTTTATTTTATTCAAAATTGGATATATTAAAATAAAATAGTTTTATTTTGATTTAAATTTGGATTAAAATAAAGGAGTTTATTTTGATTCAAAATAAATTTTATACTAACTAAATTTGCCCATTAAATGATATCAATATATATATTAAATGTTTATTATTCATAAGAAGAATATTATTTATTGATGCATATGGTGATGTGTATGATAATAAATGGGATTGATTATGGACTATTGACCAATATGATTGGATTTTATTTTAGTTGGATGCATGAATGTATGAGTTTTATTAATTGGGGTCTGCGTACCTCGTCTTCTCTAATTTTTCTTAATGTAAATTTTATCTCCCTCCTATGTACTTCCCCTTGACTGCTGATCAAGGTTTCTATTTATTTTAAAATAGTTTTGTAATAGGAATAATTAGAATTATTTTGAAAAATTGGAGATCAAGGAGCAAGGAGCTTGAAGACCCGTTTTGTAATGGAGCCCGGTTTAAATGTAATAGTTATATTTAAATATTATTTCTTGCACCCCTAGGGTTTGACCTTTTGGTTCACTTGGTGGCTCTAGTGAACCAAACTAGAATAAAAGTCCATAATCAATCTGGGTAGAATATAGTATTCTATATGTGTATGCTTATACTATATATATTATATATTATACAAACATGCTTCGCGATGTTCATTAATATGACGCGTATTTTATATATATATGTGTATGCTATAAACAAAACAAGATGAGACAAATTAATAACAAACCCTCAAATTTTTTTATATTAAGTCCTAAGCGTTCAAAGATATTTGGAATATCGAACGTCGCCTTTCTAAACATGATAAAATTAATAGAGTATTAAATATTTAATATGAGTTTGTTGTGTCACCACAAGGCAAGTATTAAGTATTTAAGATGTTAATTTATCACATTTGATACTTATAAAGAAAATTGAACAATATTGTTTTGTTGTGTCACCACAAGGATGATATTTTTCTTTTTTGAATATATGGAGTGCTAGGTCGGACTTAACTTGAATAATTTTGATTCGGATGTGCCACCACTTGATCAAAATAATCTAAGAGGCAAAAGAAAAAGAGTTGCATAGTTGATGTAATTGACAAAAGTTGTCTACCTATTTATTTATATATAGTTTGTTGTGTCACCACAAGGCTATATACATTTGAAATGAGATCCTTATTCTCACTAGCAGATCTTTAATTAGATTTTGCCGAACAATATATATTGAGGGTAATATAGTTTGAAGAAAATAGTGGGAGATACCAATTTAAAACAAGACCTAAATTATTTTGGTAATTAATAAAAGAATGTATGTTAAAATGTTGTTAATTACAAATTCATTTACGAAATTTTACAATGTCTAAAATTACTATCATCAAGAAGCATATTAGATGTTAAATTAACGAGCATCAATTAAACGGATTGGTTAAGGAATTTGAGAATAGTTCTCATAGTGAAAAAGCTATCTTATATGTCATAATACGCCTATCCTCTGCAGATGGTTGCGCATAATGCCTCTGAGGAAGACATTGCTACTTTTAGAAAGTGGCAAGATGATGCACAGATTGGCTCGATGCATCATGCTCGCATCCATGAAGTAACGAGCTTCAGCGTCAAGATGAAACTATGGATGCTCCTACTATATTCATGCACATCAAGTAGTTGATGGTGAGGAAAGTAGGGCCGATAGATATCGAGATATCTAAGGAGCTCTTCCGATCTAGAATGGCCAATGGCACTATAAATGCAGATAAAAGTTCTTAACATAATCAATTTGATTGATCAATTAGGATAACTGGTTTTGTCATGGATGGAGAGTTGAGCCAAGATTTGATCTTGCACTCACTCCCGGACTCCTTTCACAATTATTGTGAATTTTTCATATAAACAAGCTAGATATCAGCTTCGTTGATTTGCTTAACATGTTGAAAAATGATGAGAGTCACTTTCCAACCAAGAAAGATCAAGTCTTACTGGTAGGGGCCAAAGGATCTTCTGAAAAGAAGAACGGTTCAAAGAAGGTATATGGAAAGGCAAAAACAAAGGATAATAAGAACAAAACTAATACGGATAGCAAAGGAGTTTGCTTCCACTGCAATAAGCTTGGACACTAGAAAGAAACTGCAAAAAGCATCTTGCAGAGGCTAACCAAAAGAAGCTTAGTGAAGTTTTGGTTACAAATACAATTTTGTTCATGATTTAAAATAAATTTTTCATTAAGTCAAGGTTCTACTTGGATATTGGATATCGACTTTGGTTATCATAAATATAGATTTATGAAGGGACCAAGAAGAAGTAGAAAGCTAAACAAAGATAAATAATCATATGTGTGGGAAATGAAGCAAAGGTTGCTACATTAGCCATAGGAACTTATAGTTTAGCATTGCCTACGGGCAAGTATATTAAGTTAATAAGTTGTTATTGTATTCCAGTTCTCGTTAGAAACATTATTTCCATTTTATTGTTGGACAATGAAATTTTGGTATTATAATTAAGAATAATTGTTGTTCTATTTATAATAATAATGTTTTGTATAGAATCGAATATTATAATAAATTTAGTATACTTGACTTACATGAAAATAATTTTGCATATTGAACAAATTAGTATAAGAAAATGAGATGATCATTCAAAGAGTTGAATGTATGTATTTTTTGAAATACAAGTATGAATTATTTGAAAGGTTCAAAGAATTCAGAAATGAAACAAATTGGCAAAGTATTAAGATTCTTTGATTAGATCAAGGAATAAATACTTGTTCAATAAGTTTCTAGATCATCTCAAATGGTTTTCTCATAATGGACACATCCTGATACGCAATAATTGATTGATGTATCTGAATGGAAAATTCGTACCTTGTTGGACATGGTGCGGTCTATAATGATTTTACCGACATTCCAAAGATCCTTCAGGATCATGTCCTGAAATGGTCGACATATCTACGAAAAGGTAACCTCAAAATCTGGCCCCAAGACTCCATAAAAGTTATGGATAGGGAGGATTCCAAATCTTAAGTATGTTAAGATAAGGGGTTGTCCAACTTATGTGAAAAAGGTTTCAAAAGATAAGCTTGGGACAAGATTTTACAAGTACAATTTGTGGGACATCCTCAAGTAAGTTTAGGGTATATGTTCTATAATCCTACTTAGCAAAAGGTGTTTGTTACGAAACACGCTGCCTTCTAAGATAAAGGTGTTTATCATTGAAGGGCTAGTGGGAGGATAATAGATCTTGAAGAGTTCAAGAACCACAAAATACTATAAGTCAAATAAGAGGAACCTGTAGATAGACCTATTATACCACAACTGAATCAGTAAATCGAATAGTATGCAAGAAGATACCGGGAGGTATGGATTCATCATAGATGATGATGATGATGAGGTACACATCATAGAAGATGATGATCCATTACATACGATGAGGTAAGAGTTCTAGTGTGTACAAAAAGACAAAGACGATGGGCGCCAAGTGACATTCTTAATATTATATGTTGATATACTACGGATAAGGAATGACATACTAATGCTACAATCAATAATGATAAAGTTGTCTAAACATTCCTCCATGAATGGTTTGGGAAGAGTATCTTAATTGGGGATAAAATCTATATAGATAGATACAAGAGGATGCTCGACTTAACCCAAGGAACGATATATTCATTTGATGCTAAAGTCGTTTAGCATGGCAAACTCCAAGAGATGTCTCATGTCGATGAGCTATGGAGTGTATCTCTCTTAATAGTCCCCAGGACTCACGAAAAGAGAGGTCGCATGAGTGACAATCATGTATGCAATGAAATGTCACGAGACTGATGTTGATCGGTCATATTATGGAGAAGTTCACTATGAGTCGGTGAAAAACATCTTAAAGTGCTTAACCAAAGACTAAGGATCCGATCATATTCATGGTGGGTCTAAATTAAAACTAGAGGGCTTAGCGGACTCAAGTTTTCGAGACGGACTAAGATGACGAAAATCCACTTTAAGGTAAAGCGTTATCTTGAACAATGGTGCGATGAATTGGAAAGGTTCCAAACAAAAAAGAGTTCTTTGGTTTAGTGATAAAGACAAAGTATATAGCTATAAATGAAGTCGCAAGTTGATTGTTTGGATTAAAAGTTCATTACTGAAACTAGGAATAGTTCCTAAGTCTCATCTTGAATCTAAACATGTGTTGTGGCACTTTCATTTGATTATAAGAATCATTGAAAGATGGGAAATCACTATAGAGATGGTGGACTCTCAAGAACAACATTACATATCCATTAACTAAAGCTTATCCAATGAAAGATAATCGTCACTTAGAGAAGAAGAGTATAAGATACAATGACGATTGGCTTTAGTGCAGTGGGAGATTGAAAGTAGTATGCACACAAAAGCCAATCATGTTTGATGATAAAGCATATACTTTGTAACAATCTTATTCATTTATTAATAAAAATATTAATTTATTAAAGGCTTTTAATTATCTACATGATCTTTGTTTTATAATATGTGATAAACCCATAGTTTTAAGCAATGCTTTTAGAATAATGATGATGATCATTCTAATGAGATCTAAATTCTTAGAAAGCTTAAAACTAAAATAGTTCCCAATCATTGGATTACTAAATTGGGGATTAGTGAATCCGGATAGATTGAGTACATCGTTCTTGCTCATTGGATGAGGATGATTGATCTCATGATCATTTGTGTGGAGACACTAAAAGCAAGTATGTAGGTGCTTATTAGAGAATAAGTTCATTGAACATGGCTCGCTAAGGAATACCTAATGGAGTTTTACTTGCTGTCAATAGGATTTCTGTAGTGATAGTAGTCTGAAGTGATCCTTGGACTTGAGATCATCATAGTATCTTGTGTATGATGAGTTATACTTTGACTTATTCCTTAAGACCCTTAGGGTATATCAAAGGGTATACTTGGGTATAATAAGTTGTATGCATGGAGATAATGTATGATCAATAAAGAATCTACCACTTCTAATAAAAGAAGAAATGTCCTATGTGATTCGATAAATGACAACCCAGTAGTCCTTGGCCAAAGCGTAATGAAATTAGAAAAGTTTCTAATTTGCATTATTTGGTGTTGTGCATTTAAGGATCGAAATACATATAATTAAATAAAATAAGACTTGTGATAAATTCCATGTCTTATATTTAATTGGGACATTGTATGGTGGAAGGATTGAATTGTGCAGTAACTATTTACTCAAAGGTTCTTTTATGATTAATGTTGTAATCTATATTATCCGGAAAGTCATTGATCGCTAGGGAGGCTTTATCCTATTGTAGAATAAATATTATTTATTTAAATAAATTAATTGTTTAATTTATTTATTTAAATAAGATTAGAATTGTTCTAATTGATTTATTCACAACCTAGGTTTAATATGGAGAACCTAAAGGGTCACACCATAAAAGGAAGAATAATTATTTAAGAAGTTAATGGCATAATCGTAATAATATATTAAGTATATTTAATTTAATCTATGGTGATAGAATAAATTAAATAGCTTAATATTTATTATTTAATATTTTAGAAATATTAAATATAAATTAATAAGAGGAGTCTTATTAATATTATTACAATTATTATTATTTTAATTTCTAAAAGAGTTTAGGAATTAATTTAATATAAATACTCTCATTTATTCCTAATTAGATTAGGAAGGAAAATTAGTTAAAGGAGTTTAATTAATTATCCCTAATAAGATTAGGGAGCTTAATTAATTAAAAGAATTTAATTAATTAAATAAAACCCAATTCCTTAATTGTTAAGGTGGGTTGCCCACATCTATAAATAAGAGGAGTCTTATTATGGGTGAGGGGGTTGTTGACTTTTACAACTACGTAATAATTCTAATTTGTTGGAGAGTACGCCCTTTCTATAGAGATAGAAAACTAGGGATGAGCCAATACCCCTTCTTCTTGAAAATTCTTTTTCCTTGGTGGATCACCTCTAGAGGCCAAATATTTGGGTGGCTAACGTTGATCAAAGGAAGGAACCAAACCCGGTGGATTCAAGTTGAACGCGAAAAGGATTGGAGATGAACTTGTACCTGAGGAAGTTGATCTTCGAGGGTATGATTTTATTCTTTATCTTTTTGTTTAATTAATAATTGTGCATAAAGGGTGATCCGGGTATATGGTTTGTAAATTTTTAAACTCTGATTTTTACACGTTTCCGCACTTTTATGCAATTTGATTGCGTTCTTGAATATTACAAACCTAACAGTTACAAGATTTGGGAAGAGAGAAAAACTCAATCCACGATTTATTGTTCCATTTCAGATTCTTGACCGATTAGGAAATGTGGCCTATAGATTCGCATTACCTCTAAGTATGTCTCGTGTTCATAATGTTTTTCATATATCTGTGTTACATAAATATGTGAAAGACCCGAACCACGTTATTCAGTTAGAACCGGACGAGATAGCCGAAGACTTAACGTACGAAGAGGTACCTGTCAAGATCTTGGATAGGAAAGAGCATGTCCTACGCACAAAGGTCATACCACAAGTCAAAGTTTTATGGAGGAACCATGCTTTATAGAGAAATGACACGGAGTTGGAAACGGAAATGAAAGCAAGGTATCCTCACCTTTTGAAACACACCAATGCGTCGTCAATTTCGAGGACGAAATTTCATAAGGAGGGAGGTTGTAAGACCCCAACTTATTATTAATGAAATTGAATTTCCTCTATTTATTATTTTGAAATAGTAAAGAATTCGATTTGATTAATGTGGTTAGTTATGGGCAAAATGCATAAATATTTCAAATAAGTAAGTGGTTATAAAATATTCATTGTTGTCGGGAATATTAGTTTGTTAAATGGAATATTCTTACCGAAGCGGGGATATTAAATGCAATACTCCAGCCACCTTATTATGGGCCCCATAACTAAAAGATTGGATGAAGAAAATGACAAATATAAGTTGTTTATAAATAATGGCGTAGTTATTACTGATTATCTTTGTTGGAATACACGGTGGTTAAAACACGATTAATACACCAGTATTGCACCAATTATTGATTCTTACGTAAGAAGGCACTTACTCAACAATTATTACAAAGAAATTCTTGCTCAATATTTTATTTTATTGATTCAATAATTGCTACGTTGATATTTTATATTATTGTTGTTTCAATAATTGTTATTACACAGTATCTGTTAGGTTTGTAATATTCATAACGCAATCAAATTGCATAAATTAGCGGAAGCGAGTAAAAATCAGAGTTTAAAAAATAACAAACCATATACCCGGATCACCCTTTATGCACAATTATTAATTAAACGAAAAGATAAAGAATAAATCATACCCTTGAAGATCGAACTTCCTCAGGTACAAGTTCACCTCCAAATCCTTTCGCGTTCAATCTTGAATCCACCGGGTTTGGTTCCTTCCTTTGATCAACGTTAGCCACCCAAATGTTTGGCCTCTAGAGGTGATCCACCAAGGAAGAAGAAAATTCAAGAAGAAGGGGTGGTTGGCTAAACCCTAGTTTTTCTATCTCTATAGAAAAGGGTACTCTCCAACAAATTGGAATTATGTCGTTGTTTTGAAAAAGTCAACAACCCATATCACCCATAATAAGACTCCTCTTATTTATAGATGTGGGCAACCCACCTTAACAATTAAGGAATTGGGTTTTATTTAATTAATTAAATTCTTTTAATTAATTAAGCTCCCTAATCTTATTAGGGATAATTAATTAAACTACTTTAACTAATTTTCCTTCCTAATCCAATTAGGAATAAATGAGAGTACTTATATTAAATTAATTCCTAAACTCTTTTAGAAATTAAAATAATAATAATTGTAATAATATTAATAAGACTCCTCTTATTAATTTATATTTAATATTTCTAAAATATTAAATAATAAATATTAAGTTATTTAATTTATTCTATCACCATAGATTAAATTAAATATACTTAACATATTATTACGATTATGCCATTAACTTCTTAAATAATTATTCTTCCTTTTATGGTGTGACCCTTTAGGTTCTCCATATTAAACCTATTGTGAATAAATCAATTAGAACAATTCTAATCTTATTTAAATAAATAAATTAAAAAATTAATTTATTTAAATAAATAATATTTATTCTATAATAGGGATAAGCCTCCCTAACGATCAACGACTTTCCGGATAATATAGATTTCAACATTAATCATTAAAGAACCTTTGAGTAAATAGTTACCGTACAATTCAATCCTTCCACCATACAATGTCCCAATTAAATATAAGATATGGAATTACTTTATCAAGTCTTATTTTATTTAATTATATGTATTTCGATCCTTAAATGCACAACTCCAAATAATGCAAATTAGAAACTCCTTTCTAATTTCATTCGCCTTAACCAAGGACTACTGGGTTGTCATTTATCGAATCACATAGACATTTCTCTTCTTTTATTAGAAGTGGTAGATTCTTTATTGATCATACATTATCTCCACGTATAACTTATTATACCCAAGCATACCTTTGATATACCCTAAGGGTCTTAAGGAATAAGTCAAAGTATAACTCATCATACACAAGATACTATGATGATCTCAAGTCCAAGGATTACTTGTACTACTATCACTACTGAGAATTCCTATTGACAGCAAATAAAACTCCATTAGGTATTCTTTAGCGAGCCACGTTCAATGAACTTATTCTCTAATAAGCACCTACATACTTGCTTTAGTGTCTCCACACAAATGATTATGAGATCAATCATCCTCATCCAATGAGCAAGAACGACGTATGTACAATCTATCCCATTCACTAATCCCCAATTTAGTAATCCAATGATTGGGAACTATTTTAGTTTTAAGCTTTCTAAGAATTTAGATCTCATTAGAATGATCATCATCATTATTCTAAAAGCATTGCTTAAAACTATGGGTTTATCACATATTATAAAACAGCATCATGTAGATAATTAAAAGCCTTTAATAAATTAATACTTTTTATTAATAAATGAATAAGATTGTTACAAAGTATATGCTTTATCATCAAACACGATCGCTGGCTTGTATGCATACTACTTTCAATATTTTCCTTTATCGAATCAATAATTCATATTATTTGAATAGTATTTTTAGATAGCATTATTGGTAATGTCTAGAAATTTCTGTCTAAGGAGAGGTTTGTTCACCTAATTAATTGCTTGATGAGAGAAATCTTTATTGAAAGCCCCTCTTTCCAGGAGCGGCTACCGTTTATCGATATTGTGATTACATAATATTATTTTTGTGAATAATTAATTATTGATTTATATGATAAGGAAAATATTCATTTTATGTGGATATAGATGGAGAAAATTTTAAAGTAACAATTGTTGAAAAATTGATATTTTATCTTTTCGATAAAACAATTCATTTAAATATATTATTATATTTTAATAATATAATAATGGTGATATTTTTACAATGAATGTGGGATATATGAATATATAAGGAGGAAGAATATTTTTATTGCAAAAGTTGTTTAAAACATGTTAAACATGTCTGTGGGCCCATTTCTTAATTGAAATTTGATTATAGCCTGTAAAATCATCTGTATGTGGATTTCGGTCAATTTCTGTTTGGAATTTGGAAAAACTTTCTTCTGCAAAGTTGTAGAGAATGAAATTTTCTATGGAAAGGATATAAGGTTTGAATTTTTCTGATAAAAGGGCTATTTATTATGAATTATTGAAGTTCCGTAGTTCTGAAATAATTGATTTTTGAAAGTTTTAATTATTTTTAAAAACAAAAATATTTTTTTTTTGTTTTTGTCATGAATGGTGGCTGAATTCAGATGGTCAAGGTGGGTGTAAGAATTTAAATAAATAATATTAATATTTTATTAAATTTTCTGCTTTGGTGTTCTAAGCAATTTCCTATAAATAGGGTGCTTAGGTTATAATTGAAAATCACACCAGAAACTGAAGTTTTCTCTCTCTATATTATTGAGCGTATTCTTGTTAGTATTTTGATACTTTGTGTGACGCCCCCAAAATAGGTTCAATCCATCCAACCTATTCTGAGTCGCCAGATACATGGTACAGAAAATAATTACAACTTTATTACTATAATTGTCGTGCAAAATACAACAACACATATACTGTGAGTTTTAATACCAATTGTGACTCATGTCCCAACTATGGACAACACCTCACAGTGATACCTTACATAAAGGTACAATCTAGAACTGTTTTAGAAATTAAATTCTTTGGGAAGTGCTCAAGGAAACCTTCGTACATAGGAGGCCATGAGTCTAAGTTATGATAGATATCATATGTCCAGAGAATTATCCTTGGTTGATCCAATAGACCCCAAAGAAAAACGAGAAGATTACTATCATGTTCCTTCCAATGATGAGTCTTCTCTTGACATATAACTATCTCCACTGTCTGCGATTGAACATTATGTTTCAACCCAACTCCAAGATCGTATAGGTAGTGCTCGTAGATATACTCAGCAAGTGGATGTGCACAACCCTTTATTATGATAACACGAGATTATATGTCATTAGACATCTTGTATGATAGTGGCAAAACACCCTTCCAAAGTTGGGTTCACCTCACCCTATTGTTGTTCACCAAAATCAATTATTAAGTGACGTATAATATATGACACACACATCTTAGGTCCTCAATAGAATTATATATTATATGTCATGCCATTTTATAATGTGTTGAGAAACTTCGATAGTCTCGGATCACCACACTATTCTCCTGTTATCCTCGCTTTCGACCCAAATACACTTTTATTACACGAAAGAAATTGTGAAGCAAAAGGGGTGAAAGACAACTAACCCAAAGAAAGAATATCATAACTAAAGATAATTAAATTATCAATAGCCTTCATCGATAATAAATCAAAGATTTAGAACATATAGTAGATGATAAAACTTTTCAACCATAGTTAAATTGAACGAAGCAATCCATTAAAAGAGTCGGATAGACCATAAAAGTCTATTATCTTCTCCATGTTAAAAGTCCACCAATAATGCTTTAACCTCAGTAACATTAATCAATGAGATCCTGCTTCACGGTCATATGAATAACTTCATAATCATAATTGTAGTTCTAATTTTCTCTTCTCATCCAAGACGAAGATATTTTTCATCACATGTCTTTACCTGAAACATCAAAGATCATGGTTATATCAAATCACAGTTCCTATTCATAATCATACTAATAAGTTCATCTTTGCACTACGAGCTAAAGATATTCATTAACAGTTCATCTTTGCACTACATGCCAATGATATTCAGCAACAGGTCATCTTTGCACTACGGGCCAAAGATATTCAATAACAGGTCATCTTTGCACTACAGGCCAAAGATATTCAACAACAAGTCATCTTTGTACTACACGCCAAAGATATTCATCAACAACTCATCTTTGCACTACAGGCCAAAGATATTCATATGTCAAAGAAACATACATTCATTTCAGAATTTATATAAAGCATAATTATAACCATGTTGATCAATTCATCTTTGCATTTAAGCTAAAAATATTCAATTATAAATTCAATGGTCATGATCATACCAGTCAACCATTCATCTTTGCACTACTGGCCAAATAGAACCCATAGTCACGATCATACCAATAATCTACCTATCTTTACACTTAAATCAAAGAGAAATTTCATCACCGGGATTATAAAAATGTTATATATGATAATAAAAATAATATGATCAACAGCTGCATTTAATTTCAAGAGTAATATTCATGAATCAATGATTTCATAACACCTTAATCCAAATGTTATAAATCACTTAATAATCTCATAATCTAATATTATTAATATTACCACAATATCTTAAACAATTTATTTTAATTGTTTACACTTTACTAATTAATGCATTTAATCATCCTAAAATGCCAAACTCATAAAATTTCATCACCAATAACCAAAACCCTCATCAAAAATCTGTATATACCTTATATAGGATTCTCAAGCCATAAAATCCTATTTTCCAATTTTGTTACTTCACATAACATATTTAATTCATTTACTCATAACTAGTCTATTTTCATAAAAAATACCAAATCAGTACAAACAAATTTTCTTTTCTGGGATTTAGCAAAATATAGTCCCATATTGAGCATATATTTTTCTCAGAATTTTTAAAATTCATTTACTATTTTTCATATGACCAAAGTTGCCGAATATTTAGACATTTATCATAAATTGTACTTTTGTCCAAAAATTCTGAAATTTACAGAATATACTGATGTTATATAGATGTACTCCCAATAAAAATTTTACCAATTTTAGAGTTAACCACAAGGAGTTATAAGAGTTTACTTTTAAAATAGCATTTTCTCATAAAATTCATAAATCTTAATCTATACATCCAAAAATCACCATTTTTTGGACACAATCAAGAAAACTCATCAAATTATCATTTCAATTTTTTCAGAATTTTTGAAGGTCAGAAAAATTACGAAACATAATAAACATAATAACCCTTAAAATCCCTTTACTCGAAAAAGCGATTTCTTATTTAATGTGGGATGAAAAGTCAAGGAAACTTGCAGACTGAATAAGCAACTCTCAAGTATCTAAATACTCACAAAAATACGTTCGAGAATATAGAGAGAGAAAACTTCAGTTTCTGGTGTGATTTTAAATTCTAACTTAAGCGTCTATTTATAGGAAAATGCTAGAACGCCAAAAGAGACTAAAATAATAAAATAATATTATTTAATTTTTCCTCTTCTACGCCCATACTTGTTGAAAATCTGAGCAGCCAACCTTGAACAAAATTCAGCACATGCTTTTTTTTCTACACCAACCAAAGTGGGTCCCACCCAAATTTAATAAAAATCATTTTATTTTATGAAACTTCAGTAATTCATAGAAAATAGCCTGTTTATTAGAAAAATACGAATTTTATATCTATTCCACACGAAATCGAATTCTCTACAACTTTGTAGCTTTGAGTTTTTCCAAATTCCAAACAGAAAATATCCGAAATTCACAAACGGGTGATTTTTAATACCGTTTCAACACCTTTTAAAATTCATAACAAATTATGCGTTAGTTTTCAACAGTTCAAAATTTGTGGACATATACTCAACTCATATATGTATAACATATCCAAAA
This sequence comes from Panax quinquefolius, assembly GCA_020205615.1. Classification (NCBI taxonomy): domain Eukaryota; kingdom Viridiplantae; phylum Streptophyta; class Magnoliopsida; order Apiales; family Araliaceae; genus Panax; species Panax quinquefolius. The sequence continues at coordinate 58,169,898 of CM035156.1, forward strand.
ATCACAACGATCCAACGGTCGGATTAAAATTATAACTCACGCAATATTGCTTTAAGAACATTGATTTGAGTTTTTAATACCTCCAATCCGACAAAATACTGATAAAACACCTCAACATTAATTTCTTTATTTATAACCACATAAATAAATCCATCATTTATATCCACATCAAATAAATATTTTCTTATCATATAAATTAATAATTAATTATTCACAAATAATATTACGAAATCACAATTATAACAACGGCAGGTTCCGGAAAGAGGGGCTTTCCAGATAAGGATTTCTCTTTTCTTGGCGCCGCAATTAGGTGACCAAACCTCTCCTTGTGTGAACTTTCTAGATATTTCCAATAATGTTATCTAATAATATTATTCAAATAATATGAATTATTGATCCGATAATTGGAAATACGTGCGTGTGACAATTATTAAAATAACAATAATATAAAATATCAACGCAGCAATTATTGAATCAATAAAATAAAATATTGAGCAAAGAATTACTGTAACAATTATTGAGTAGAGCATTCTTACGTAAGAATCAATAATTCAAAAATACATGCAATACCATGTATCTTCTTTGTGCGACCACACGTATTCGTATTTTTTAACCACCGGTATTTCTCACGTTATTAATTGGTAACAACTACGCCGTTATTTATAAAAAATCAAACTTGTCATTTTCTTCATCCGAAAGTTATTCTGTTATGAGCCCCACAAATGGCTGCGTCGTCGTACGAATATTCCCCGACAACAAGAATATTCTACGACCAAATAAATATTCCCCGACAACAATGAGTATTTTATAACCACTTGCGTATTGAAAATTTTACATATATCACCCTTAAATTTTTATCAATTTAACCATTTACTAAATAGAAAATTTGAATAATTTTATTTCATAAAATTTGGGGTCTTACACTTTGAGTATTGCTATACGGTGCAAGTTTCTTCAGCGTTATATCTGATATTCCAGCCAAAAGTACTATTCTTTTCAAAGTAAGGGATATTATTTTTTTTGATGATATTATTTCTTCTAATATCATTATGCCAGAATATTGGTAAGATTTTTCTTGTGAAATTCTTGTCTTTTAGTGTCGGGGTTACTATTCACGTATACGACACTATTCACGAATACGGCACTATTCACAGAAAAATTAAATTTTTGTTTTTTGTCCAAAATATCTATTATGGATACTAGCTTTGATTGTATCCATGTTTTGATCATTCTTGAATTTTACTTCGCTATAATTATTAATAAAGTATTTTTGAACTCGGATTGTTTAAAGTACGAATCCTTAATATTTGTTCTTTTGTTTCACTAGATTCGTTTTCTTTAAAATATTTTTCATTATCCTCAGTCCTAAATGAAGGTATTACTGAATATCTTTGGCCTGTAGTGCAAAGATGGTTGATTTTCTTATCAATATCTTTAGCCCGTAGTGCAAAGATGTACAGGCGTTGAGATGAACATGACCAACTGATGAATATCTTTGGCCTGTAGTGCAAAGATGAATATTTGATTCAAGATGAATATTGATTGATGTTACAGAGATAAAATATTGATGATGGACTTTTAAATTCATAGATTATAGTAGATTTCATTCTCTACGTAACTCTTCTATAAATTATTATTTCCCCTGCGAATATTGATCTGAAATTTGTTGTCTATTGTATTTTATCAGATTTTTCCCTGTTGAAGACTAACGATAATTTGTTCTATATTATCTTAGTCATAATATTCTTTACTGGGCTAGTTGAGCTCACCCTTTTCCTTTTTGTTCCATTTTTCTTCTCGGGAGGCGAGAATGTAGCGTAATCTTAGTCGGGTATGGAATGAAGGTCTTGGAAAGTTGTTTTAGTAGTCCTCACCATTTTTGTAAAATAATATATCAATAATTGTAATGAGGACTTATTTGAGTGTTGATATTGTCCAGAAGACAATATTTGTATTTAAACTCACAGTTTTTATGTTGTATTAATAAAGTTGTAGTTGTTTCTGTACCATGTTATTGACAACTCAGAATGGGTGTTGTATACCTATTTTAGGAGCGTCACAGCGTACTTCCTTTGGATCAAATGTTGGCTAAGAAGGTCAATTATAAGAGTGCCAATTTCCTACTTAATGTCGGGGATCTTTATCAAAGGGCCTTTTCATCTCCGTTATTGAAGTGTTTGGTTCCTTCTGAAGCTGATTATGTCTTTCGGGAAGTTCATGAAGGTATATGTGGCGATCATATGGCTGCAAAGTCGTTAGCCTACAAAGTACTTCGGCAGTGATACTATTGGCCTACAATCTTTAAGGAGGCTACTGAGTATGTGAAGAAGTGTCAAAAGTGCCAACTAAATAGTCCGATCCCACATCAGCCACCAGAAAAGCTATATTCGATTTTATCTCCTATACCTTTTGCTGTCTGGGGGGTAGATATACTGGGTCCATTGCCGAAAGCAAAAGGTCAGGTCTGTTTTGTTATAGTAGCAATTGATTATATGACCAAATGGATAGAAGCGAAACCACTTAGATTGATAATAGAGCAGGAGTGTTTAAAGTTTTTAAAGGAATCTATAGTGTTTCATTTCGGAATTCCGAAGGTGGTAATCTCAAACAACGGATGCCAATTTGTGGGATCAAAGTTTGAAGCGTTTTTGAAGGAATTAAGGATTCAACATAAAAGGACTTCAGTAGTTCATCCACAGTCTAATGGACAAGTCGAGGTAACTAACAAAACGCTTTTAAATGGAATTAAGTGAAGGCTGGATGAGGTGGAGGGAAGATGGACAGAAGAGCTGCTTAGTGTATTATGGGCTTATCGAACAACTACGAGGACTACAACTGGAGATTCACCTTTCAGGTTGGCTTATGGTACATATGCCTTAGTCCCTGTGGAGATTAGATCTGCAAGTCTTCGGGTTAGTCAGTTTAAGGAGATATACAATGATGAAGGACTGAAAGTCAACATGGACTTATTAGAAGAAGTTAGAGAAGCAGCTTTGATAAAGTTGGTAGCTTATCAGCGACGTGTAGCTAAGCACTATAACAAGGGGGTAAAGCTTCGAAGGTTTGAAGTGGGAGATCTCGTTCTTAGAGAAGTCAAAGCTTCTATGCCTTAAAATTTGGGAAAGCTGATGCCGAATTGGGAAGGTCCTTACGAAGTTATTGAAGTGTCAAAGCTAGGGACTTATCGGTTGAGAGCATTAGATAGATTAGAAATTAAGAATACTTGGCATGCTGGGAGGCTTCGGAAGTATTTTCAGTAAAGACAGTATCAATGTACAAAAACTTGTAATTATGTTGATCATCATCTATAAAAGAAGCTTTTTTTCCAATAGTGTTATGTTCAATGGTGTTTTGTTTATCGGTGTAAGGAGGTTCAGTTGGTTTTGCCTCGTCATGAAAATGGTGGATAGGCTGATTCGACCATTCAATGGCGAAACAAATTTTATGGAGTTTTATTGGTGTTCGGAGGTTCAATTGATTTTGCCTCGCCATGAAAATGGTGAACAGGCTGATTCGACTATTCGATGGTGAAATAAATTTTATGGAGTTTTATTGGTGTAAGGAGGTTCGGTTGGTTTTTCCTCGCCATGAAAATGGTGAATAGGCTGATTCGACCATTCGATGGTGAAACAAATTTTATGGAGTTTTATTGGTGTAAGGAGGTTCGGTTGGTTTTGCCTCGCCATGAAAATGATGGACATGCTGATTCGACCATTCGATGGCGAAACAAATTTTATGGAGTTTTATTGGTGTAAGGAGGTTCGGTTGGTTTTCCCTCACCATGAAAATGGTGAACAGGCTGATTCGACCATTCGATGGCGAAACAAATTTTATGGAGTTTTATTGGTGTTAGGAGGTTCGGTTGGTTTTGCCTCGCCATAAAAATGGTGAACAGGCTAATTCGACCATTCGGAGACGAAATAAATTTTTATGGGGCTTAATTGGTGTGAGGAGGTTCGGTTGGATTTGCCTCATCGTTTAAATGGCGAACGGGAAAGGTCGGAGGTTCAGTTGGATCAATTCGTCTTAAAGGTGGCGAATTAGGCTGTTGCAGATTTGTCTCACACTTCGATAACGAATAAGTATTACATTGCTTTATTACCTGATTTTACTTAAAGTGTTGAGTTCAGATTATGTTATTACTTGATCTTATTTTCTGTTTAGTTTGCTTGATTATTAACTAACAGTTTGGATTGAGTTTAAAAGGAGTAATAAGGATGAAATTTTTTTATCATTCCATTAATATGATAAAGTGATTACAAACGAAAAGATAGAAATTTTTACAAAAATTTATAAAATTAGTAGTTGAAGGAGGTCATCTTCGGACTTCATCATTATCTTCATCGTCCGAAGAGACGAGAAGACTTGGGTCTACCGAAGCCGCCATGAGCTTTGCCTTGCCTTTGCTTCTAGCAATTTCATATCCTTTAGAATAATATGGACGATCTCCTCGTTTAACTTAGCCAATTTCCGGTACTCTGCCTGGATCTCCTTACGAAGTTCTTCCGTCAAGGGCAAATCCAAATCTTTGAGTGCCCAAATTTCCTCTTCAAGCTAACGACAGCGTGTCAGATGCTTCTCTTCTTTAACTTGGACATTGTTAACTTGCCTCGCCAAGCTCAAGTTGGACTGGGTGAGATCTTTATTCTTCTTCTTTAACACTTCATTTCTCTGAAGTAAGTCAATATTTATATCAATAGTGGCTTGATGAGTAGCCTTGGTTGTCTCCAATTGTTCTTTAATTTGAGCAAGATCCTTTCGAAGGCACTCATTGTTGAAGAGAGTGGTACCGTGTTCACTTTTTTCCTTAGCCAAATCAGACCTCAGTATGGCGTTTTCTCTTCTGGCGGCATCTTCTTCGGCTTCAGCTTCTTTATATTTGGGACGGAGGCGCCCGAAGATACCGTTTGCCTACAGATGTTCAAAGTTAATCAGTTAATTTCAGATAGATGTACATAATTCCAAATAAATAAGTTATCAACAACTTACTTTGGCTTGGTACTTCATCCCCTCATCGATCAGATCCATGATGGAACTATTATCGAAGCGGTGATCGTCAGTATCACGCACAAATGAATTGTAGAGATCAAAGGGAAAGTTTTCGTTGAGATCTGGCCATAAAGTGGGGGATGCCACAGCTTCAGGCCTGATCTCTGGAGAAGGTATGGGTTGTTGAGGAGGTGGGGGTTGAGTAGTTGTCTGTTCAGGTGGAGGAACTATTTGGCTGTCAGAAGGTTGTTTTCATTTTCGAACAAGGGATGAGGAGGGTTCAACTTGTTCTTCAGGATCAATTTCGGGCTCATCAATTTCAATGGGAATTATAGGTGGTTGAGGGACTTCGAAAGAAGGTACTCGAAGTTCTTTGGCAGAAAGGGGGGTTATTTTGATTTTTTTTTTTTTGGTGGGAAGGACTCGGGTCCGTTCGTCAAGGGGCATGTCAAGCTGACATTCGTTGAAAGTTGGTATGGGGACGTGTTTGGGTTATCGGGCTGCTCTTTTCTTTCGGCGAGGTTGGTTGGATTCTTCGGTAGAAATGGGTTCGGTGGTTTGTGTTTCAGCGGCTTGTGGTTCAGAAGTTGAAGGTTCGGAAGTTGGGGGGTTCATTTGCAGTTTCAGAAGACTAGGCATATAAGAAAGCTTCGAGGTCTTTTCGATCAGAAGAGGTCGGCTTAATCAAAGATACTGCAAAGAAAAAGAAACAATCATTCAGAATAACTATTATTGAAGATTTGAAAAATTGTACATCAATGGAGTTCAGGAATTACGTTTGTGGTCATACAACCATGCTTGCTTGATTAGGAGTCCGAAGCTCCATTCCTTCTTCGGGAAATTCTCTATAAGCGTTATCATTTAATTTATGCACTCGTCTGGAATGTCTCCGAAATCTACAGAGACTTTATCCAGAGTAGTCCAATCCGGGAGTGAAGAAATTTCCGGTCCTTTGACGAAGAACCACTCCTTATGACATCCTTTGTTGCTTGAAGGAGTGGATATCAAGGATCGTCTTTCAAAGTTTTCACCAGACTTCGGGGATTGTTTACTCATTACTTTAAATCCCTTTTCATGAGATTTGTTAATGGTATAGACGGAGAAGAAGAAATCGAGAGTAGGTGCGACTCCTACCTCATGATAGAAGGCTATGAAAGCAAGGATGTGAATGTAGGAATTTGGGACAAGTTGGGCGAATTCGACACCAACAAACCCTAGTAAAGTAACCAGAAAAACATGAAGAGGGAAGCGAACTTCTTTCTCTAGGAGGGTAAGAGGCATGGAAGTCCAACCATCTGGACATTGATACATCCTCTCAATAGAAGAAGGCCGTCTCAGATGGTGGGTCTCTGGTATTTGATATCGCTCTCTGATAATGTGAATATCATTCTCAAATAAAGAACATGGAGTATTGGCGTGAGGAATTTTTTCTTCATTTTTGAAGAACTTAGAAGGATTTGGAAGGGGTTTTGGTGGTGGATTCTTGCTAGGAGTAGCAGATGATTTGGGGTTCGACTCCAAAGCCTCTTTGGTATAAATTTGGGTAGGAGGAATGGTGGACAGGGGAGTCACAGATATGGGAGCATCTTTTCCGGAATCTTGAGAAGCCATTAATGACGATTTGTAGAGAGAAAGAAGTCGAGAGAGAAGATAAGAACCAAAGACGTCTGAAATTCAATTTGGGTTGGTAAAGCTGTCAAAGTTGGGGAAATTGGGTTTTTATAGTGGCTGTCTCTTCAGTTGTTCATGAAACACGAAGGCGGCACATTTAATGACAACAATGATGGTGATTTGAAGAGCTATTAACCGGATTGGGCTTCCAGATTGAGCTTCCGGTTTGGATTTATCTCACTGATTGGACTTTAGTACATTTGGGCCTTTTTTATATACTCTTTTATTAAACATTATGTTTAATAAAAGACTGGGGAGCAATGTTGGGCCATGATATTTTAGACATTATAGGCTATCTTTATTTTGGGTCGTGCCATTGGACCGAGCCATTGGGATGAGCCATTGGGCCGGAACATTGGATAAATATGGTTTTACTTTGGGTTTTGATCGGTGATGATGACAAAGATAAACTTTGACTGTTATCTCTGCATTTCATTAATGAGGATTAGACAGAATCGCCCGGCGGTGGAAAATAGTGGGAGAGGGAGAAAGAGCAGGTGAACTGCCTGCAATCGGCTGGTGTCAGAGGAGGTTGGTGGCATGCAAAACAGGAGAAGGAGTATATGAGGACATAACACAAACACAGTTGAGAATGGCGATATTTTCTCTTATCAAAACACTAGAGTTTATCACCTCATATCCTCATCTTTTCATCGCATGTCTTGACTCACGTCGAGACTATCCTCGACTACCAAAACCGTCAAACTTTTGGTATTGATGTGTTTATTGTGCAAGATTGAACGTGCTTTTATGTGATTGAGGCGCGTGGAAAAATCTTGCCGTTAAGAGAACTCATAATTTATATCATCAAATTAATGCACTTATCACTAAACAATCTATTTATTTAATGAATCTAATTGACATTTACTAATTACCAAAAAAGTAATGACAGAGGATATAATTGTAAAATAAGAATATAAAATAGAATTGCTATTTGTAGAAAAGAAAATTACTAATATTTTTACAAAGAATATTACACGTTTTATATACTATTTTCCTTGCAAGAAAATAAATGTGAAGGCTTTTTTGACGTATCTTTTTTAGAACCTATTTTATTAAAATTTTATTTAAAAATATATTTCATCTGGAGAATTTAAGAGAAATTTATCATTTTCCTGTACGTCTTTGATTTAGTAAAAAAGAAAACTTTTCTTATTAAATTATCACATTCGATCTACTTTTTTAGAGTATTTGATAACAATAAGTCTTGGCAGACATGTTTATTGGACATGAATATTGAATATTTTCAAATTTTTTTTTGCTCGACTCCCAAAAAATATATAGTATTTATTCAATATAATTTTTACAAAATATAGTATTTTATGCCAGTAATTTAAATATATATATATGAAAACATAGTTATACAATCTGTATAACCCTGTTTTTATATATGTATCAAAATTATACCTAAATAATATAAATTTTTTGAGAATCACAAATAAAAATATTTAATAAACATGTTTACGTAGAAGAAGGACTCATTTGATAATCTTGTTTCTGCTCGGTGCATTTCTCTTGTAAAATGTATATAAAATTTTAAACAAAAGCTAAAAAGCAAGGAGGATAGTATGTGGGGAAAGTCAAAACTTTTTTTTTTTGTTTTTGATTTTGATGGGATATACTTTTTCCTGTTTTAAAATATAAAATTATTTATTAATTGAAATCGGCAACATTACTTATAAACGAATTAATAGTTTAGAACGTTATGGAAACATAAGAATAATCGAAGTGGGTTTATTTGAGCACAAAGCTTATCCTAGACTACCTACCTAACATTAATTATTGCCCCCACAATCCTACATTTTGGCGCGGTTTCGTTTCTGTACAAATAGATACCGTGTGGAACTTTCTAGATTTTGACTCCACCTTCTCTTTCTCTCTCTCCCCTAATCTAATTTGGACCCCACCTTCTCTCTCTCTCTCTCCTAATCTAATTTTGCTTCTTTTTTTCTTTCAATTTTTTTAATATATTACTCACTCTATTTTAAAATTAAAGATCTATTTCTAATTTATGATTTTTCTAAAAATAAAAATATATTTGTATACTATAAAAAACATGAAATTATAAAATTAATTTTATTCTTAAGAAATTAAATACTATTATATCATTAATTAATATTGAGAATAAATTTAGAAAAGTAATTATTTTTTAAAGAATATATTGTTTTTATAAATGTATGTTTAATTTTAAAATATAGTGAGTACTATATTTTTTTCTTCGTGCAATATACTAGTACATATTTTTCAATTTGTTTCTAACTATGACAATAAATTTATATTAATATTAAATATCAATGAATGTAAATATATAGAATATAAAGAAGGGACCCATAAGTCATTATTTTATTTTATCGTTATTTTTCTTTTTTTTTTTGGCTGGTTTATTTTCTTTTCCCTTCATAACACTACTACTCATACTTTAATATAATCACGCCACGTCTAATCAAATCCCTGACTTTACGTGGACCCCACTTTTCACCTCAATCACTCTCCTCGCCACGTGTCGTCACTAGTGTCGATCATGTATTTCTGTACCGTACGTCTCTTCTCTCCTGATTCCTCTCCCCTCTTTCTCTCTCATCCCCTGTCTCAACTTATAAGGGCCATTTCAGAGCTGCAGCAAACTCTTAGAATCAATTTCAATTAGTCCAATCAAAGGTAACCCCCTCAAACTCTCCCCCAAATTCTCTCTATGCCTAACGTATAAAACCCATATGTTTATTCATCATTTAGGCTTTGAAAACTTGTTGATTATTGAGAATTTGTGTATACCGATAAGCTTAATTTCCTTTTTTCTTGGGAAAATTTATTTTTTCAGTCTGTGTCTAATTTTTTATGTTTCAGCTATGTACTGTTAGCTCTCTACAGTATAACACATGTGTATATACATATACATATATGTTCGTATATGTGTGTGTATGTGGGTATTTTGTATATACCCAGATGCTGAATTTCATTTTTGCTCTTGGAAAAACTTATAAATTTTCAGTCCTAGTCTGATTTTTTATGTTCCAGCTTTATACTGTTAGCCCTCTGCAGTATAACACCTGTGTATATACATATACATATACATATGTATGTATATGCGTGTGTACGAGGGTAATTGTAAATAGATTTTTTTATGTGATGACTCTCCTCTACAACTCTCTGCACTGTTGACAGATGGAGGGTTATGGTTGTTCTTTGTTAGTTTCTCCACTTTCAATGTCTTGGAAAAAGATACCCACATCCCAATATCTTTTCCTCTCTAATTTTCTCTCTCTTTATTATAGGTAATAGAAAAAAATTGGGATCCAACACAGAGTGGCAGGCAAATTAGTGATAGATGAAATGATAGGAGCTGAGGGGTTAAAGAGTGAAAGCTTGGACCTTTGTTTTGAGAGGATGATGGTGGTTGCCGGTGGTGGTGGTGGGATGAAAATGGGTGGTGGTGGAGTGATCACAGAATGGAAGGACATTCCGATGGAGCTTCTGTTGAGAATTGTATCTCTTGTGGATGATCGGACGGTGGTGGTTGCTTCTGGGGTTTGTAGTGGCTGGAGAGATGCTATTTGCTGGGGACTTACAAATCTTTCCCTTTCTTGGTATAAATAATTAACCCTTTAGCCCTTGATCTCTTTTATGTGTTTTTAATTGATTTGAGATCTGCGTAGTTTGTTCATATTTTTGTTTTTTATGTATATGTGCTGTTCATTTGTTCTTTAGATTGCCCTTAAATAGTTCTTCATTAATCTTGGAAATTTGATGTAGTTATTGTATATTAATTTTGGGTATCTTAATAATGGAATTAGGCATATGTAAGTATGTTCTGTTTACGCTTTGTCATTCTTTTAAAGAGTCTAATTTTGTTTCAGATCTTCATTAATAGTGATTTTTAATCAACAATCTCTGGAAGGATTTTGTGTATTTATTATCAATATTTTAGTTTGTATCTTGGTTTGATGGTAATACTGGATTCCTTATTCTCTATCATTGTTGCACTCCTTGGGTTAATTTTATGTGAAAGGAAAAGAGAAGGAAGAAGCTTTTTACCTATTGATCATCATCTTCAAATGTAATACTTTTCTCCATTTCATCCATCATATAATTTACACTCTTTTTGCACTTTGTGCTTTATGGGAAAGATGAAGGTAGTCAATTGTGTTTTATCTGGTTATGGAGGTTTTGAAGATGCGAGCAATATCATTTATGAATTCTCATGTGCTAAAGCAAATAAGTTAACACTAGAATAGTAATCAATTGTTGACTAGTTAATATACTTATAGTGGTGATAGTTCACTCATTCTTCCCTAGTTTTTATATAAATAGCTCTTTTCTCCTTGCATCTCCTGCTTCCCATTTTTTTTAGGTTCTTAAACTTGATGCTGATGTTCTTGGTCTAGAATTAGTTTTATGTTTCTAAGAAATCTTTATGGAGTGTGTTTTCTTAACTTATTAACTTGAGCATATTAATTGTAAGTTCTGTATATCGGACATCCAACTGGCATTGGTATATTAGTAGTAATCTGTAGTTTTTCTTGAAGATTTTTGTTGAGTAAAAGACTTACTACTATGTCTTTACTTCTTTCTATTTCATATTATTTTAATATAGTGTTAATCCTTTGGGGCTATCAAGTTGTATAAAGATAAGCAGATGTATTTATAGGGTTAAGGAGACAACTGGCTTCTGCGATGAATTAGCTTTTAACAACTTGGTAGTTGAGCTTATGCTAACTGTTCCCCTGTTTGAATTTTGAAGCTTTTTATGTGTCCAGTTTGTTCTGAATTTACTACTATTGCTCTTCTTCAGGTGCAAGAACAACATGAATAATTTGGTGTTATCTCTTGCTCCCAAATTAACAAAACTGAGAGTTCTAGTTCTGCGTCAAGACAAGTCACAACTGCAGGATAACGCGGTTGAGACTATAGCAAACTGTTGTCATGAACTGCAAGACCTCGACCTCAGCAAGAGCTTCAAACTCACTGATCGCTGCTTGTATGCCTTGGCTCATGGTTGCCCAAATCTTACCAAACTCAACATCAGTGGGTGCTCAGCATTCAGTGATACTTCTCTTTCATATTTGAGTAAGTTTTGCAGAAAATTAAAAATTTTAAATCTTTGTGGATGTGTGAAAGCTGCATCTGACACGGCACTGAAGGTATGGAGAGTTGGGACTTATTCTTAATGTCAATCCATTATATGATATTAATGTTTTTAATTTCCTTGGCAACTGTCTGCAGGACATTGGCTATAACTGTAACCAACTGCAGTACCTGAATCTGGGATGGTGCGAGAATGTTGGTGATATAGGGGTGATGAGTTTAGCTTATGGATGTCCTGATCTAAGAGTCCTTGACTTGTGTGGTTGTGTTCTTATAACAGGTAATGTATAAAGGTTTAGAGTGGTTATATAATGTCAACAGTATAAAATATAGACAACAAAGTGGTTTAGGGAGTGCAAATATCAGTATTACCCAGAATTTCCTTTATCCGTGTTTACTTTATTTGGCAGACTAATGGGAGGGTTTATATTCTATGGGTTGTGTGACATATTCTAGTTTGTATTATGATTCTTTAGAGCTATGAACGCCTCTAACACTATCTGCATATAGAAAAATGATTTGACAAACATTTTAAAATGCCCTCATGAATTATCATCACAAGATGAAACATGGCAAGGCAAGCCTAGACTTTTGTTTGTCTATACACAATTGATGTGGATACCCTTCTGTGCTGAATTAGACCAAGTATTGAATATTTGAAATGAGTTATAGTGTCTTGGACAATTATTTATTGTGTTGCTATTGTTATATCATTTAGTATTGTGACTATGGTTGTTCAGGAGTTTTGATTGTTTCACTTCGTACTGTGATGTTTTTCATAATCTAAGTCAATTGCTTATAACTAATGGAGACTAGTAAAAACCCATATTGATCCATGTATATATCCATTTACATATATAGCTAAATTATCATCTTGCTGGCATACATATCGAGTTCAACAAGAGCTCCATTTGATGTATGGGAGAAAACTTTATAATATTGAAATGAACCTTTAAAATGTAGTCCATAGTATATCTAGCAGTTTGAAGTTTCAGTGAGTCTAGAATCTGAGTTCCGCAGCATAGTCATTCTGCCTGATTATTTTGGGTCATGCCTTGATGGAAATTATACCTAGTCGGGCCTCATTGTATTTCTACTTGGAATTTCTTGCCATGTCAACTCAGTAGATGGGCAAATATCTACTGTCACATATAACTTGATTTGGCCTAATCTTTTTGTAATTGTCTACCCAATCGTATTTCCGCTTAGTTGGGCTGTCTTGTATTGACTGTAAACATTGTGTTTTGGCCATTCTTGCAGATGCAAGTGTAATAGCTTTGGCAAACAATTGCCTTCACCTTAGGTCCCTGGGTCTATACTACTGCCAGAATATCACAGATACAGCAATGTATGCTTTGGCTCACAGTCGAGTAAAGAACAAACATGAAGTGTGGGAATCCGTGAGAAACAGGTTCGAGGAAGAAGGGCTTAGGAATCTGAACATCAGTCAATGCACAGCTCTTACTCCTCCGGCTGTTCAAGCCTTGTGTGACTCATTTCCGGCACTTCACACATGCCCAGGAAGGCATTCACTGATCATAAGTGGCTGTTTGAACTTAACATCTGTGCATTGTGCCTGTGGTGTTCAAGCGCATCGTACGGCCAACACTCTTTCCCATCCTGCTCACTAAGCGAGTTCCGAGGTAAAAGTCTCAAGTTCATGAAAAGGGGAGGGGTTGTATGGTTGCCTAGAGGGATGGGGGCAGACTATGTACATTCAAATAAGTTTGTGTTTAAGACTGAACAATGTGATGGCTGTGAGCACCAGCCTTACTATTATGTGGACTTTTATATGCTAATTAATGTCTTTCAGCAGGCTGAGGACCTTGTTTAATTTCTAAATTGGGTGCATATTAGGGTATTACATACTAGCACATAATTATTGAAGGATTTTTTTCCTTCAAAATTAAATTTGAAAAATGAAAAAAAAATTGGGAGGAAGTTATAAATAACGGACTTCATTTGTTTCTTCCCAGGGGAGTGAATTTGTTAGTTACTGCCTATTAGCACCTGGTCACTTTGTACTTTGCCAAGTCAGGACTGATTATTGAGGCCTGGTTTGGCTGGGTTTGGTGCTGAAAGGGTTAATGTTCACAGGTCAACTAGACTTGAAGCTTGCAGCTTTTTCCACTGTCCTTAGTGGTAGGTTTGTGCTCAAATTATGGCTCAAGTTTTAGGAAGATTGCAGCTTTCTGGATATGCAATTGTTTTGAGCGTATCATGGATGAAGTAGCCAATTTCATATTTTTAATTTTTTGAATTGATTTTAAAAATAATAAATTAAATTAAAATTTTCAACTCAAAATCTCAATTTTCCCGAATTTGGATCATAGGATCTATTGTAAATAAATTCTAATCGGGAAGAATATTTTATGTATAAACAAGTTAAAGTTCACTAACATGCTTATCAATTCAAGGCTAAGCAAAGGAAAGCTTGATTCATTTTTGTTGGCTATTGGCTTTTAGAGCATTTGCAGTGGTAGCGTTTGGAGGTTTAAACGCACTGTATCACTTTTGGAGCGTTGCGTTTGGACCCAAACACAGCATTTGTGAGTTAAATAAATTATGTTTGAAATAAAATGTATGTAAACAAACAAGGTTCTTTAACTGCATTTGTTGCATTTGAAACCTCCAAACGCTCCTGACGTAAGTAGATGAACAAGCACTATACCACTATACACATTACAATGAGGAAAAGTTTGACGGAAGTTGAGTTCCTTGTATATGTGCTGTTGGTCAGGAAATGAATATCCAAACATTATGTCTTTCAAGTATATTTTGATTTTGGTTTTGGTACATTAATTCTGCACAAAACACACTCCATGAATCAATGGCTTGCACCTTACCTTTTTGTTGCCTTGAAACATAATATATATATATATATATATATATATATATATATATATATATATATATATGGCTAGCTTTTGCTACGCTCAATCATGTTAATCAGTCATGAGATGAAAGTCGAGGAAAAAAGACAGCAAATTTATGCAGGGCTAGTAGTGATGCATCATCATTTGCTTCTGTACACAATTTCATCATTCACATCCAATTCTGGATTAAATAGGCACCTGAAGAAGAGTCTATGTGTCTATACTAAATCTAATATTAGGAGCAATGCAATATTAGAATATAGTGTAGAAAATGAATAAAAAATGCTCCAATAAAATTTTATCTACTTGATTGATATGCAAATCCTCGAGCTCTTATTTGTAGTTTGTTTAAGTAATTGGGACTAATTGATGTTAGTATAATTTCAATAATAATAAATTTTCTAGCTGTTGGAAATTTTACCGTTTGCATTCATTTGGATATAGCTTTTGGAAATTTTACAGTTTGCATTCATTTGGATATTAATTCATTTTACCGTTTAGAGATGTTATCGTTACTATTTTTTCTGCATATATAGAGCGCTGTTAGCGAAAGGGATGGACAGGACTATCACATTTAGAAAAGAAGTTATTGACAAAAGGCTATCATAAAACTTCTGATTTCTAGTACTATCATTATATATATATATAAACAGTGATTTAATTATATTGTATATACACGGCTTATATTTGAGTTTGAGTAAAGAAAATTGAAGTTGTTCTTGGGTCATTCAATTATTTCGAGTATTGATTAGTTGAGTGAAGAGCCGTTGAATCCTAGAGTATGATTTTGTCAGTGACCTTAGTACTGAGAAAAATTCTCTGAGGGGCGAAATTTCTACATAAGGACAGTGCACTGCACGCCTCTGCTCAACATTATTCGCTATAAATCGATAAGTTCTATTTCTGCCCTTCTTTTATTTTATAGTTGAATCCTATATTTTATTCGTGTTTCTCCAACAATCTTAAGTAGAAAGAATGGGTTCTACTATGCTTACCGCCACTAAATCTATCCCTGACTTGACCAAAGTCGAGCCTTTTGATGGATTCAATTTTAAACGATGGCAAACCAAATTACGTTTGATTATGGACATTGCTAAAGTTGACCATGTTTTAACCAAACCAAAACCAGTTGAACCTCCCCAAGGATGCTACCGATGAACAAAAGAAAGAATATGAATATTCTATTAGTACTTGGACTTCTGCTGATAAAATTTGCAAGGCTATCATTCTCAACTCATTGTCCAATGAACTTTTTGATATCTATTGTCTATATAAACATGCTGTTGAAATTTGGGATGCTTTAGTTTTAAAATATATTGTGGAAGATGTTGGTGTCAAAAAGTATGTAATTGGTAATTTTCTTAGTTTTTACATGACCGATGAGAAAGATGTCTCTTCCCAAATCTATGCTTTTCATCTTGTCGTAGCCGAACTTAATAATGAAGGCATGACTTTACCTGCTCCTTTTATTGTTGGCTCCCTTATAGAGAAATTATCTGATTCCTGGAAAGATTACAAGAACACTATGAAACATAAAAGGAAAGATATGACCTTAGAGGAGTTAATTGTTTATATTCGTATTGAGGAAAATAATAGAAATTTAGATAAATCTGTCAAAGCCAAAGAGCTGTCTTCCAAAGCAAATTTAGTTGATGATCGCAAACCTCGTAACTCGTTCAACAAACATCCTAATTAAACAAGGGTATAAGCATAACACTGGTCTGAAGGCAAAACCTAATCAGTTCAAACATAAAACCTCAAAACCTAAAGGTGATTGTTTCGTGTGTGGAAGGCCAGGTCATCATGCTGCTCAATGCAAGTTCAAAAATGGAAACAACCAGTCTCTTCCTCCGAGAGCTAACTTAATTAGTTGAGGCAGACAATACTATTGTGGTGGTTGTCTCCGAGGTGAACATGGTAGTTGACAAAGAGGCATGGGTAGTGGATTCTGGTGCTACCAAGCACATTTGTGCAAATCGTAGTGCATTCATCTCTTACACTCCCCTTGAGGAAAAAGATGAACATGTTTACATGGGCGATTCGAGGCCTGCACCAGTGATGGGTAAAGGGAAAGTAAATTTAAAATTGACTTCTGGGAAAATCCTTTCTTTTACCGATGTTCTTCATATTCCTGAGATTCATTACAATCTCGTATCTGTTGGGATACTTGGGAAAATTAGGGTTAAGGTTATGTTTGAATCTGATAAGGTCGTGTTAACCAAAAATGGGGTGTTTGTGGGAAAATGGTATCTTAATGCTGGTTTATTTCATTTAAATGTACTTGAACTCATGAATAATAATGCTAGTACTTCTTTTGCTTACTTGGTTGAATGTGATGATATTTGGCATGCTAGATTAGTCCATGTGAATTACTCTTATATAAAAATAATAAAAAAATTGGGAATTTTAAAAGAGGTTAAAATTTCAAACACCAAGAAATGTCAAGTGTGCGTGGAAGCCAAAACTACTAAGAAGACATGCAAACCGGTACTTGTTAGAGAATCTGTACCTCTTAGTTTAATTCATTCAAACTTAGGTGATATGCCTAAAATTACTTCTAAAGGTGGAAAAAATTATTATGTGACCTTTATAGATGATTTTTCTAGATAAACTAAAGTTTACCTTCTTAGGAATAAAAGTGAAACTGAAGATAAGTTTTTAATTTATAAAGTCGAAGTTGAAAATAAATTAGATAAGAAGATTAAAAGATTCAGGTCCAATAGAGGTGGAGAGTATGACTCTGGACCTCTTAGTAAATATTGCGAAGAACAAGGTATTATACACGAGGTAACACCTCCCTATTCTCTAGAGTCTAATGGGGTAGCTGAAAGAAAAAATAGAACACTAAAAGAAATGATGAATGCTATGTTAGTAAATTCTGAGGCTCCACCAAATTTGTGGGGGAAAGCTCTTCTTTCTGCTTGTCACCTGTAAAATAGAATCATTTATAAGAAAACTGGAAAAACACCTTATGAGCTTTGGGAAAACCATTTACCTAACTTGAAATACCTTAAAGTGTGGGGGTGTCTTGCTAAGGTAATGTTACCCGGCCCTAAAAAAAAGGAAAATTGGTTCTAAAACTGTTGATTGTTTGTTTATTGGTTATGCTGAACATAGTGTTGTTTATAGATTTCTTGTTTTAAAAAGTGACGTATTAGATCATAATACAATCATTGAGTCAAAAAATACTGATTTCTTTGAAAATATTTTCCGTTTAAAATCCAAAATGGAACGACCAGTAGTTGAACTTCCTACGAGCTCTTACATAGTTCCAATAGAGGAATCTGATATTGAACCGAGGAGGAGTAAGCGTACTAGAAAACCCACAAATCTAGAAGATGACTTTTTTACGTTTTTGATGGATAATGACCCATTAACCTTTAGAGATGATGTTTCTTCTCCCGATGCTCCTTTTTGGAGAGAAGCCATAAATAGTGAGATCGAGTCTATTATTGCTAATCACACTTGGGAATTAGTGGATCTTCTTCTCGATTCTAAAACTATTGGTTGTAAATGGATTTTTAAAGGAAATTAAAAACTGATGAATCAATTGATAAATTTAAGGCTAGGCTTGTTGCTAACGGTTATAAACAAAAGCAAGACCTAGACTTTTTTTAGGCTTATTCACCGGTTGCAAGAACATCATCCATTAGAGTTTTAATCGCACTAGCTGCTATTAAATTTTTTTATAATTCATCAAATGGATGTTAAGACTGCGTTTCTTAATGGAGATTTAGAAGATGAAATTTATATGGACCAACCTGAGGGATTTATTTACTTAGGCAATGTGTGACGCCCCCAAAATAGGTATACCTCACCCATTCTGAGTCGCCAAATACATGGTACAGAAACAACTACATCTTTATTATTACAACAGTAAAACTGTGAGTTTAAATACAAATATTATCTTCTAGACAATATCTATACTCAAATAAATCCTCATCACATTTATTGATACATTATTTTACAAAAATGGTGAGGACTACTAAACAACTCTCTCTAGAACCTTCATTCCATTACCCATTGCTAGTACTTCGCTACATTCTAGCCTCCACGAGAAGAAAATGGAACAACAAGGAAAAGGGTGAGCTCAACTAGCCCGATAAAGAATACTATGACTAAGATAATATACAACAAATTATCGTTAGTCTCCAACGAGGAAAAATCGATAGAATCTGATAGGCAACAAGTTTGAGATCAATATTAGCATGAAATAATAATTCATAGAAGAGTTCGTAGAATGAAATTACGTAATCTATGAAATCTACTATAATCTCATATTTTATCCACTGTAACATCATCATATATTTTCATCTTTTAACATCAATCAAATATTCATCTCAAATCAATTCATTCATCTTTCATCTTTTTGCACTAAAGGCGAAGATATTCATCGATCGGTCGTATTCATCTCAACACTGTTCATCTTTTGCACTAAAGGCCAAAGATATTCTTGAAATCATTCATCTTTTGCTTCTGGGCCAAAGATATTCAATAATATCATCATTTAAGGTAGAGGATGATGAAAATATTTTTAAAGAACGAATCCGATTGAAACAAAATGACAAGGATTAAGGATTAAGGATTAGTACTTTGTTTTATCCATGTCAACAATACCTCAAAAATAATCGTAGTGGTGTAAAATTCAAGAATGATCAAAACATGGATACAATCAAAGCTAGTATCCGAATAGATATTTTGAACGAAAAGAAGAAATTTTATTTTTACGATGAATAGTTATAGTATATCGTGAATAGTCTTGGTATCGTGAATAGTCTTGCAGTATCGTGAATAGTAACTCAGAGCACCAAAAGATAGAAATTCCACAAAAAACATCTTCACGCTTCATGAATAGTACTAAACGTGAATAGTAACTTCGTGAATAGTAACTCATGAATAATAACTTCGTGAATAGTAACTCATGAATAGTAACCCCGAGCATGAAAAAAGTTCCAAATTTGATAAAAACTTGGATCGACATTTCGGACGTAATGATATTGAAGAAATAATATCATTCTGAAAAAAAATAATATCCACTTACCTCGAAGAATCGATTGCTTGGAAGGAAAGGTCGGAAGTGATCTTTGAATGAAACTTATCTTTGAGCAATGACTCTCAAAGTATCTAAATACTCACAAAATCGCTCGATAATATAGAGAGAAGAGAAAACTTTGTTTACGGTGTGATTTTCAATTCTAACTTAGCCCTCTTATTTATAGGAAAATGTTAGCCGTAGAAAGCGGACTTGACTTTCTTTACACGATGGCTTTACTGCTACTACTATTGCCACCCACCACATTTGAAATAAAATTCAGCACATTTTTCACCAACCACAAGTGGGGCCCACTCAATTCTAAAATTTTCCACCAAAATCAATTATAAACCTAATTTACGAATCGGTCACCTCTTAAAATTCATAATAAATTATCGCTCATCTTTAACGGTTCAAAATTTGTGGACATATACTCAACTTATATATATATAACATATCCAAAAATTACAACGATCAGCGGTCGGATTAAATATTATAACTCACACAATAAAGGCATAATAATAACAGATTTGATCTTTTAATTCCTCGAATCAGATAAAATACAAATAAAACATCTCGGCATTAATTCCTTCATTAATAACCACATAAATAAATCCATCATTGATATTCATATAAAATAAATATTTCCTTATCATATGAATCAATAATTAATTATTCACAAATAATATTCTGAGAATCACATTTATGAATGACCGGCGGTTCCCGGGAAAGGGGGCTTTCCGATAAGGATCTCTCCTTCTTGGCGGCGCAATTAGGTGACCAAACCTCTCCTTAGAGCGAGAACTTTCTAGACATTGCCAATAATGTTATCTAATAATATTATTCAAATAATATGAATTATTGATCGATAATGGGAAATCATGCGGTGACAATTATTGAAACAATAATAATATAAAATATCAACGCAACAATTATTGAATCAATAAAATAAAATATTGAGCGATAACTCTTGAAAAATTATTGAGTAGTGCCTTCTTACGTAAGGATCAATAATTCAACAATCTTGCTGCAATCTGGTGTCTTCTTTGTGCGACCACGCGTATTCTTGTATTTTAACCATAGGGTATTCAATGATCTTAACGGTAACAACTACTGTAGTTATTTATAACCACCAAACTTTATCATTTTCCTCGTCCAATAAACTTTTCCGTTATGGGGCCCACACATGGTACTTGGCGAGTCGTCTGCGAATATTCCCAAGCGATCTGAATATTCCACGACCAAACGAATATTCCCAAACAAAATGAATATTTTATAACCACTTGCTTATTTTGAAATATTTGCGTATTTAACCCTTAACTATCCACATTAATCAAATCAACCCTTACTATTTCAAAATAATAAATAAAGGAAATTCCTTTTTATTTAAAAAATTTTGAGGTCTTCTGACCTCCCTCCTTATGAAATTTAGTCCTCGAAATTGGCGTGCGTACACAGTGTTTGAAAAGGTGAGGATACCTCGCTTTCCTTTCCGTTTCAATTCCCGGTCATTTCCTCTATAGCATGATTCCTCACAAAAACTTTAACTTGTGGTATGACCTTTCTTGGCGTAGGACATGCTCCTTCTATCCAAAATCTTGGCGGTACCTCCTCATCATCGTTAAGTCTTGGCTATCTCGTCCGGTTCTAACTTCAATAACGTGGTTGGGTCTTTCACATATTCTGAAATCTGGATATATATGAAACACATTATGAACACGAGACATACTTGGAGGTAACGCAAGTCTATAGGCTACATTTCTACTACTCGGTCGAGAATTTGAAATGGACCAGATAAATGCGTGGATTGAGCTTTCCTCTCTTCCCAAATCTTGTAACTCCCTTCCATGGAGCAACTTCATGATAATCATGATCCCCCCCACTAAATTCCCGTCCTTTCGATGAAGATCCGCATAACTCTTTTGTCGATCTTGTCTTGGTTTGTATCGTTGTCGAATCATTTGGATCTTTTCGGTGAGTAATACGTCTAACTTTCGGGTCCCAACAATGTTGCTTCACCCACCTCATCCCAACATATTGGAGAACGACATTTTAAATCCATATAATGCTTGAATGGAACCACACTATATATTTGTTTAATAACTATTGTTGTATGAGAATTCCACCGATGGCAAATACTTATCCCACTTCCTTTGAAATCTAGGACCACGAGTCTTAATATATCTTGAGAGTTTGAATAGTCCTTTACGATTGCCCATCCGTTTTGAGGATGGTATGCCAAAACTAAATCGTGAAATTAGTGCCCGTAGCTTTTTGCAAACTAACCCAAAATCTTGAAGTGAATCTTGGGTCACGATCTAAAACTATGGATCTTGGCATGCCATACAATCTCACAATCTCATTTACGTGCATACTAGAAAGGCGTTCAGTGAATAAGTCTCCGTGTCGGCAAAAAATGCGCGACTTGGTTAATCTATCAACAATAACCCAAATAGCATTGATGCCTTGAGAAACCGTAGGAAGACCCGTGTGAAATCCATGGTAATGTGTTCCCACTTCCATTCCAGGAATCTCAGTGGTTGCAGCGGACCCTTAGGTACTAGATGCTCCACCTTTACTGCGTTGACAAGTTAAACACATTGAGATAAACTTTGCAATCTCTCTCTTCATATTGTTCCACCAAAATGTATGTCGAAGATCACGATACATTTAGTACTTCGAGGATGGATTGCAAATGGTGTATTGTGTGCCTCCATCGTAATCTTGTACTTCAAATCGAGTCGTTAGGAACCTGAAAGTCTAGAGTGGACTCGAAGTATTCCTTCTTCATCAATTCTAAGCTTAGGAATAGCTCCTTCTTGTACTTTCTTCTTCATATGCATCGACTCAAGATTGGTGGCTTGAAGCGACCTTAACTTTTCTATTAAAGTTGGCTCTGTCGTATACTTGACATCATCGCTTTTCGTTCCGCATATGATCTTCTACTCGATCGTCGGCTACCACGTTAAACTTTACCGGGATGGTATTGAATAGTGTGGTCGTAGTCTTTCAATAGCTCGAGCAGCGTCATTTGCGCGTATTGAGTTCTTTTTGAGTGAAGAAATATTTAAGGCTTTTATGGTGCGAATATATCTCCACTTTCTCCCCATATAGATAGTGCCTCCATATCTTTAGCGCAGCTTATTACTTGCTGACTCTCTAGATCATGAGTAGGATAATTCCTCTCATACTCTTTAAGTTGTCATGAGGCATAGGCTATGACTTTCCCGTTGTTGCATGAGAACACATCCCAACCTTTTGCACGAAGCATCATTTGCGTAGATAACAAATCCATCCAAACCGGATGGTATTGTTAGAGCAGTCTTAGAAATAAGTCTCCTCTTAAGCTCTTGGAAACTCTTCTCGCATTCTTAACTCCAAGCGAATTTTGTATCCTTTCGAGTTAAATTTGAGTTAATGGAGTAGCGATTAGAATATCCTTGACGAATCTCGATAATAACCAACTAAGCCTGAAAGCTACGTATTTAGATTCTTGACTTAGGTTGCTCTCAAGCTGTGACTCATATCCCAATCTTGGATATACGTCACAATGACACCTATCGATTTACTATCGCATACGAATATGGCGTCCCCTACGAGAGAGTGCGGCTTAGGTGAATTCCACAAAAGGAAGTCACCGAAGATAAAGGCTCGTACCAAATTCTATAGTTGAATTTTAACTCACGAAGTTCAATAGGAGCCATTCGATATGAGATTTTAGAAATGAGTTTTGTCTGGGGTTCAAAGTCGATACAATATTTAATATCGGGTTTTTGGGAGTAAACGAAATTCTTGAAAAATACGTCGGGAAAAATCAATAACAACAAGAATATTATTCAAATCGGCGTGTCTTTATTCAAATCCATAACATGGACTAAGAAATCTTGACATCCGTAATAAATGAATGACTTCATGGCTTGATATGAAAATGTTTGACTACTGATGGTTTGATTGCTTGAGTTGAATAACGGGTTGCTTAGGAATATGAAAACTAACAACCTTACAAAAGCAATCAATTTGGCATGATGATGAGTTAACCTAACCTTAAAATCACATCAAAAGCAAATATCTCTATAGAAATAAGGTTAACGGTAAATGTGATAGTGCCACTTGAATCAAGCAAGATTTCTAAACAACGGATGTAATGAAAGTTTCTCTAATGGAGTCTCCATAAATAAGTCAAAGTCTAATTTCTCGTAGTCGAGTTCAAGCGTTGGCGCCATGACAAGAGATAAAAGAATGGGTAGAACCGGGTATCTAGTAAGGTATAAACTTGAAATTTATAATTAACTAACTTGATGCTAACCGTTCGGGTTCCTCGTATTTTGATGGGTCACGACAAACGCTCTCTTCGAAACCGTTGACTTTGACTTTTACGGGACATCCTTTTGAGTCACCATTCCATTGGGTGGGTTTTCGATATCGTCTGATCTCGGCGATATGTCCTTCTTTTCCACAATTATAGCATACCTTAAAGCTGTTGTGGGCGGTTTGGTGATATGTCCCTCTTTCCGCATTTGTAACATCGACCGGTGGTCGTTCTCCTCCATAAAACTAGTTACTCTTGTTGGCGGCGTCTTCAATGGTGGTTGTTGAATCTCCTCTTTTTAAAATCTCCTCCCGGCTAAACCTTCTATTTTCATGGCCACGATTACCACGGAGTGGTTCTGCGCCTTTGTCCGTATTCTTCTTTCTCCATTTGGTTATCGTTATTACGATGGTTGCTATCTTGATATGATCCTGGTTATGGTCCCTCGGTTGAGCGTACTCGTTATCTCGCTCTAACAATTTGAGCCACATTGACAACATCGAATAGAGAAAATTTATGAGAAATGAGATCTTGGCGTATCTTGGGGGTTTCAAACCTCTAAGAAACATCCGCGTCATCGTTCCTCATTCTCCACCAAATGAGGTGCAAACACGGATAACTCATGAACTTACGCCTCGTCTTTGGGACACCGTCGTCATTTATTACCTGCTCTGAGTCTAATAAACTCCACTTCCTTCATATAGACTAATACTTTCGGGAAAGTACTTGTCATTGAAGCCATTCTGAAAACGTCTCCCATGACATCTTTGAGTGCGGTGGATGGAGATGCGCTTCATGATTCCCACCGATGTCTGCCTCATACGGAACATAAAGGTGGCGAATGGAACCTTATGTTCTCCGTGCATCCCAAGACATCGAATATCTTGGTAATTTGCTTGACCCATGTTTCCGCCGTGATCGGATCGGCTTTCCCTTAAATTACGTGGTCCCAACTCTTTGAAGCGCTTGGGCTGTGACCACCGTAATTGCTATCATTTCCTCTATATATTTTGAACACGAGTCTCCTAAATGCGATTTTGCATGAAGCTGCAAAAAAACTTCTAAACATCCCTCGTTCATCATCTGCTTTCGGTGGTGTTATTCACGGGAGGTATATTGCCCGACTGTTGCCGTTCTCCTCGTTGGTAAAATCTGAGGCATCTCCACGGTCTCATTTACTCCTTATTAATATTCTCGATCGACATTTTTAAATCTTCATCATAAAAATAAGGGTTAATTAAGAAATCGATATATCACATAATATCCCATATCTTGACCAACTAACAAATAAGCTTAGGTAGGACACACTAAGAAGGATTTACTCGTCTCTCCCTCTCTAGTTTACTATTCCCGATCTCATGGAGATCATATCCTAAGCTACGATACCAAGCGTGCCCCCCCCAAAATAGGTATACCTCACCCATTCTGAGTCGCCAAATACATGAGTGCGAAACAACTACATCTTTATTATTACAACAAATCGAAAAGCGTGAGTTTAAATACAAATATTATCTTACAGACAATATCTATACTCAAATAAATCCTCATCACATTTATTGATACATTATTTTACAAAATGGTAAGGACTACTAAACAACTCTCTCTAGAACCTTCATTCCATACCCAGGCTAGTACTTTCATTACATTCTAGCCTCTGAGAAGAAAAATGGAACAACAAGGAAAAGGGTGAGCTCAACTAGCCCGATAAAAATAATACTATGACTAAGATAATATACAACAAATTATCGTTAGTCTCCAACGAGGAAAAATCGATAGAATCTGATAGGCAACAAGTTTGAGATCAATATTACATGGTGAAATAATAATATATAGAAGAGTTACGTGAGAGATGAAATCTACTATAATCTATGAATTTAACGATCCATCATCAATATTTTATCCTGTAACATCAATCGATATTCATCTCAAATCAAATATTCATCTTTTACTTTCTGAGGCCAAAGATATTCATCAATCGGTCGTATTAATCTCAAGTTCATCTCAACTTTTTGCTAAAAGGCCGAAGATATTCATCTTCGGTCGCACTTAAACACACATGCCAAAGATATTCTTGAAAATCATTCATCTTTGCTTTTCTGAAGCCAAAGATATTCAATAATATCATCATTTAAGGCGAGGATGATGAAAATATTTTTAAAGAAGCGAATCGATGAAACAAAATGACAAGGATTAAGGATTAAGGATTAAGTACTTTGTTTTATCCATATCAACAATACCTCAAAAATAATCATAGTGGTGTAAAATTCAAGAATGATCAAAACATGGATCTGATCAAAGCTAGTATCGAGAATAGATATTTTGAATGAAAAGAAGAAATTTTATTTTTAGATGAATAGTGTAAATATCGTGAATAGTCTTGATATCGTGAATAGTCTTTAATATCGTGAATAGTAACTCAGACACCAAAAGATAGAAATTCCACAAAAAAACATCTTCACACGCTTCATGAATAGTACTCGTGAATAGTAACTTCGTGAATAGTAACTTTGAAATAGTAACTTCGTGAATAGTAACTCGTGAATAGTAACTCATGAATAGTAACCCCAGACATGAAAAAGTTCCAAATTTGATAAAAACTTGGATCGACATTTCGGTATAATGATATTGAAGAAATAATATCATTCTGAAAAAAATAATATCCACTTACCTCGAAGAATCGATGCCTTGGAAGGAAAGGTTCGAAGTGATCTTTGAATGAAACTTATCTTGACAATGACTCTCAAAGTATCTAAATACTCACAAAATCGCTCGATAATATAGAGAGAAAGAAAAACTTTGTTTACGGTGTGATTTTCAATTCTAACTTAGCCCTCTATTTATAGGAAAATGTTAGCCGCGCAAAGCGGACTTGACACTGCTTTACTGATGGCTTTTTACTGCTACTACTATTGCCACCCACCACATTTGAAATAAAATTCAGCACATTTTTCACCAACCACAAGTGGGGCCCACTCAATTCTAAATTTTCCACCAAAATCAATTATAAACCTAATTTACGAATCGATCACCTCTTAAAATTCATAATAAATTATCGCTCATCTTTAACGGTTCAAAATTTGTGGACATATACTCAACTTATATATATATAACATATCCAAAAATTACAACGATCCAGCGGTCGGATTAAATATTATAACTCACACAATAAAGTCATAATAACACCGATTTGATCTTTTAATTCCTCCAATCAGACAAAATACAAAAAACATCTCAACATTAATTCCTTCATTAATAACCACATAAATAAATCCATCATTGATATTCATATAAAATAAATATTTCCTTATCATATGAATCAATAATTAATTATTCACAAATAATATTACGAGAATCACATTTATAATGACGAGTAGCGGTTCCGGAAAGAGGGGCTTTCGATAAGGATCTCTCTCTTCTTGGTGCCGATTAGGTGACCAAACCTCTCCTTGAGCGAGAACTTTCTAGACATTGCCAATAATGTTATCTAATAATATTATTCAAATAATATGAATTATTGATGCGATAATGGGAAATCTTGTGCGATGACAATTATTGAAACAATAATAATATAAAATATCAACCTGACAATTATTGAATCAATAAAATAAAATATTGAGCGATAACTCTTTGTGAAAATTATTGAGTAGTGCCTTCTTACGTAAGGATCGATAATTCAACAATCTTTGTGCAATCTGGTGTCTTCTTTATGCGACCACGCGTATTCTTGTATTTTAACCATAGGATTATTCCAACGATCTTACTTGATAACAACTACTGCGTTATTTATAACCACCCAAACTTTGTCATTTTCCTCGTCCATCGCTTTCCGTTATGGGGCCCACATATGGTTTTGCTTGTAAATCGTGCGAATATTCCCAAGCGATCTGAATATTCCACGACCAAAACGAATATTCCCGACAAAATGAATATTTTATAACCACTTGCTTATTTTGAAATATTTGCGTATTTAACCCTTAACTATCCACATTAATCAAATCAACCCTTACTATTTCAAAATAATAAATAAAGGAAATTCCTTTTTATTTAAAAAAATTTCGGGGTCTTACACAATGAGCATAAAATTTGTAAATTAGTTAAATCTTTTTATGGTCTTAAACAAGCTCCTAAACAATGAAATGATAAATTTGATAGCGTGGTGACTTCTAATGGATATATAATAAATGATGGAGATAGATGTATATATACAAAATTTAATAATGAAAATTCTGGTGTTATTGTATGTTTTTGTGTGGACGACTTACTTATTTTTAGTACTAATATTGATGTTATATATGAGACTAAAAATATGTTATCTACTAAATTTGATATGAAAAACTTGGGAGAGGCAAATGTTATTCTCAAAATTAATTTGAGAAGGGAATTGTTAAATCCACAACACTTATGAAAATTCTGGTGTTATTGTATGTCTTTATGTGGATGACTTACTTATTTTTAGTACTAATATTGATGTTATATATGAGACTAAAAATATATTATCTACTAAATTTGATATGAAAAACTTGGGAGAGGCAAATGTTATTCTTGGAATTAATTTGAGAAGGGAATTGTTAAATCCACAACACTTTTTGTTATTTCCACAACAAAAGTGTCGCTGTAAATGTATAACGACGGTAAAAACTGTAGCTATAGGATCTATAGCGACACTTTTGTTGTGGAAATAATATTTTTTGTTGTGGATTTAACAGTTCCCTTTGAGAAAAGTGTGTAATGGGTATATGATTTCTCAAGGTCATTATGTGGAGAAAATGCTTAAAAGATTTGGGCATTATAATGTTAATCATGTTAGTAATCCGTACGAATCTTGTTTGCATTTAAAAAAGCATGAGGGACCAAGTGTGTCTCAAACTGAGTATGCCCAAATCATAGGTTGCTTAATGTCTCTTACGAATTGCACAAAACCTAATATGTGAGACCCCAAATTTTATGAATAAAGATTTAAATTTCTCGAAATATTTTTTTGAATATTATGGTGTGGATTTGATATAATGTTATAGTTGTGGGTAATATTTATAAATTTTACAAAGTAAGCAAGTTGTTATATAATATTCGATTGGTTAGGGGAATATTAAATGTTAACGGGTAATATTAAATGCGACGGCACAATCATTAGTGGACCCCATTAACGGATGTATTGTCGTTGTAAGGAAGCAGCGAAATTATCTTTTATAACGGTGAAAGTGTTACCGTTAAAACCGCTGAACTACCGGTAGTAAAAGTGCGATGTCTGGCGTGGTTGCGTAGTAAGTACACACGGTATTGATTATTGATGCTTACGTGAAAAGTCACTCGGTTATACTCAATTATTGCTTTCGATAATTCTTTGCATCATATCTCTCGTATTATTGATTCGATTATTGTCACGGTATCATCTGCATAATATGATATATTATTAAATCAATAATTGAGACGACAAAGTTATTCATATTATTAATTGCAATATTGATAATGTCTAGAAGTTGTGTCAAGGAGAAGTTTGGTCACTTAATTGCGCGCTAATAAGGAGAAATCCTTATCGGAGAGCCCCCTCTTTCCTGAGAACGACCTGGTTGTTAAATATTGTGAGTTATAATATTAATGAATAAGTTCGTGTTGATTAATGATGAAATTGATAGTTCCATTGTGTTGGAATTATTAGTGTTAGTAAAAATCGACATTTATTTCGATAATAATTGATGTCTGGAGGTTATATTGACCAATCGGGTAATTAACCGGATAAATGAGCAATTAATTGCTATTGATTCACATAATTATAACTATTTGTCCACATGTGTGTACTATTAATTCACATTCATTTACTATTAGGGGAGTTGGTTCAAGATTGATAATACTTGCATGACTAAGTTAAAAATGGAGGTATAGATGAAGGTACTATACTATAATTCGTATTTTTACATGTCTAGAACTATTGATTCACATGATTTACTATTAGGGGAGATGATGCAAGTTTGATAATACTTGCAGGACTAAATTAAAAATGAAGGAAAAGAGGAAGGTATTATACTGTAATATTTTGAGCCCCAAAACGTGCAATTATCAAAACTATATTTTCATATAAATAGAAGATCTTTCTTCCTTCATTTCTCACCAATTCACTAAACCTATAGAGCAATTATTATAGAGAGAAAATATAGAGAGAAAGAAGAAGAGAAGTCTGCTACCTCACTATTTCAGTATCCAGTCTTCTTTTGAGGTAGACCCCGAATTTTATGAAATGAAAGTATTCAATTTTCTTATAATTATTCTATTTAGTAAATGGTTAAATTGATAAAAGGTTAAATCATTGGTGGACCCCACAACGGAAGTATTATCGTAGTAAGGAAACGACAGAATTATCTTTTTATAAAAATAACAGCGAAAATGTTACAATTATTATTCTGATAAAAGTACGATAATAATAGGCGTGGTTGCATAGTAGCTGCACGGTATTGATTATTGATGCTTACGTGAGAAGTCACTCAGTTATACTCAATTATTATTACGATAATTCTTTGAATCATATCTCTCATATTATTGATTCGATTATTGTCACGATATAATCTGCATAATATTTTATATATTATTGAATCGATAATTGAGGCGACAAAGTTATTCATATTATTATTTGCAATATTGACAATGTCTCGAAGTTACATCGAAGAGGTTTGGTCACCTAATTGCGCGCCAATAAGGAGAAATCCTTATCGAAAAGCCCCCTCTTTCCTGGGAACGACCTGGTTGGTTGTTAAATATTGTGTATTATAATATTAATGATGAATGTTATAAAAAAAAATTGAATTTGAGTTCGGAGTTGAATTTGGAGACGCGAACGTGATATTTGAGTCTGGAACGATGAAATTAGTAGAAATAGACTATAAACACAAAATTTGTTGGGGTTGATTTTTTGGTCAAAAAAGTCAATAGTTGACTTTTTCAAAAAAAGTCAAACTTCGAAATTTCAAAAATAAAATTTTTTATAAAAATATTTCCATTGTGTTGGGATTGTTAGTGTTAGTGGAAATCGACATTTATTTTGATAATAATTGATGTCTGGAGGTTATATTGACCAATCGGGTAATTAATCGAATAAATGAACAATTAATTGCTATTAATTCACATGATTATAACTATTTGTTCACATGTGTGTACTATTGATTCACATTCATGTACTATTAGCGGAGGTGGTGCAAGTTTGATAATACTTGCAGGACTAAATTAAAAATAAAAGAAAAGTTGAAGGTATTATACTGTAATATTTCAAGCCCCAAAACGTGCAATTATCGAAACTATATTTTCCTATAAATAAAAGCTCATTCTTCTTTCATTTCTCACCAATTTACTAAAGCTATAGAGCAATTATTATAGAGAGAAATTGTAAAACCCCAAATTTTACGAATAAAGATTTAATTTTCTCGAAATATTTTTTTTGAATATTATGGTGTGGACTTGAGATAATGTTATAGTTGTGGGTAGTATTTATAAATTTTGCAAAGTATGCAAGTTGTTATATAATATTCGATTGGTCGGGGAATATTTTTTTTGTCGGAGAATATCTGTACGACGGTACAATCATTGGTGGCCCCACAACGGAATTATTGTCGGATTGGAAAAACGACAAAAATATTTTTATGAAAATAACGGCGGAAGTTTTACCATTAATTGTTGAAACACCCGGTGTTAAAAGTACAGTAATACGCGTGGTTGCATAGTAGCACACTGTATTGATTATTGATGCTTACGTGAGAAGTCACTCAGTTTTGTTCAATTATTGCTATAGTAATTATTGCATAGTATCTCACGTTATTTGATTCAATTATTGTCGATATTTTATATTATTAAATCAATAATTGAGATGACGAAGTTATTAATATTATTATTTGTAATATTAACGATGTCTAGAAGTTACGCGAGGAGAGGTTTGGTCACCTAATTGCGGCATGATAGGGAGAAATCCTTATTGGAAAGCCCCTCTTTTCTGGGAGCGACACAGTGATTAATATTGTGAATTATAATAATGATGATAAATGTTGTTAATTATATTGAGGTGTCTTTTTATGAAGTCACGAAGTTTGTATATATATATATATATATTATATATTATATATTATATATTATATATTATATATATATATTATATTTTATATATAAATTTTAGTATTATTAATGTAATAAAACGGAAAAACTTTTATATAAAAAATTATGAAATACTTTTATAAAGTTATTTGTTTTATTAGACAATAATTAGAATATATTATATTTTATTATAAATAGTGTTGTATAATGCTGCGTAGTATTTTGCGTAGTAAAATCTTTTTATATAAAACATAATACTTTTATAAAGTTATTTATTTTATTAGACAATAATTAGAATATATTATATTTTATTATGCGTAGTGTTGCATAGTTATACTGCATAGTATTTTGCATAGTAAAATCTTTTTATATAAAATGCAAATACTTTTATAAAGTTATTCGTTTTATTAGATTATAAATAGAATATATTATATTTTATTTAAAAGATTTTTTTATTAGAATATTTTATTAATCTTTGCATAGTAAATCAATATGGATGGATAGTTTAAATGAATTAGTTACTATTCAGGTCCATTCTCTCCTATAAATAAAAGCTCATTCCTTCATTATTTCTTACGAATTCAATTGAAACTACTAAAGAGAAATTATAGAGTGAAAGAAGAAAAGTATTACTACTACTTCACTACTCCTATATCCAGGTTCCTTCTAAGGTAAG
The DNA here is from genome assembly GCA_020205615.1 of Panax quinquefolius. Classification (NCBI taxonomy): domain Eukaryota; kingdom Viridiplantae; phylum Streptophyta; class Magnoliopsida; order Apiales; family Araliaceae; genus Panax; species Panax quinquefolius. The sequence continues at coordinate 58,202,603 of CM035156.1, forward strand.
GGTATTATTTCTTTCTTACGTATTTATGAAGAGAACTTATGTTATTCCATTTTTTATTATTCTATTGGAATAACTTGTATCTGTGAGCTACCTATACTTGATGAAATTCTTACATTATTCCATTCTTTATTATTATGTTGGAATAACTTTGTATATCATCTGTACTGCATACATGGTGAAATTCTTACATTGTTCCATTCTTTATCATTATGTTGGAATAACCTATCATGTGAAGTCTGCATACATGGTGAAATTCTTACATTATTCCATTCTTTATTATTACATTGGAACATCATATGCATGCGTTTCTGCATGACTGAATTCCGTTATTTATTATTATGTTGGAATATCCTGTTTGCGCGTTTACGCATGACTGAGTTCCATTATTTATTATTCGTTGGAATATCATATCCGTATTTCTGCATGTCTGGTTCCATTATTTATTATTACATTGGAATATCACATGCGTATGCGTTCTGGCGTGACACAATTCCGTTATTTATTATTACATTGGAATAACCTATATCATGCGATCTATCGCGTGCACGGTGATTTTTTTTGTTATTCCATTCTTATTTATACTCAGTTGGTTAAAGTTTTGACTTCTATACTCCATCAAGTTATTGGAATATCCTTGATATTTGAGCTTCATCCAATATCTTTTCCTGAAAATATTCTTCTGAGTTTTCTTGAATTTTACTCTACAAAGAAGTATCATGTTGACAATTTGGACGTTATTAGTTCCTGGATAAATTAATTCTTGAACTTGTTTTATTGAATTCTTATATCATTGTCATCATCCTCATGTTTATATTATGTTGAAATTCATACGTGGCACATTGTGCATAGATGGACTTGGTATGATTATGACGAGGATTAATCGGTATAATCATGACCATAATGTTACAAATGATGTGGTAAAAGTCCTCATTGGCCCATAGTGCATTGATGGGCCGATTGTTGGCATGATCATGACCATTGATGAATACTACGAATATCCTTGGCCGTAGTGTATGGACAATTTGTGGTTGTGATACTAATGAATATCCTTGGTAGTAGTCGGGGATGATGTGGATTATTTATTAAAATTTGAGTCCCGTGATAAAAGTGATGAAAAACCTTATAAATCATAAAAGATAGTAGATTTTATTTTCTACTTGACTCTTTTAATGGATCGCTTGATGTTTGTTATATTTTATCAGTTTAACATTGTTGAAGACTAATGATAATTTATTCTACATTATCTTAGTCATAATATTTTTTACTGGGCTAGTTGAGCTCACCCCTTTCTTTCACTATTCTCTTCAGGAAATGAGAACGTAGCCGGGACTAGTCGGGGAACGGAGTGACGGTCCAGATGATAGTATTAGTAGTCCTCATTATTCTGTTAAATAGTGTGACAATAAATGTAATGAGGACTCCTTTGAGTGTGGATATTGTCTAGATGACAATATTCTTATTAAAACTCTTAATTTATGTTTTGTCGTATTTTACACGATAGTTGTATAATGAAGGTTGTATTTGAATTTTGTACCATGTATCTGGCGACCCAAGATGGGTGACGTATACCTATTTTGGGGGCGTCACAGTTGGTATCAAAGCTTAGGGATATGATCCCTGGCTGAGATGTGAGACAAGAACTAGGAGGGGAGAGACGGGGAATTCCTTCTCTAGTATGACCTACCTAAGTTTAATATGTATTTAATTGGTCGATCGAGTATAGGGATAATATGTGATATGATAATTAACCTTTGTTTTGTGGCGATGATTTGAAAATGGCATCCGAGAATGTTGAGAATAGCAATGAGAGCACGAGAGGCCGTTGAGTCTCCACGGATCAATAATCGGGATAATGTGCAGCGGATGGCGATAATCCTCCACGTAAACAACAACAACGATCAAATGACAAACGATGGTACATTTAGGAGCTTTTTAGAATTCATGCAACATCAGGCGAAGGCGGCTCCTGTCCAAAATGCAGGTGGAAACACTGGCAACTCTCGGACGGTCATCGCTAAGAAGTTCAAGGAACTGGGACCACCGGAGTTTTTTGGAGAGCCAAAACCACTTAAGGCGGAGACGTGGATAAAGCAGATCTGCAAGATATTTGATGTCTTGGGATGCTCCGAGGAGCAAAAGGTTCCCTTTGCCACCTTCATGTTGCGAGCAGAGGCAAATTACTGGTGGGAATCTGTAAAGCGTACTCAACTTGCCGCACTGAAGATGACTTGGGAAAAGTTCTAAGAATTGTTCAACGACAAGTACTTTCCCAAAAGTATTCATCACATGAAAGAGGTAGAGTTCATCAAGCTGGAGCAAAACAACATGACCGTGTCACAGTACGAAGCCAAGTTTGTCGAGTTGTCCCGATTTGCGTCCCATTTGGTTGATAATGAGGAGAGAATGACACAAATGTTTCTAAGAGGTTTGAAACCCGAGATACGTCAATATCTTATCTCTCATAAACTGTGTTTGTATTCAGATGTTGTTAATAGGGCTCAGTTATTGGAGCGCGATAATGAGTCAACCCAACCAAAAGAGAGTAGCCGAAAAAATGATAATACCAGTGATAGCAGTCATCGAAGCGGTGACAATAAACGTGGAGGGAATCAACATGCCAGAAATGGTAACCACTTCGGTGAGAATCATGGCTAAAACAATAAGAATGGACATTTCAAGAAGAGGAGATTCAACAATGATGGAAAGACGTCAGCATCAGTACCCGTTATTAAGGAAGGAGAACGACCACCTATCATATGCTTCAAATGTGGAGGGGAGGGACACATCAGTCCAAACTACGCGATGCCATCCAAAGCATGCTATAATTGTGGAAGAGAATGTCACCTAGCCCAATTTTTCGTGCACCAAAGTCAAGTTCAGCTGGGATGGAGGCATCTAAGGCTGTCCCAAACAAGACAAAGTCGGTAGTTTAAGTGAGAGCGTTTATTGAGGAACCCGAACAAGGTTATTACGGGTAAGTTAATCATAAATTCTTACGAAGTCTATACCTTATTCGATACCGGTTCTACCTATTCTTTTATCTCTCTTGCTTGCGCTTAATGTTTAAATTTGACTCTTGAGAAATTAGACTTTGACTTATCTGTTGAAACTCCGTTAGGAGAAACCTTCGTTACCTCCACTGTCTATAAATCTTGTTTGATTCATATTGATACCCTCACATTACCTGTCGATCTTATCTCTTTGGAAATACTTGCCTTTGATGTGATTTTAGGAATCGATTGGTTAACTATTCATCATACTTTTCGTAAGGTTGTTAGCTTTCATATTCTTAACCAACCTATCATGTGAATTCAAGCAACCAAACCACTAAAGTCAATCATTGTCATATCAAGCCATAAGTAAAGAGCCCCGAGCCTTTCGCTGGTGACTTCCAAGTCTTAGAATACACCGAAGCCAGAATATTCGTAGGGGACATCGTGAATAATGGTGGTAAGTTGATAGATATCAATGTGACGTGCTATTCAAGTCTTGGATGAGAGTCACAGTTTTGAATGATATTTTTATTATTAATAAATTTCTTGACGTATTTCTGAAGACTTCTTACCCCCCGGGCGTGAAATTGAATTTTGTATTGACCCCTACAAAACCCATTTCTAAAAACCCTTAAAATTTTTTTTAAACAAAACGAACGTAACATGCGCGAAAGACGTTGGCTCGAAATTGTTGAAGATTACGATCGTACCATTCAATACCATCGTGGAAAAAGCGAGCGTGGTAGGCGACGCGTTGAGTAGAAGATCGTATGCGTTTACGAGTGCGATATTATTAACACAAAAACCCATTTCGTATAACTTACAAATGATGAAGATAGAGTTAAATACTCTAGGGACCCACGTGAAGATAACAAATATACGATTAGAATCGACTTTAATTGATAAAGTTAAAGTCGCTCAAGCTACAGACTCAAATTTGATGAATGTGAAGAAGAAGGTTCAAGAGGGCGTTATTCTAGAAGCAAGAGTCGATGAAGAGAGAAAATCTCAACCCTCGATTTAATTGGCCCATTTGAAATCCTTGATCGAGTAGGAACTGTGGCCTATAGACTCGTTTTATCGCCAAGTATGTTGCGTGTTCATAACATTTTTCACATATCGATGTTATGTAAATACGTGGATGACCCGAACCACGTTATTAAATTAGAACTAGACGAGATAGCAGAAGATTTAACGTATGAGGAGATACATGTTAAAATATTGAATAAGAAGGATCGTATTCAACACTCAAAGGTTATACCTCAAGAGTTAGAATCTGAAATGAAGTCGAGGTATCCTCATCTATTTGGCATACCAGGTATGTACGTAAATTTTGAGGGCGAAATTTCATAAAGAGGGGAGATTGTAAAACCCAAAATTTTATGAATAAAGATTTAATTTTCTCAAAATATTTTTTTTAAATATTATGGTGTGAATTTGAGATAATGTTATAGTTGTGGGTAGTATTTATAAATTTTGCAAAGTATGCAAGTTGTTATATAATATTCGATTGGTCGGGGAATATTCTTTTTGTCGGGAAATATTCGTACGATGGTACAATCATTGGTGGACCCCACAACAGAATTATTGTCGGATTAAGAAAATGACAAAAATATTTTTATGAAAATAACGGCGGAAGTTTTACCATTAATTGTTGAAACACCGGTGTTAAAAAATGTACGATGTCTGGCGTGGTTTGCATAGTAGCACACGGTATTGATTATTGATGCTTACGTGAGAAGTCACTCAGTTTTGTTCAATTATTGCTACAGTAATTGTTGCATAGTATCTCACGTTATTTGATTCAATTATTGTCAATATTTTATATATTATTAAATCAATAATTGAGATGACGAAGTTATTAATATTATTATTTGTAATATTAACGATGTCTAGAAGTTTTGCCAAGGAGAGGTTTGGTCACCTAATTGCGCGCCAATAGGGAGAAATCCTTATTGGAAAGCCCCCTCTTTCTTGGGAACGACCTGCTCGATTAATATTGTGAATTATAATAATGATGATAAATATTGTTAATTATATTGAGGTATCTTTTTATGAAGTCACGGAAGTTTGTATATATATATATATATTATAATTTTTTTTTATTAGTATTATTAATGTAATAAAACGGAAAAACGTTTTATATAAAACAGAATACTTTTATAAAGTTATTTATTTTATTAGACAATAATTAGAATATATTATATTCTATTATGCATAATATTTTGCATAGTAAAATCTTTTTATATAAAATGAATACTTTTATAAAGTTATTTGTTTTATTAGACAATAATTAGAATATATTATATTTTATTATGCATAGTGTTTGCGTAGTGCACTGCATAGTATTTTGCATAGTAAAATCTTTTATATAAAACATAATACTTTTATAAAGTTATTTGTTTTATTAGACAATAATTAGAATATATTATATTTTATTATCGTAGTGTTGTTGCTTAGTATGCGATAGTATTTTGCATAGTAAAATCTTTTATATAAAATGTAATACTTTTATAAAGTTATTAGTTTTATTAGATTATAAATAGAATATATTATATTTTATTTAAAAGATTTTATTTCATTATAATATTTTATTAAAATAGTCGTATTATAAATCAATCTGGACCGTTCATGAATTAGTTCTTATTCATCCCATTCTCCTATAAATAAAGCTCATTCCTTCATTATTTCTTACAATTCACTTTGAAACTACAGAGAGAAATTATAGAGAGAAAGAAAAAAATCCCTGCTACTTCACTACTCCTATATCCGGTTTTCTTACAGGTAAGGGGTATTATTTCTTTCGTATTTATGAAGAGAACTTATGTTATTCCATTTTTCATTATTCTGTTGGAATAACTTGTATACGCGGGCTACCCTATACTTGATGAAATTCTTCTATTATTCCATTCTTTATTATTATGTTGGAATAACTTTGTCTACATCTGAAATCTGCATACATGGTGAAATTCTTACATTGTTCTATTCTTTATCATTATGTTGGAATAACCTGTCTATGTGAAGTACCACATACATGGTGAAATTCTTCTATTATTCCATTCTTTATTATTCAGTTGGAACATCACATCCACGTGCGCCACGCATGACTGGTTCCGTTATTTATTATTATGTTGGAATATCCTGTTTGTGCATTTCTGCATGACTGGTTCCATTATTTATTATTACATTGGAATATCACGTGCATGCGCTTTCGCATGACTGGTTCCGTTATTTATTATTACATTGGAATAACTTTTGTCTGTGCGATTATTATCGCATGCCTAGTGATTTTTTTTGTTATTCCATTCTTATTTATACTTAGTTGGTTAAAGTTTTGACTTCCATTCCGTTATTTGTTGGGGTTGATTTTTTGGTCAAAAAAGTCAATAGTTGACTTTTTCAAAAAAAGTCAAACTTCGAAATTTCAAAAATGAAATTTTTTATAAAAATATTTCCATTGTGTTGGGATTGTTAGTGTTAGTGGAAATCGACATTTATTTTGATAATAATTGATGTCTGGAGGTTATATTGACCAATCGGGTAATTAATCGAATAAATGAACAATTAATTGCTATTAATTCACATGATTATAACTATTTGTTCACATGTGTGTACTATTGATTCACATTCATGCACTATTAGCGGAGGTGGTGCAAGTTTGATAATACTTGCATGACTAAATTAAAAATAAAAGAAAAGTTGAAGGTATTATACTGTAATATTTCAAGCCCCAAAACGTGCAATTATCGAAACTATATTTTCCTATAAATAAAAGCTCATTCTTCTTTCATTTCTCACCAATTTACTAAAGCTATAGAGCAATTATTATAGAGAGAAATTGTAAAACCCCAAATTTTACGAATAAAGATTTAATTTTCTCGAAATATTTTTTTTGAATATTATGGTGTGGACTTGAGATAATGTTATAGTTGTGGGTAGTATTTATAAATTTTGCAAAGTATGCAAGTTGTTATATAATATTCGATTGGTGGGGAATATTCTTTTTGTCGGGAGAATATATCGTATGACGAAGACAATCATTGGTGGCCCCATTAACGGAATTATTGTCCGGATTGGAAAAGCAGCAAAAAATATATTTTATGAAAATAACGGCGGAAGTTTTACCATTAATTGTTGAAACACCTTAGTGTTAAAAGTATATATAATCTGGCGTGGTTGCATAGTAGCACCTTTGTATTGATTATTGATGCTTACGTGAGAAGTCACCCGGTTTTGTTCAATTATTGCTATAGTAATTATTGCATAGTATCTCACGTTATTTGATTCAATTATTGTCGATATTTTATATTATTAAATCAATAATTGAGATGACGAAGTTATTAATATTATTATTTGTAATATTAACGATGTCTAGAAGTTACGCGAGGAGAGGTTTGGTCACCTAATTGCGGCATGATAGGGAGAAATCCTTATTGAAAGCCCCTCTTTTCTCGGGAACGACACAGTGATTAATATTGTGAATTATAATAATGATGATAAATGTTGTTAATTATATTGAGGTGTCTTTTATGAAGTCACGAGTTTGTATATATATATATATATATATATATTATATATTATATATTATATATATATATATATATAATTTTTGTTTTATTAGTATTATTAATGTAATAAAACGGAAAAGCTTTTATATAAAAGCAGAATACTTTTATAAAGTTATTTGTTTTATTAGACAATAATTAGAATATATTATATTTTATTATGCATAGTGTTGTATAATGCTGCGTAGTATTTTGCGTAGTAAAATCTTTTTATATAAAACATAATACTTTTATAAAGTTATTTATTTTATTAGACAATAATTAGAATATATTATATTTTATTATGCATAGTGTTGCATAGTGTCTGCATAGTATTTTGCATAGTAAAATCTTTTTATATAAAACAGAATACTTTTATAAAGTTATTCGTTTTATTAGATTATAAATAGAATATATTATATTTTATTTAAAAGATTTTGTTTTATTAGAATATTTTATTAATACTGCATAGTAAATCAATCTGGACCGTTCATGAATTAGTTACTATTCAGTCCATTCTCCTATAAATAAAAGCTCATTCCTTCATTATTTCTTACGAATTCACTGAAACTCTAAAGAGAGAAATTATAGAGTGAAAGAAGAAAAGTATTCTGCTACTTCACTACTCCTATATCCAGTTCCTTCTAAGGTAAGGGGTATTATTTCTTTCGTATTTATGAAGAGAACTTATGTTATTCCATTTTTCATTATTCTATTGGAATAACTTGTATACGCGGGCTACCCTATACTTGATGAAATTCTTCTGTTATTCCATTCTTTATTATTATGTTGGAATAACTCTTTCATACATCGCAATCTGCATACATGGTGAAATTCTTTTGTTGTTCCATTCTTTATCATTATGTTGGAATAACCTATCTATGTGAAGTACCGCATACATGGTGAAATTCTTCTGTTATTCCATTCTTTATTATTCTGTTGGAACATCATGTCTGTGCGTTTACGCATGACCTGGTTCCGTTATTTATTATTATGTTGGAATATCCTGTTTGTGCGTTTACGCATGACCTGGTTCCATTATTTATTATTCCATTGGAATATCGTATGCGTACGTTTACGCATATCCCGGTTCCATTATTTATTATTACATTTGGAATATCCTCATGCATGCGTTTACGCATGACCTGGTTCCGTTATTTATTATTCTGTTGGAATAACCTATCTGTGCGGTCTATCGCATGCCTTGTGATTTTTTTTGTTATTCCATTCTTATTTATACTTAGTTGGTTAAAGTTTTGACTTCTATACTCCATGAAATTAGTGGAATATCCTTGATATTTGCGCTTCATCCAGTATCTTTTTATGGAAATATTCTTACATGCATTCTTGAATTTTACTCTCTGAAAGAAGTATCATGTTGACAATTTGGACGTTATTAGTTCCTAGATAAATTAATTCTTGAACTTGTTTTATTGAATTCTTATATCATTGTCATCATCCTCATGTTTATATTATGTTGAAAGTCATCTGTGGCCTGTAGTGCATAGATGGACTTGGTATGATTATGACCAGGGATTAATCGGTATAATCATGACCGTAATGTTATAAATGATGTGGTAAAAGTCCTCATTGGCCCGTAGTGCATTGATGGATAGTTGTTGGCATGATCATGACCATTGATGAATACACGAATATCATTGGCCCGTAGTGCATAGACAATTTGTGGTTGTGATATTAATGAATATCATTGGCCGTAGTGCAGGGATGATGTGGATTATTTATTAAGATGAGTCCCAGCGATAAAAGTGATGAAAAACCTTTTAAATCAATAAAGATAGTAGATTTTATTCTCTACTTGACTCTTTTAATGGATTACTTGTTCCGCTGCAGTTAAACTTGATATTTGTTATATTTTATCAGTTTAACATTGTTGAAGACTAATGATAATTTATTCTACATTATCTTGGTCATAATATTTCTTACTAGGCTAGTTGAGCTCACCCCTTTCTTTCACTGTTCTCTTCAGGAAATGAGAACGTAGCCGGGACTAGTAGGGGAACGGAGTGACGGTCCAGATGATAGTATTAGTAGTCCTCACTATTCTGTTAAATAGTGTGACAATAAATGTAATGAGGACTCCTTTGAGTGTGGATATTGTCTAGATGACAATATTCTTATTAAAAGTCTCAATTTATGTTTTGTCGTATTTTACACGACAGTTGTATAGTGAAGGTTGTATTTGAATTTTGTACCATGTATCTGGCAACCCAAGATGGGTGACGTATACCTATTTTGGGGGCGTCACAGTTGGTATCAAAGCTTAGGGATATGATTCCTGGCTGAGATGTGAGACAAAAACTAGGTGGGGAGAGACGGGGAATTCCTTCGCTAGTATGACCTACCTAAGTTTAATTGGTATTTAATTGGTCGATCAGAGTATAGGGATAATATGTGATATGATAATTAACCTTTGTTTTGTGGCAGTATTTGAAAATTGCATTCGAGAATGTTGAGAATAGCAATGGAGCACAGGAGACCGTTAAGTCTCCACAGATCAATAATCAAGATAATGTGCAATAGGATGACGATAATCCTCTTGTAAACAACAACACTGATCAAATGACGAACGACGGTATGTTTAGAATTGGTGAAATTTTTATTGGGAGTACATATATATAACAGGAGTATACACTGTAAATTTCTGAATTTTTGGACAAAAGTACAATTTATGATAAATGTCTAAATATTCGGCAGTTTTGGCCATATGAAAAATAGTAAATGAATTTTAAAAATTTTGAGAAAAATATATGTTCAATATGGGACTATATTCTGCTAAATACCAGAAAAAAAATATTTTTGGAACTTATTTGGTATTTTTTATGAAAATGAACTAGTTATGAGTAAATGAATTAAATATGTTATGTGAAGTAACAAAATTGGAAAATAGGATTTTATGGCTTAGGAATCCTATATAGGGTATATACAGATTTTTGATGAGGGGTTTGATCATTGGTGATGAAATCTTATGAGTATGGCATTTTTGAATGATTAAATGCATTATTTGGTAAAGTATAAACAATTGAAATAAATTGTTTATAAGTTTAAGAAGTGATTAAAATATTGTTATAATATTAATAATATTAGATTATAAGTTTATTAAGTGATTGATAATATTTGGATAAATTTAAAGTCTTTAATATTTATCCTTGTTTTCGTTGATTAATGCTTATATCATTGTCATCATCCTCATGCTTATATCGTGATGAAAGTCATCTTTGCTTACGTGCAAAGATGGATTTATTGATTATTGATTTTATAATTGTATATCTTTGGCTTACGTGCAAAGATGGACTATTGATTATTGATTTTTTTTTGGCTTACGCGTTGATGGACCGTTGATTATTGGTTTTAGGTTGTATATCTTTGGCTTACGTGCAAAGATGAACTATTGATTGATGAGTATATTTGGCTTATATGCGCATAGATGAACTATTTATTGGTATGATTATGACCGAGGATTATTCTATATAATCATGACCCGTAATGTTATAGATGATGTGGTAAAAGTCCTCATTGGCCCGTAGTGCATTGATGGGCGATTATTGGTATGATTATAACGAGGATTATTCGGTATAATCATGACCATTCGATGATTACATGAATATCCTTGGCTGTAGTGCAGGGATGATTCGATGATGTGGATTATTTATTAAGCTTAGTCTTAGCAATAAAATATAGATTATACGCTTTTAATTCGTAAAAGATAGTAGATATCATGCTCTACTTGACTCTTCTAAAATACAGTTGTATGTCTTTGGCTTTTAAGTGCAAAGATGAATTGTTAATGAATATCTTTGGTAGTAAAACAAAGATGAATTTATTAGTATATGATTATGAAGCGGAATTTTGATTTGGTATAACCATGATTTTTGATGTATCAGGTGAAGATAGGTGATGAAAATTATCTTCGTCCTGGGTGCGAAGAGGAAGTTAGAATCACAATTATGATTATGAGTTATTCATATGATTGTGGACAGTAATTGTTGATTGATGTTACAGGGATAAAACATTATTGAGAACTTTAGATAAGTGTGTCGTATTGTATACGTCATTTGATATTTAATTTTGGTAAACCGAATAGGGTGAGGTGAACCCAACTTTGGAAGGGTGTTTTATCACTATCATACAAGATGTCTAATGACATACAACCTTGTGTTATCATAAGACAGGGTTGTACACATCCACTTGCTGAGTATATCTACGAGCACTACCTATATAATCTTGGAGTTTGTTTGAAATATGATTCTCAATTGGAGACAGTGGAGATAATTATAAGTCAAGAGAAGACTCACCATTGGAAAGAAGATGATAACAATCTTCTTGTTTTTCTTTGGGGACTATTGGGTCAACCAAGGATAATTCTGTGGACATATGATATCTATCATAACCTAGACGCATGGCCTCCCATGTATGAAAGTTTCGTTGAGTATTTTCCAAAGATTTTAATTTCTAAAATGGTTATTGATTTGTAATTTTATGTAAAGTACCATTGTAAGGTTGTGGTCGAGGCACCATGAGAGTTACATACATTTGTATTAAAACTCACGCTTTAATTGTGGTCGATTCGCACTTTACGCTTCAACAGTTAGATAAATGAAGTTTGTAAATGATTTTTATAGTGTGATATCTGGTGACTCAGAATGGCTCATGTGGACCTATTGTGGGGGCGTCACAAGGGGTATTTATTCGTTCGTATTCATGAAAAGAGTTATTTTCTTTCAATACTCATAAGGGTTATTATTCCATTCTTTATTATTATGTTGGAATAACCTGTCTATGCGAAGTACCGCATACATGGTGAAATTCTTATGTTATTCCATTGATGATTGGGTAATATACCCATGAATTGGATATACTTGGGCTTAAATTATTGTATTCTCAAGTCATTTAGAAGCGTTTTTACTGTGTTTAGTGTCTATTTCGCAGAATCGGGAACAGGAGTGGCAATTTGGGATTTTAAAGTTGATAATGGCATAATGGTAATTAATCTAAAGATCAAATCACGGGCGCTTCAAGCTAGTGTATTTCAAATACGGCCGTCAATGGCCGTGTTTTGTTGACCAAGACGCGCGTTTGACTATCCGTTTGACTTGCTAAAGGGGAGTTTTTTTTTTGACAAGTTGCGTTAGAAAAGGATTGTGGTACAATATAAAGAGTATATAAGGGTTATTTTCAATTAAGTAGGGGACTTATCAACCACAATTGAAGACGAATGAAGGAATTACTTGAAGATTAAAGGATTGGCTCTAGAGTTTTATTCTTTTTCATTCTTTCAATTTGTGTAATTCTTTAAGGATGATTTTTCAAAGATTGTTGGTTTTAATTTTTGTCATGAACTAATTTCTTTAAATTAAGATTTCAATTGAACCTTTTATGGCTATGAATTAATTATTTGATTTATTCCAATTATTTGTGTTGAAGTGAATTGTTATCTTGCCTTGTGCTGATTGATTAATTATTTGGCCAGTAATTACCTTGTTACTCTAGAAGGAATTGAAAGAGGAATTCTAGGGTTAGAACTGGGCATGATAACATGTGACTTAGTTATTTACATAGCGAATAATTAGGTTTGTGAATTGAATGGAAATATCTGTTCACCGTATGTAACACATAAAGAATTGGGATTGAAGGAGTTTAATTCAATTGTTTTGCATAGGAATATAGCAAGATTAATCTGGATTAAATAGAAGTCAATTGATTACTTGGAAAAGGGCTTTTGGCATTTGAGAATTCTTGTTAACAATTCAGTATGCATAATAATTGGGATAATTGGATTATTAATTTATAGTTCATATTTAGGGATATTGAGGTCTTAATCCTTATTTATCTGAATTCATTCATTCAAATCTTAGTTTTGTTTATTTGATTTATTTTAGAATAATATCCTTTTAATTGTTTAATTTAATTTTCTTAATTATAAAAATCACATTTTATGGTTGTTTAGATAAAATTGGATTGATACAGTACTAGTAGTTGGAATTTATTGATTAGAATTCTTTGTGGGATCGACACTCTATCTTATCACTTTATTACTTGTTGACCGTGTATACTTGCACGTATTCATTGATTGCGAAATCAACCAACAAGTTTTTGGCGCTGTTGCCGGGGATTTCTTTATTAATATTAATTCCATATTAGTTATAATCAATTCGGTCTTAATTTAAACGTTACTTATTTCTTTTCTTGTATTTGCAGGAATTCTTTGCGAGTGTATGCACACTAGATCAAGGGCGGAAAATGAACTTTTTCCTTACACAGACGATATTAAAAGGAAGTTCCAAAAATTGCAGTTGAATAGTGCGGGGTCACCTGTGGAAGAAAATCTGGCAGAACAAGAAATTCCAGTGAACATGGCAAGGGATGAATAGAAATCGCTTAGGGACTATGCCATGCCGAATGTCACGGATATACAGTTGAGTATTAGGAGACCGGAAATCAATGCAAACAGTTTCGAGATAAAACCGGGAACAATTCAGATTCTTCAGAATACATGTCAGTTTGGGGGTAGTTCGATAGATGATCCTAATGAGCATATCTTAAGTTTCTTGGAAGTTTGCGACACCTTCAAATTCAACAATGTATCGGAAGATGCTGTAAGGTTGAGGATGTTCCTGTTTACCTTGAAGGATAAAACGCGAAGTTGGTTACATTCTTTGCCTCTTGGCTCAATCACAACTTGGGACGACATAGCTCAAAAATTTTTAGCTAAGTTTTTCCCACTAGCGAAGTCGGCAAAACTACGGAACGATATTCACACCTTTGTACAGTTCGACTCAGAATCGTTATATGAGGCGTGGGAAAGATTTAAGGATATGCTCCGTAAGTGCCCACATCACAGAATTCTGCAGTGGATACAGTTGGGGATATTTTGTGATGGTTTGCATGCGTCCACAAGGGCCAGTATTGATGCAGCAGTAGGGGGAGCGATCATGTCTAAGAATTTTGATGAGGCATATCAGCTGTTAGAGACAATGGCCACCAACAACTATCAGTGGCCCATGACTAGGTCTAACCCTCCGAAAACACCGGGAAAGTTTGAAGTGGATCCTATGACAGCATTAGTAGCACAAGTGGCCGCGATAGCTAAGAAAATGGAAACATAGAGTCCACCATCCACACAACATATAGCAATGGTTTGTGAATTATGTGCTGGGGGTCATGCTACGGATCAATGTGCTATAAATTCTGAATCAGCTCAGTTCGTAGGGAGTTATAATCGATCTACCCAACCTTATCTGAATCAAAACGCATATAATCCGAGTTGGAGAAATCATCCAGGGTTTTCATGGAGTAACAATCAAGCTCAAGCTCAAGCTCAAGTGCCGAGACAACAAAACACATCCGGATTTCCAAATCAGACTCAACAACAACCAAAGAGGAAATCAAGTTTGGAAGAAGCCTTGGAAAAATTCATTAGAGCTACTGACAAAAGGAACGAACAAGACAAAATATTGAATCAAGTAAAGCTGAATATGAAAAGCCAAGGTACGTCGATAAAGAATCTGGAAAATCAAGTGGGGCAGATAGCACATACACTGAATAACCGACCACTTGGAACACTCCCGAGTGACACAGAGAAAAATCCGAGCAGAGATGAGCATTGTAAGGCTGTAACTCTACGAAGTGGAAAGGATTTGCAAGAGACAGTCAAGGATAGGGAAAAAAGGGACAACGCAATAAGTGAAATAGAGGAAGTAGTGGGCACCGAAAAACGTCAAGATGAAACCTTAGAGCAGAAAGAACTGGAACCAACCATCACAATGCCTCCCATACCGTATCCGCAGAGGTTTCAGAAATCCAAGTTGGATAAGCAGTTTTCAAGATTTTTGGATATTTTCAAAAAACTGCATATCAACGTCCCCTTTGCAGAAGCCTTGGAACAAATGCCGAGTTATTCCAAGTTTATGAAGGAGGTTTTGTCGAGAAAAAGGAAATTGGGTGAGTTCGAGACAGTGGCGTTAACCGAAGAGTGCAGTGCAATTATACAGAATAAGTTACCGCCTAAGCTCAAGGATCCAGGAAGCTTTAATATTCCATATGAAATTGGAAATCAGTTTTTGGGATGAGCATTGTGTGATTTAAGGGCCAGTATAAATTTAATGCCATTATCCGTCTAAAGCCAGTTTGGACTTCAAGCACCACGACCGACAAATATCAGTTTGCAGTTGGCGGATCGATCGGTTACATATACATGAGGTATTGTTGAGGATGTTTTAGTCAAAGTGGATAAATTCATCTTCTCCGCAGATTTCTTTATCCTAGATTGTGAAGTAGATAGCGAAATCCCAATTATTCTCGGGAGACCATTCTTAGCAACAGGAAGAACTTTGATTGATGTGCAAAAAGGAGAATTAATGATGCGAATTGAGGATCAACAAGTCACCTTTAATGTATTCAAGTCGATGTCTTATCCGAAAGAAAAAGGTGAGTGTATGCGGGTGGATATCATGGAGGAATTAGTTAATCACAAGTTCAATGGAAATTATTCAGAAGACCCGCTAGAATCCATTTTGCTCGGGATGAACGACGATGGTATTGAAGATGACGTTGAGTATGTCAAATGGCTAGATACATCGTCTTTCTTTCGGAAAAGCAATCAATCATTTGACACCCTTGATAGGCCTGAAACGGAAGGTAAAAAGTTCAAACCCTTGATAGAAGAGCCACCGGTGTTGGAATTAAAGCCACTACTATCTCATCTGCAGTATGCTTATTTGGGAAAAGATGCTACCCTACCAGTTATTGTTTCGACGGAGTTAACTGACACGCAAAAGGAGAAACTGCTACGGGTCTTGCGAGAGTTCAAAACAGCAATTGGGTGGACTATAGCGGATATTCGGGGAATTAGTCCATCATATTGTATGCATAAGATTTTAATGGAAGAGGGGGCAAAACCAACCATTGAGCTGCAAAGAAGGCTAAACCCCATTATGAAGGATGTGGTGAAAAAGGAGATCATAAAATGGTTGGATGCCGGTATTATTTACCCAATCTCGGACAGTTCATGGGTGAGTCCTGTACAGTGCGTACCAAAGAAAGGGGGTATGACATTGGTGAAGAATGAAGCTAATGAGCTCATCCCCACTAGAACCGTTACAAGATGGAGAGTATGTATGGACTACCGCAAGCTGAATAAAGCTACACGCAAGGATGACTTCCCCTTGCCATTCATTGATCAAATGCTGGATAGGTTGGCGGGACATCAGTTCTATTGTCTCTTGGATGGATATTCCGGGTATAATCAAATTGTCATAGCCCTGGAGGATCAAGAGAAAACTACATTCACATGCCCATATGGTACGTTTGCGTTCCGGCGTATGTCATTTGGTTTATGTAATGCGCCGGCAACCTTTCAATGTTGCATGATGGCGATCTTCTCTGATATGGTAGAACAAAATTTGGAGGTATTTATGGATGATTTCTCCTTGTTCGGTGACAGTTTTGACTTATGCTTAAAAAATCTGGTCTTGGTGCTGAAGAGATGTGTGGAAACTAACCTGGTCCTAAACTGGGAAAAATGTCACTTTATGGTGAAAGAAGGGATTATTTTGGGGCATAAAGTTTCTGCAGCAGGGTTAGAGGTGGACAAATAGAAGATTGAGACAATTGAGAAATTACCCCCTCCATAATCTGTGAGGGGAATTCAGAGCTTCTTGGGACATGCGGGTTTCTACAGACGCTTCATTAAAGATTTTTCCAAAATTTCAAAACCCTTATGTTCCCTGTTGGAGAAAGATGTGCCTTTCAAGATGGATCAATCATGCATCGAGGCATTTGAGGTATTAAAGAAGAAATTGGTCTCATCGCCAATTATTGTGGCGCCTGATTGGTCGTTACCGTTCGAATTGATGTGCGACGCCAGTGACTATGCAGTTGGAGCAGTGTTGGGACAACGTCACAACAAGATTTTTTACACTATCTACTACTCCAGCAAGACGTTGACGGATGCCCAGTTAAACTACACAACTACTGAAAAAGAATTACTTGCAGTTGTGTTTGCCTTCGATAAATTCAGATCATATCTCATTGGGACCAAGGTAATCGTTTATACTGATCATTCTGCCATTAAATATTTGATTGAGAAGAAGGATGTCGAACCGCGGTTAATACGGTGGGTGTTGTTGCTGCAAGAATTTGATTTGGAGATTCGGGATAGAAAAGGTACTGAAAATCAGGTGGCGGATCATCTTTCCCGGTTGGAAAACACAGAAGTATAGAAAAAAGACAACGTCGTGATCAATGAGAAATTTCCGGATGAACAGCTTCTCCGAGTAACAACAATATTGCCATGGTATGCAGATTACGTGAATTACTTGGTTGGTAAGGTGTTACCCCCAGATTTGAATTCGCAGCAACGAAAGAAGTTCCTCCACGATGTTAAACAATATTATTGGGAAGAACCATTTCTGTTTAAGGCTTGCGCGGATCAAATGATTAGAAGATGTGTGTCACATGAAGAGATGGACAGCATATTAGGTCATTGCCACTCATCAGATTACGGAGGTCATTATTCTGGTGATCGAACAGCGGCTAAAGTGCTACAATCGGGATTTTTCTGGCCTTCTCTATTCAAAGATGCTTACCTCTATGTGTTGAAGTGTGATCGGTGCCAACGCGTCGATAATATCTCCAAGCGTAATGAAATGCCACTCAACACATATTTGGAGGTTGAACTATTCGACGTGTGGGGAATCGACTTTATGGGACCGTTCCCATCTTCCTTTAATAATCAATACATTCTGTTGGCGGTAGATTACGTTTCCAAATGGGTAGAAGCCGTAGCTTTACCTACGAATGATGCCAACGTTGTCCTCAGATTCTTAAAGAAAAACATCTTCACTCGATTTGGGACGCCGAGGGCGATCATAAGTGATGAGGGAACTCATTTCTATAATAAGCAATTCACTAAATTACTTGTAAAGTATGGGGTTCGTCATAAAATTACAGTCGTGTATCACCCTCAAACCAATGGTCAAGCAGAAGTCTCGAATAGGGAGGTAAAGCGAATTCTAGAAAAGGTGGTCAATCCGTCAAGAAAAGATTGGTCAACGCGTCTTGACGATGCCCTATGGGCATATCGAACAACGTACAAGAATTCGATCGGTATGTCACCCTACAGAATGGTCTATAGAAAGGCATGTCATCTCCTGGTCGAACTAGAACACAGTGCACATTGGGCCATACGGAAACTTAACTTCAATCTACAAGCAGCTGGTGAGAAGAGGTTACTTCAACTAAACGAGATGGACGAATTTGGGTTCAATGCTTATGAGAACGCAAAACTCTATAAGGAGAAAGTCAAAGCCTGGCACGATAAAAAAATTCTTGATCGGACATTTGAACCGGGCCAACAAGTATTGTTTTTCAACTCACGATTGCGTTTCTTTCCTAGAAAACTGAAGTATCACTGGTCAGGACCGTTCACGATTATATCTGTCGCTCCACACGGAAACATAGAAGTCGAGGAACCGAATTCGAAGTGAACATTCAAGGTGAATGGCCAACGGCTTAAGCATTACTGGAGTGGACCCATCGAACGCCAATCTACAGCCATGTACCTCTCTGAACCGGTGATCAATTGAGCACAACAAAAAAGTTGGGCTGACGACTGTAAACCAAGCGCTTATTGGGAGGCAACCCATTAAGTTTTTATTTTATTCAATTTAGTGTACTCTTATTTCCTTATTTTAATCCTTTATAATTGCTAGAATAAGATTTTACTAGCTTAAGTCACAAATTTCCCATTTGTTGCAGGACCTGTACACGACATGAAAGCCAAGGAGAAGTAAAGTATCAGCGCCCCGGCGCTAGGAGCACACACAAATAGAGTGCCCCGACGCTAGAACTCACCATCAGTTGCTGCACCTCAGCGCCCCGGCGCTTCCATCAAGTGTAATATCAGCGCCCTGGCGCTGGGGACTAAGCTCAGTTTCTGCACCATAGCGCCCCGACGCTCACCCTAGCCCTTCGTACAGCTCCCCGACGCTACGAACCGTCCCCAGATACTGAACAATAGCGCCCCGGCGCCCAAATCACTATGCAATTCAACGCCCCGGCGCTAAGATTTAAGAAAAGAGCCCAACACGGTTGAAACTACTGATCGTTCAACTTCCTTTCCTTTAACCTCTCCCCACACCTCTATTCATACTTTTTTCCATCTTTTGCTCTCATATGGTAACTGCATAATTTAATTTTTTTTTTTACATCTGCATACTATCTTGCTCCGTTCATCCCTGTGTCACAAAGTGTTATCATCTATTTCCATATCCAAGGTATGTAATGTCGTAATTTCCAATCTCTGTTACATAAAATCTCCATTGCACACGGGTAATTGCCCACGATGATGCGGTCCAATTGACCTTGATTCATATTCCCCACGACTAAGATTGCATACTATCGTTCTTCGTTTGGGCTAATTTTCTTCTGCATATGGGTGACTCATTTTCATTTGGTATGCCTCTGTTATGTGTCTATGATGATGGGATGCATCAGGTTTGGTTTGCTATGCTAATAAGGATGTTCAAGGAGAGTTATAAACTGCACACAAGGTGTTTGAAATTATGCCTGAGTCAAGTGTCTTTGCAAATACCACACCGTATCATATTCCCACACTGAGTTATTTGCTATCTTGACACCACAATGTCATAAGTCTACTGTCGAACACGTATTTCACTATGGTGGGGGGGCTAAACTGCATTGATGCTTACATGGGGTCCTATTGTCCTACACATCACATCTTCTGAGACTAACTTGGGCTGCTTTTGCCTATTGCGCTTTCTGAATATAAAATGAGCATAGTTAATCGAATTTGTACTTCCACGCTACTATGTGTTTCCCACACCCCCAATCATTCCACATAACATGTAGTCAGTTTGAAGTTTGGGGGTTGTGTTATGGGTACACATGTCCATATTCGATTCCTGCATAATTTTAATACTCGTAAATGCAAATGTTTGCAGAAATTTATAATGGCATCAAAGCGTCAACGCGGCGAAGGTTCAGGGATCGCTTCGACTCCACCTCCAAAATTTGGCAGCCGACGATTTGTCTTCGTCGAGGCATAGGAACGCTACAACAAGATGGCTACCCGCTCTCTCATCCCCGAATGAGGTTTAAGGCCCAATCAATCCAAAGATGGGGACATAGCGGTCATGATAGCTGAGAGGAATTGGTTCCCACTCACCGAACAGCCCGATCCAGCCGTGATTGCAGTTGTCAAAGAGTTCTACGCCAACGTGCCCGAGCACTTCCACTATGGGGTGTTTGTGAGGAGCAAAACTGTTGAAATGGCGACGAGGATATAAACGGATGCTATCAACTGCCATTAGAGGGACTGAACAACGAGTATGCCAGTCTTACGAGTCAAGGTCCATACTATGAGAAATTAATCCGAGAGATTTTTCAACCGGACACCACGTGGACATTACATGAACGTGGCAGCATGCACACATGTGAGTCATGTCACCAAAGAGAGGGTTATCCTGCTGTATTCCATCATTCAAGGATTGAAGATAGATGTTGATCATGTTATCCAACAGTCTATTCTACGAGCGTCACGACGAGGAACCACAGGAGGTTTACCCCATCCGTCTTTAATTTGCGTTTTATGTGCCAAGTTTGGGGTGAAATGGAAATCAGATGAGATGATTCAAACGCCTATGCCAGTATTGGACCATAAGTTGATAAGCATGTATAAAGTGTGGACAGGTGGGGAAAACCACCCTAGGGGATTGGGTTTCATAATTCCCCAAGTTAAAGATACACAAGCTCCACCTACTTATGGTTCGTCCTCAGCAGCTCATCGTGGTGTGGTTCCTGAAGCTGTCCAATGGGAAATTAACGGTTGGTTTTACAACCTTGAATCCCAGAATGTCCGCTTGTCTGAACGTCAAGATGTTATCTACAAGTACTTGGTTGACCAGTTTGCTGCTCAAAATGCCATGAACGCCCAAATTGTCCCGGCGCGTAAATCTCGACCCGCCCCTACTCGCTCCTATTCTCTGCCTGTGTTTCCCCCTTCCGATCTAGAGATGAGCGAAGACGATGATGCTCCACCCGAGGCATAAGCTCGTCAGGGAAGTCCTCTGTTTTATTTTGCTTTATTTTTCGCATGAGGACATTGCTTTAGATAAGTTTGGGGGTAGTTAGTTTTTATTTGCAATTGTAGATGGTTAATAGTTTGTGGTTATTGTGGGTTGTTTTTGTTGGTTGAATATTGCATTTAGGATTGCATGTTAATTTTAGTTTTTAATATTACGTATGTTTGGGGCCAATGATGAAATTAAAATTGCATGAACACGTCTAGTAAGGATTGTTAAGCTAGTGACATGATTTTCTTGACATGATTTAAATCTTTATCTGTTTGACACTGATATTATCAGGATAACACGTTTTGGAAAATGACCATGTTGGCTATGATAGTTAATTGGATAGATAATGGAGTTCTAAAGGATGAATACTAGTGAAATAAGGGAACAATTTGAATAGCTAGTGAAGACTGAATTTAGACATAAACTTAAGTTTGGGGGAAAAATATTTGGAATATAGAAGCTATATATATAAACACCGTGGCATGCTTGTCTAGTTTTGTGGCCTTTGTTACTTGAGTAAGTAAGCCCGAGGGGATTGTCTCTACTCCTAGCGCCCTAAGGTCTTAATGGCTTGGGAGTCGTTAATCGAAAGCTCGTTAAGGTAACACTGAAAAGCCTAAGGGAATAAGACAATGCATAGTCATAAAAAAAAGAAAAAAAAGTAATAATAAAACGGGAAAAGTGCAAAAGGCCCCCGTTAATAATAATAAAAAAGAAGCATAAGTATTCCATTTTGACCGTTGAACTTTGGTAGTTATTTGATTTCAGCCGAATCAAGTTTATTTGATGAGTTCTCGAGTTTATACTGTATGATGCCTACTAAGAAATTTATTATCTTTAATATTTTGCTTTTCATTGGTTAGCATGGTTGTTGAACACACATTCACAATATCAGTAATAACATATTTAGATTCATTGATCGTTGGGATATTATTGAACTGCATTAACATGATGTATTAACATGTTTTTGTAATTTTTCTGAGGCCTAATGGACATACGGTGTGCTATTGGATTGCTGGAATTAAGAACATATAGATAGTTTGCATTTGCATGGTGGTTAGTTTTTCGTGTTTTTTGTGTCTTGTTGCTTGAGGACAAGCAACGATTTAAGTTTGGGGGTATTTGATGATTGGGTAATATACCCATGAATTGGATATACTTGGGCTTAAATTATTGTATTCTCAAGTCATTTAGAAGCATTTTTACTGTGTTTAGTGTCTATTTCGTAGAATCGGGAACATGAGTGGCAATTTGGGATTTTCAAGTTGATAATGGCATAATGGTAATTAATTTGAAGATCAAATAGGTATGCCTTCGAAGCTAGTGTATTTCCCAAAGGCGTAGAAGTATTTGGGTAGTGATGTTTGTTAACCAAGACGCGCGTTTGACTTGCTAAAGGGGAGTTTTTTTTTGACAAGTTACTTTGGAAAAGGATTGTGGTACAATATGAAGAGTATATAAGGGTTATTTTCATTGAAGTAGGGGACTTATCAACCACAATTGAAGACGAATGAAGGAATTACTTGAAGATTAAAGGATTAGCTCTAGAGTTTTATTCTTTTTCATTCTTTCAATTTGTGTAATTCTTTAAGGATGATTTTTCAAAGATTGTTGGTTTTAATTTTTATCATGAACTAATTTTTGTCATGCAAAGATGGACTGTTGATTATTGATTTTACAGTTGTATATCTTTGGCTTACGTGCAAAGATGGACTGTTGATTATTGGTTTTACAGTTGTATATCTTTGGCTTACGTACAAAGATGAACTATTGATTGATGAGTATCTTTGGCTTATATGCATAGATACTATTTATTGGTATGATTATGATCGTGGATCATTCTTGATAATCATGACCGTAATGTTATAGATGATGTGGTAAAAGTCCTCATTGGCTGTAGTGTATATCGATGGGCGCTTATTGGTATGATTATAACCAGGATTATTCGGATAATCATGACCATTGATGATTACATGAATATCCTCGGCAGTAGTGCGTGGATGATTCGATGATGTGGATTATTTATTAAAATCGAGTCTTAGCAATAAAATATTGATTATACACTTTTAATTCGTAAAAGATAGTAGATATCATGCTTTCTACTTGACTCTTCTAAAATACAGTTGTATGTCTTTTGGTCCAGTAGTGCAAAGATGAATTGTTAATGAATATCTTTGGTAAAGTCAAAGATTAATTTATTAAGTATGATTATGAAAGCGGGAATTTTGATTTGGTATAACCATGATTTTTGATGTTTCGGTGAAGATAGGTGATGAAAATTATCTTCGCCCCAGGTGCGAAGAGGAAGTTAGAATCACAATTATGATTATGAGTTATTCATATGATTGTGGACAGGAATTGTTGATTGATGTTACAGGGATAAAAAATTATTGAGAACTTTAGATAAGTGTGTCGTATTGTATATGTCATTTGATATTTAATTTTGGTAAACCGAATAGGGTGAGGTGAACCCAACTTTGAAAGGGTGTTTTATTACTATCATACAAGATGTCTAATGACATACAACCTTGAGTTATCATAAGACAGGGTTGTGCACATCCACTTGTTGAGTATATCTACGAGCACTACCTATATAATCTTGGAGTTTGTTTGAAATATGATTCTCAATTGGAGATAATGGAGATAATTATAAGTTAAGAGAAGACTCACCATTGGAAAGAAGATGATAGCAATCTTCTTGTTTTTCTTTGGGGACTATTGGGTCAACCAAGGATAATTCTGTGGACATATGATATCTATCATAACCTAGACGCATGGCCTCCCATGTATGAAAGTTTCATTGAGTATTTTCCAAAGATTTTAATTTCTAAAACAGTTATTGACTGTACTTTTATGTAAAGTACCATTGTAAGGTTGTGGTCGAGGCACCATGAGAGTTACATATATTTGTATTAAAACTCACAGTTTAATTGTGGTCGTATTCTGCACGACAGTTCAACAGTTGTATAAATGAAGTTTGTAAATTATTTTTATAGTGTGATATCTGGCGACTCAAAATGGCTCGTGTGGACCTATTGTGGGGGCGTCACAAGGGGTATTATTCTTTCGTATTCATGAAGAGAGTTATTTTCTTTCAATACTCATAAGGGTTGTTATTCCATTCTTTGTTATTATGTTGGAATAACCTGCTTATGCGAAGTACCGCATACATAGTGAAATTCTTATGTTATTCCATTGATGATTGGGTAATCTACCTATGAATTGGATATACTTGGGCTTAAATTATTGTATTCTCAAGTCATTTAGAAGCGTTTTTACTGTGTTTAGTGTATATTTCGCAGAATCGAGAACAGGAGTAGGAATTTGGGATTTTAAAGTTGATAATGGTATAATGTTTGGTTACCAAGACGCGCGTTTGACTTGCTAAAGGGGAGTTTTTTTTTTGACAAGTTGCTTTGGAAAAGGATTGTGGTACAATATGAAGAGTATATAAGGGTTATTATCATTGAAGTAGGGGACTTATCAACCACAATTGAAGACGAATGAAGGAATTACTTGAAGATTAAAGGATTGGCTCTAGAGTTTTATTCTTTTTCATTCTTTCAATTTGTGTAATTCTTTAAGGATGATAACATGTGACTTAGTTATTTGCATAGCTAATAATTAGGTTTGTTAATTGAATGGACATATATGTTCACCGCATGTAACACATAAGGAATTGGGATTGAAGGAGTTTAATTCAATTGTTTTGCATAGGAATATAGCAAGATTAATCTGGATTAAATAGAAGTCAATTGATTACTTGGAAAAGGGCTTTTGGTGTGACGCCCCCAAAATAGGTATACATAACCTATTCTGAGTCGCCAAATACATGGTACAGAATACAAATACAATCTTTAATATACAACAAGAGAGCTGTGAGTTTTAATACAAATATTGTCTTCTAGACAATATTCACTCTCAGAATAAGTCCTCATTACATTTATTGTCACACTATTTAATGTAATAGTGAGGACTACTAATACTATCATCTGCATCACTGGTCACTCCGCTTCCGACTAGTCCTGGCTACGTTCTCATTTCCTGAAGAGAATAGTGAAAGAAAGGGTGAGCTCAACTAGCCCAGTAAGAAATATTATGACTAAGATAATGCAAAATAAATTATCATTACTCTTCAACATTGTTAAACTGATAAAATATAATAGACATCAAGTTTAACTGCAGGTGAATAATGAATCCATTAAAAGAGTCCAATGAGAGAATAAAATCTACTATCTTTTATGATTTAAAAGGTTTTCATCACTTTTATCGTTGGGACTCAACAATAAATAAACCACATCATCCCCGCTTTCTACGACCAAGGATATTCATTAGTATCACAACCACAAATTATCCATGCACTACGAATCAAGGATATTCATGTATTCAAAGAATGGTCATGATCATGCCAACAATCGTCCATCAATGCACTACGGGCCAAAGATAATCGTGTTTTCATCAATGGTCATGATCATGCCAACAACTGTCCATCAATGCACTACGGGCCAATGAGGACTTTTACCACATCATTTGTAACATTACGGTTATGTGATTATACCAAATAATCCTCAGTCATAATCATACCAAGTCCATCTATGCACTACAGAATACGTATGACTTTCAACAAAATATAAACATGAGGATGAAGACAATGATATAAGAATTGAATAAAACAAGTTCAAGAATTAATTTATCCAAGAACTAATAACGTCCAAATTGTCAACATGATACTTCTTTCTGAGTAAAATTTAAGAATGCTCGTAAGAATATTTCCATGAAAGATCTTTGGATGAAGCGCTTGAAATATCGAGGATATTCCACTAATTTCATGGAGTATAGAAGTCAAAACTTTAACCAACCGAGTATAATAAAGAATGGAATAACAAAAGAAATCACCATGCATGCGGTACTTTGCATGAGCATGATTATTCCAATGTAACAATAAATAACGGAACCCGATTCGAGCGTAATACGCATCGGCTGCGAATATTCCAATGAGAATAATAAAGAATGGAATAACAACATAAATCACCATGCATGTGGTACTTCACATGTATGTTATTCCATAGAATAATAAATAACGGAACTAGGTCCCAAGAAAAGCGCAGCATGTGATATTCCAACAGAATAATAAAGATGGAACCGGTCCCAAGTAAAACGCATGTGCATGTGATATTCAACGAGGATAATAAAGAATGGAATAACAACCAATTTCACCATGTATGCGGTATTTCGCGTGATGACGTTATTTCAAAGAATAATAAATAATGGAATAACAATGAATTTCACCATGTATGCGGTACTTGATGTAGG
Source organism: Panax quinquefolius (assembly GCA_020205615.1). Lineage (NCBI taxonomy): Eukaryota > Viridiplantae > Streptophyta > Magnoliopsida > Apiales > Araliaceae > Panax > Panax quinquefolius. The sequence continues at coordinate 58,229,564 of CM035156.1, forward strand.
CGAGTTATTCTAGCGAGAATAATAAATAATGGAATAATAGAAGAATTTCACCCGAGTATAGGGTAGTCACAGATATCTGAGTTATTCTAACGAGAATAAAAAAATAGAATAATGAAGTTCTCTTCATGAATACGAAAGAAATAATACCCACTTACGAGTACAATAAATAATATCCCTTACCTTATAAAGAAGAGTACTCAACGGTAGAGGCGGGGATATACTTGAAGAAACTTGCAGACTACGCTTCAAAACTTTCTTAAACGCTAAAGAAAAAGACGCTCAAGATTATAGAAGAAGAATTCTCTCTACGCTTTCTCTCTCAGATTTTGGAATTCGTAAGAAATAATGAAGGAATTCATATATCGAAAAAATGGGTGATTAGATTTAATTCATGATCGGATCGATTACATTTTTTTAATCAAAATATTTAAAATAAAATCTTTTAAATAAAATATAATATTTCTATTTATAATCTAATAAAATGAATAACTTTATAAAAATATTTTGTTTTATATAAAAGATTTTACTATGCAAAACACTACACAGCAGTATTTATGCAACACTATGCGTAATAATAAAATATAATATATTATATTTATTGTTTAATAAAATGATAACTTTATAAAAGTATTATGTTTTATATAAAAAGATTTTACTATTAGCCTAATAAAACGAATAACTTTATAAAAGTATTACATTTTTATATAAAAAGCTTTTCTGCTTTTATTACATTAATAATACTAATAAAATAAAACTTCATCATCATTATCATAATTCACACTATTAATCGACTGTGTCGTTCCTGGAAAGAGGGGGCTTCCGATAAGGATTTCTCCTTATTGGCAGCAATTAGGTGACCAAACCTCTCCTTGGCAGAACTTCTAGACATCGTTAATAATACAAATAATAATATTAAAAACTTTGTTATTTCAACTGTAAGACCCCGAATTTTATGAAATAAATTATTCAATTTTTCTTATAATTATTATTTAGTAAATGGTTAAATTGATAAAAAAAAAGTTAAAGTTAAGGATGATATATATAAAATTTTCAAAATACGCATGATGGTTATAAAATACTCATTTCTATTGGGGAATATTCGTTTGGTCATAGAATATTCTTGTCGTTTGGGAATATTAATTTATGCGGCAGTATGACCATTTAGGGGCCTATAATGTAAGAATAAGCTTGTCGGATGAAGAAAAAGCGACAAGTTTGAGTTTTTATATAAATAACAGGCGTAGTTGTTATCGTTAACACTATTGGAATACACGGTGGTTAAAATACAATAATACGCGCGTGGTTGCATAAAGAGAATAACTGGGATTACACGCATTATTTTTTTTGAATTATTGATTCTTACGTAAAGAAGACACTACTCAATAATTGTTACAGTAATTACTGTTTAATATTTTATTTTATTGGTTCAATAATTGCTGCGTTGATATTTTATATTATTGTTGTTTCAATAATTGTCATTTCACAGAATTCCCATTATCAGATCAATAATTTATATTATTTGGATAATATTATTAGATATAATTATTGGCAATGTCTAGAAAGTTCTGTCAAGGAGAGGTTTGGTCACCTAATTGCGCGCCAGTAAGGAGAAATCCTTATCGGAAAGCCCCCTCTTTCTTGGGAACTGTCTGGTTGTCATAATTGTGATTCTGTAATATTATTTGTGAATAATTAATTATTAATTTATATGATAAGAAAATATTTATTTGATGTGGATATAAATGATGAATTTATTTATGTGTTTATAAATGAAAGAATTAATGCTGAGGTGTTTTATCAATATTTTGTCGGATTGGAGGTATTAAAAACTCAAATCGGTGTTCTTAAAGCTTTATTGTGTGAGTTGTAATTTTAATCCGACCGTTGGATCGTTGTGATTTTTGGATATGTTATACATATATGAGTTGAGTATATGTCCACAAATTTTGAACCGTTGAAAATCAACGCATGATTTATTATGAATTTTAAAAGGTGTTGAAACGGTGTTGAAAATCGTCAGTTTGTGGATTTTGGATATTTTCTGTTTGGAATTTGGAAAAACTCAAAGCTACAAAGTTGTAGAGAATTCGATTTCATGTGAAATGGATATAAAATTTGTATTTTTCTGATATAAGGGCTAGTTTCTATGAATTATTGAAGTTTCGGAAATTAAAATATTTTTATTAAATTTATGGGTGGGATCCACTTTTATTTTAACATGTGGGCTACCAAAAATATTCAGAAGTGGCTGGCTTGATTGCTTGATTCAACAAAGGAGTATGGCGTGGAAGGAAATAAAATAAATAATATTATTTTATTAATTTAGTCTCCTTTGGCGTTCTAGCATTTTCTTATAAATAGACACTTAAGTTAGAATTGAAAATCACACCAGAAACTGAAGTTTTCTCTTTCTATATTCTCGAGCGTATTTTTGTGAGTATTTAGATACTTGTAGAGTTCTTTATTCATCTGAGTTTCCTTGACTTTTCATCCTGACATTCCTGGCCGAAATCTTCGCTTCTTTTGAGGTAAGGGATTTTAAGGATTATTATGTTTATCATGTTTCGTAATTTTTCGACCTTCAAAATTCTCGGAAAATTTTGAAATAATAATTTGATGAGTTTCTTGATTGTGTCCAAAAATGACGATTTTTGGATGTATAGATTAGGAGTTATGGATTTTATGTGAAAAAGACTATTTTAAAAGTAAACCCTTATAACTCCTTGTGGATAATTCCAAAATTGGTGAAATTTTTATTGGGAGTACATCTATATAACATCAAGATATATTACATAAATTTCAAAATTTTTGGACAAAAGTACAATTTATGATAAATGTCTAAATATTCTATAGCTTTGGCCATATGAAAAATAGTAAATGAATTTTAAAATTTAGAGAAAAATATATGTTCAATATGGGACTATATTATGCTAAATCCCAAAAAAAATAGTTTTGGAACCGATTTGGTATTTTTTCATGAAAAAATGACTAGTAAAGAATAAATAAATTAAATATGTTATGTGAAGTAACAAAATTAAAAATAGGATTTTATAAATTGGGAATCCTATATATATGGTATATCTGATTTTGATGAGGTTGTTGGTTATTCGTGATGAAATCTTATGAGTTTGACATTTTAGTATGATTAAATGCATTAATTAGTAAAGTGTAAACAATTAAAATAAATTGTTTATAAGTTTATGAAATGATTAAAATATTGTGGTAGTATTAATAATATTAGATTATGAGATTATTAAGTGATTTATAACATTTGGATTAAGGTGTTATGAAATCATTGATTTATGAATCTTACTCTTGAAATTAAATGCGATTGTTGATCGTATTGTTTTATTATCATATATAACATTTTTATAATTTCGGTGATGAAATTTCTCTTTGACTTAAGTGTAAAGATGGGTAGATTATTGGTATGATCGTGACTATGGGTTCTCTTTGGCGATCTTCAAAGATGAATTGTTGGTTGGTATGATCATGACCATTGAATTTACAATTGAATATTTTTAGCTTAAGTCTGAAAGGTGAATTGATCAACATGGTTATAATTATTGTTTATATAAATTCTGAAATGATTATATATTTCTTTGAGATATGAATATCTTTGGCCTGTAGTGCAAAGATGAATTGTTGATGAATATCTTTGGCGTATAGTACAAAGATTACCTATTGTTGAATATCTTTGGACCGTAGTGCAAAGATAACCTGTTATTGAATATCTTTGGCATGTAGTGCAAAGATGAACTGTTAATGAATATCTTTGGCTCGTAGTGCAAAGATGAACTTATTAGTATGATTATGAACAGGAACTGTGATTCGGTATAACCATGATCTTTGATGTTTCAGGTAAAGACATGTGATGAAAAATATCTTCGTCTTAGATGAGAAGAGAAAATTAGAACTAAAATTATGATTATGAGTTATTCACATGATTGTGAACATGATCTGTTGATTAATGTTACAAGGTTAAAGCATTGTTGGTGGACTTTTAACATGGAGAAGATAATAGACTTTATGGTCTATTTGACTCTTCTAATGGATTGCTTCGTTCATTTATGACTATGGTTAAAAAGTTTTATCATCTACCATATGTTTTAAATCTCTGATTTATTACTGATGAAGGCTATTGATAATTTAATTATCTTTAGTTATGATATTCTTTACTGGGCTAGTTGTGCTCACCCATTTTGCTTCACAATTCCTTTCAGGTAATAAAAGTGTAGTTGGGTCGAGCGGGGATAACATGAGAATAGTGTGGTGGTCCGAGACTATCAAAGTTTCTCAACACATTATAAAACGGCATGACATACAATATATAATTGTATTGAAGACCTAAGATGTGTGTGTCGTATATTATACGTCACTTAATAATTGATTTTGGTGAACAACAATAGGGTGAGGTGAACCCAACTTTGGAAGGGTGTTTTGCCACTATCATACAAGATGTCTAATGACATACAATCTCGTGTTATCATAAGAAAGGGTTGTGCACATCCACTTGTTGAGTATATCTACGAGCACTACCTATATGATCTTGGAGTTGGGTTGAAACATAAAGTTCAATCGTAGACAGTGGAGATAGTTATATGTTAAGAGAAGACTCACCATTGGAAGGAACATGATAGTAATCTTCTCATTTTTCTTTGGGGTCTATTGGATCAACCAAGGATAATTCTCTTGACATATGATATCTATCATAACTTAGATTCATGGCCTCCTATGTACGAAGGTTTCCTTGAGCACTTCCCAAAGATTTTAATTTCTAAAATAGTTCTATATTGTCTGTATGTAAGGTATCAACGTGAGGTGTTGTCCATAGTTGGGACATGAGTCACAGGTTGGTATTAAAACTCACAAGATATATGTGTTGTTGTATTTTGCATGACAATTGTAGTAATAAAGTTGTAGTTATTTTCTGTACCATGTATTTGGCGACTCAGAATAGGTTGGATGGATTGGACCTATTTTGGGGGTGTCACGTCAACTATTGATTTAATAATATATAAAATATTGACAATAATTGAATCAAATAACGTGAGATACTATGCAACAATTACTGAAGCAATAATTGAACAAAACTGAGTGACTTCTCACGTAAGCATCAATAATCAATACCGTGTGCTACTATGCAACCACGCGTATTCATGTACTTTTAACACTGGGTGTTTCAACAGTTAACAGTAAAACTTCCGCCGTTATTTTCATAAAATATTTTTTATCGTTTTCTCAATCCGACAATAATTCTGTTGTGGGGTCCACCAATGATTGTGTCATCGTACGAATATTCCCTGTTAAAACGAATATTCCCCGACCAATCGAATATTATAAACAACTTGCGTACTTTATAAAATTTCTAAATATTATCCACAACTATAACATTATATCAAATTCATTCAAAAATAATAATTATAGAAAAATTCATCTTTATTCATAAAAGTTGGGGTCTTACAATCTCCCCTTCTTATGAAATTTTGCCTTGAAATTAGGGTACGTACCTGGTATGTCGAAGAGGTAAGGATACCTTGATTTCATTTTAGATTCTAACTCCCAGGTCATTTTCTCAACATCGTGGTTCCTCCATAAAATTTTGACTTGAGGTATAACCTTGGAGCGTAGAATATGTTCCTTCTTATCCAAGATTTGAACAGGAACCTCTTCATACGTTAAATCTTTCGCTATTTCATCCGGTTCTAACTCAATAATGTGGTTCGGGTCTTTCACATATTTACGTAACATGAATATATGAAAAATGTTATGAACACGAGACATACTTGGAGGTAAAGCGAATCTATAGGCTACAGTGCCTACTCGATCGAGGATTAAAAATGGGCCAATTAAATTGAGAGTTTAGATTTCCTCTATTCATCGATTCTTGCTTTTAGAATAACGCCTTCTTGAACCTTCTTCTTCTTATTCATCAGCTCCAGGTGTGTAATTTGAACGGCTTTAACTTTATCGATTAAAGTCGATTCTACCCGTATATTCGTCATCATCACGTGGATCCCTGGAGTCTTTATCTCTATCTCCATCCTTTGCAAGTCATACAAAATGGGCCTTTGCATTAACAATATCGCACTCGTACCCACATATGATCTTCTACTCAATGCGTCAGCTACCACGTTTGTTTTTCCAGGATGGTATTGGATGGTATGATCGTAATCTTCAACAGCTCGAGCCAACGTCTTTGGTGCATTATACGTTCATTTTGGTTGAAGAAATATTTAAGGGTTGAAGAAATAGGTTTTGTACTGGGGTCAATACAAAATTCGATTTCACGCTCTGGGGTAGGCTAAGAAGTCTTCAGGAATACGTCAAGAAATTTATTAATGATAGAGATATCATTCAAAACTGTGACCCTCATCCAAGACTTGGATAACACGTCACATTGATACCTATCAACTTGCCACCGATATTCACGATGTCCCCTACAGAAAGTCTGGCTTAGGTGCATTCCACACAAGGAAGTCACCAACGAAAGGCTCGGGGCTCTTTACTTATGGTTTGATATGACAATGATTGACTTTAGTGGTTTGGTTGCTTGAATTCGCATAATAGGTTGGTTAGGAATATGAAAGCTAACAACCTTACAAAAAGCATGATGAGTAATTAATCAATCGATTCCTAAAATCACATCAAATGCAAGTATTTTCAAAGAGATAAGATCGACAGGTAACGTGAAAGTGTTGATTTGAATCAAACAAGATTTATAAATAGTGGAGGTAACAAAGGTTTCTCCCAACAGAGTTTCAACAGACAAATCAAAGTCTAGTTTCTCCGGAGTCAAATTTAAACATTGAGCGCAAGTAGGAGAAATAAAAGAGTGGGTAGAACTGGTATCTAATAAGGTATAAACTTCGCAAGAGTTTATCGTTAACTTACCCGTAATAACTTCGTTCGGGTTCCTCGACAAACGCTCTCACTTAAACTACCTGATTTGACTTTGCTATAGGGTATATTCCACCCTAAAGTGCTTTTTCACATTTCCGGTCCATGATTTGAATCATTATTCTCCGATCCATATCGAATTGGGGTTGACCGCTCTGCACAGGATAATTCTGAATTCGATGTTGGATTCTCCCAATTGTTGTCCAAAAATCAAAATCCATTTCATCTATTTTGGCCTTATTGGATCAGACGTCTTTTTCTACAATATCTACGCGTCGTGCGGCTTTTACCCATGCATCATCTATTCTCCTTCGTTCAGTTGTTTCTTCTTTCACCAGAACATTGATCATAGCATTCTCAGATTCCAGCTCTAATATCTTATACTCTGACAAAGAGTGCTTCTGTTCAAGCATCGCACATCGGGTAACATAATTTTGAATTGTTACATCTCTTTGCCCCACGACCGCCTGCCGTTCTTCAGCCTGCTCTTCTAACTCATGAATACAATTTTGAAATTCTAAATTTTGATCATAAACTTCTTCTAACCAAGAACTTGTCTTTGTTTATTCCAGAGGGGAGTGAATTTGTTGGTTACAGCCTAGCTATTAGCACGTGCTCCTTAAGACTTGTGCTGCGGTTGACGTATAATTTCACTATTTTTTTTCGCTTTTACCCTTGCAACTTTAATTATATTAGGGTATTGTCTTTTTATATTAATTTTTTATCTTTCTATTTAGTCATCTAAATTTTATAAAATTCATAATTTACCCTTATATAATTTATACACGTAACACATGTGCCACTAGAAGTTTTATTTACATAAACCTCCCTTTTTGTTGGGATCATGTTCCACAAAAGGAGTTTAATTTGCAGAGTTTATATATTTTTTAATTATATATTTATTCTCAAGTATAATGTATAATGAACGTTTAGTAGTAGTGATTATATTACGATGTTAACTTGTGTCGTATTATAGTACCATAAATAAAAAAGAGATTATATTTGATTTTACAAATGAGACTTTTTCAGTAGGATGGAAGGAGTAGTAAATTGAATCTGAGAACATCTTGGACTCAATTCTGTAGTAAATCCACCTCTAGGATTTGGGTTGGGTTGGGTTGGGTTGAGTGAAGTTGACTTTTTTGAGAAGTTGGGGAAGTTAAATTTAGAAATAACTTGTGCATAGCATATAGCTATATTTTATGTGCGATAAAATATAAATTTTATAAAATTTAGAAGATTAAATAGAAAGATTAAAAAAATTAATATAAAAGGACAAAATAATGATATAATTAAATTTGCAAAGACGAGAGAAAAAAAAAATATTGTGACACAGTTACACCACGACGTTAACGGCTCAGGAGAGTCGCTTTATAATATAGATAAACTCTAATAAGGTAATCATTTATGTATAAACAAGTTAAGTTTGAACACAAGTTTAACCAAACAGGCTGATGAATTCAAGGCTGGCTAAGCAAGGCTTGAAAGCTTTGATTCCTTGGAGACATTAAAATGAGGAAAAAATGACAGAATTTCAGTTGGTTATATATTGATTGCTATTCAGGAAATGTATATCCAATCTTTCAAATATATTCTGCACAAAATTACACAAACACACTCCATAAACCAATGGTTTGCAGCTTTGTGTTCCCTTGATAAACATGAGATATATGGCTTCTGGTATGTTCAATCTCAAGGAAATTTAGATGACTGCAAACTTATGCAGGGGTTGAAGTGATGCATCATCATTTGCTTCTGTACACAATCTCTTCATCGTCGACATCAAAAGCTGGATTACATAGGCACCTGAAGAGTCTTCCGATGCCCTGTGAAAAGACGAGCAAAACATGCGACGTGATGAATGCATTCATTGTTGTTATGGAATAGAAATAATGTTGTGGAATTTGATTCATGTGTTTAATTCCATTTTGTGTTCTAATCTGGAAGTGGGTTATTGCTTGTCAAAGTGCTCAATATATCACTAAATGAAAAGAAGCAAGACTGAAGAAGAGATTATGCATAAACTACTGTTATTGGTGAAGTTTCATCCGACTTTGATTCAGAGGTGATTGTAATGCATGAAAAGAAGTAGGATTGAAGAAGAGATTACGCATAAACTGTTATTGGTGAAGCTTGATCCGACTTTAATTCAGAGGTGATTTTAAGGCTACGTACAAGCATAATCTACGTTTGTTTGCTGCTATGAATAACTAGGCAGGGTCCGGGGTCACCTGGGGTGAATTAGGGTTCTTATATTGTTTTATACAAGGAGATCTTGCACTTTATGATATACTTTATTATGTGCTTAAAGTTGCATAAACTGTAAATATTTTATTGTCAAACCTTAAACATATATTGAAGAATACAAAATAACATAGTTCCCTAATTGGATAGCAACTAGGCAAAATGTTTTTATGGCCTGCTAACATTTATATCATCATTTTATGCTCCTACTAGTTACCTAATATGTGATAAAACATAGACAATAAAAGGTACTTGCCGCACCTATTAGGATGTACAACTATATGTGCATGTGTTTGTATGTGTATCAGCTAAAAACAAAAAAAAAATCTTCAAAAATTTTACAGTAGGAGAACTAAGAAGCATACCTGTGTGACTAGAGGAGCTCTGTAATTGAGTGGTCTTGGTGAATCCTCTTCATCATCACTACTATCAGAACTGCTTTCATCTACACTTATGTCAGAAGCTATTTTCTTCTTTGATGTTCCACCACTTCGATTATTCTTTTCCCTCTAAAACAAACAAACCTTTAGTTAAAATAAAAATAAATTAGAAAGTACTTGAATCATAACCCAATGACCCAAAATGAGTCGAAAAGTTTCAAGTCAAATTTGATCTTGGCTCATAAGGAACACAAACTACATGCTTAACAAATGCAAGTATGATACATGGAATGATTGGATACTCTTAACTTGTCGGATAAAAACAAATTACCCTTGTGTATTGACAAACTTACAAGATCGAATTGCCTGTTTTTTCCTTATCAATAAATATAAAGTTAAAAGCGCAATAAGACTGAACAAAGTATTCATAAGTTATAAGAGTATATGCATGTTTAATAATTTGGAATTAAAGATGTTCTTCAAGAAGCTGTAACACTTGCAAACCTGAAAAATTTTCCCAAGTAATTTAAGAGCCGAAGCACGTGATTTCAGTTCTTCCTTCTTGACACTGATTTCTTGTAGAACCTGCAAACAAGTCGAAGATTGTGAACTCTTTTTTACAGTTCTTTTGTCTTCAATGTAGAAGTTATTGAAGTCATTGTAAAATTCATTTACGTAAAATGATAAAGCAACTTTAAATTGTCGATCTTTTCATGAAGTGGAGAGCAATTAAAGAGTAATTCTCACCATTTGGCACACATGTAAAAGGGTTACTTCGATATCCACTACATTCAATTTCCATAGTGAGTTCATGAGTGTGTCCTTGTTTAATCTTAGATGCGATTCCACATCGTTTTCAGGGCCACTACCAACCATTTTAAACTGGCGACGAATGTCTTCCTGAAGTTGCAGCAACTGAAATGCACCTGGAATGATCTCGTCAAATAAATTTACATTACATTAAAAATAGTTGCTTTGAAGCAGAAAAAGTAAAAGGGTTATGATGTATTCATGATATTGCAGTATACCTTTTGCTGCAGTAACCTGGGACTTCCAGAAATGTCCTTTGTTGCGAACCCACTCAGCCATAAATGGAACTCCCAGATAAATGGCTTTCTTTCCGAGCTCTTGTGCAGCCTGCCTTTCGTATATGTAGCCAATAGTGTGTAAAATATTCACCCCAAAAGCTGTAAAATAAACATGAGCGGATCTATTTTCCATCAGATATTTCCTACTATCCAACTTAGTAAGTAAATCCTTGGAAAATGTATTTTTCCTACAATTTGATCAATTGCAACTTTGTGAATTTAATTATTAAACGTATTCTGTCACACGCTGAAAAATTGATGGCACCATAAAACTATCATTAGATAACAGTTATTGGAGTTGATGAGGTGTTGGTGCTAAAGACTTTAAATCTACATTTAAATAGATAGTGCTATAAAAGTTATGATATTCGTTTACTTAGGATGCAAAACGAATAGGAGTTAGAGGTCAGCGCTTAACCTGTATGCGAAAGCCGTTCTGCCTCAGTTTCAGCATGGTGCAAGAATCCTTCTTTGTCACCTCGAACATATTGGTGAAGAATGTTCTCCAGTGTTCTAGCTAGCTTTTCTTCTCTCTCTTTCTGGACAGCCTTTAGTAGATAGTTTTTGCAATAAGTTAATGAAAGAGATCAAATAAACAGAAATATATGCTTTGAAAGAAACAGAAAGAGTTTAGAAGGGTGTGAATGATTACGGCCTTCAGGAAGAGATGCATTTTTATACAAGGGAGTCCGAAGTTGTTGCTAAACGTATAAACAAACAGGGTACAACTATATACTATACATTCTATTTGCCTATTTGATTTGATGCAGCATCATGAAATGTGACATAACATCACGAAGTAAAGATATTCTCCGGTTAATGATATACACAGGCCTCAAATGCAAGAAAAATAAAGCAGCATATTTTACGTTTAAAAGCACTAATCACCTTAGTAAACCCATAAAGTATCTAATTTGTATTACAACTTAAAAGTTCCATCATGGATAGAGTAGCTTAGCAGTCAAAATTTCAGTTTTTTATGAGGTGTTATGGGTGTACCCAACCAATCAGGGCAAAAATGTTTTTAGTTACAGTAAATGACTAAATGTTAGGATCAAATTGAAGCTATATGTTGATCTGAGTTTGATTCACACAATGAATAGACTGTGCAGGAAACACAATCTCAGAATATGCTGATCTTCAGAACATACTTGCCTTTAATCTGTCATTTAATCTTTCGGGGTTGTCACATTCACCGGTTAACTCAGAGGAAGCCATTGATGCCACAGCTAGATGTCCGATGTAGTCTTCAAAAAGTTCACTTCCAAAAAGAAGAGCAAAGACGGCGGTGGAATCTAGCATGGATTCTCTGGGATATAAGACATCAAATGTGACGTCAGAAAATCACTACCAAGGAAAAAGAAACCATGAATGGAAAATTGATTATATAAAAGTGCAGATCAATTCAATACCTATGCAAAAGAAAAGTACTTAAACAGTTAAAAGGGAAATGATTAAAAGCACTTGACACAAAAAAAAAAAAAAAAGTGATGATAAAGCATATGTATGCACACTAGTAAAAGCTCATTTAAAGTAGGGTGGTACAAATGCGTCACTTAATTAAGGGATTATGTATTGTAAATTATTGTAATAGATTAGGACATTCAAAAAATTAAAAAAGGGGATTATGTTCTTTATCCAATTCTTTAGTTGTAAGCTGAATTTATGCTTTTGGAGTGGAGGAATGGAAATGGTGAAAAAATGGAATAAAGAAGGGAATGGAAGGGCAAGTGGAATGATTCATTCCATTCTTGACTAGAATGAATCATTTTATACCCTTCCCTAAGGAATAAAATTCACAAATTTGACAGGAATAAGAATAGTTCATTCCATTCCAATGGAACAATAGATCACAACATTTTTAATTCCATAGGAATGAGTCATTTCAATCCCATCTTGATTCCTGCAATTGAAACGTAGCATTTAGGAATAACTCCCTAATCAGCCCTCGGACTTAATAGTATCATCTGCCAACCAGAAAGATACTATGATCCTTTTTTTGGTTGGGATGATTCAGCATATGATCACTTGATATGCAAAGTAAACGGAAGAACACGTGATGTATGAAACAAATATACATTACACTATATATATATATATATATATATATATATATATATATATGCAACTGCAAAAATCTTACCTAGATATGCAATATTTTCCATTTTGATCGTATGCATCCCTTTGCACTGGATCACTCAAAACCTGATAAGCTTCACCTAATACCTGTTGACATTGTAATTACTTCTTAACAAAAGTGAATCACATAACACAAGGTGTGACTTATGAAGGCACACAATTATTCATTAATGTGAATGTCATGGCCTGGAAAAAGAATAGACACGGAAAGAAATGGACTTGCCTGAAATCTTTCAGCAGCCTGAGGGTCATTTGGATTTTTATCAGGATGAACCTGCCTTGCCTGTACAAATGATAACAAAATATTTTCTTGACACTCTTGGAAAGTGTCAAATGCATAAACTTCAAGAATATATATATATATATATATATATATATATATATATATATATATGTGTGGGGGGGATCAAAAATGGAGATACATCATCTCTATCGTTCAATATAGGAATCAATGGCCGAGATTAATTTATGTCCGCTACTATTAGTAGCTAGCGTATGACGGGTGTCATCCGCTACTAAATAGTAGCGGATGGCACTGTGTCGTCGGCAACTATTAGTAGCGGACGTGAATTAATTTCGGCAGTTGGTTCTATATTGAACGATAAAGATAGTGTATGCCCATTTTATAGCAAATACATGCTATGGATATTACCTATATATATACCACGTCCTGTTAATTTTCATTTTCATTAATTTTAATTTTCTTCTCCCCATCAAATTCACAAACTAAATATACTGTTAAATCCGCCTTCTTACCGCATAACAAGGGAATAATAATAACACTGTACAAACTTTGTGACAACATAACCCAGAATCCCAGATCAAACAGACAGACAATTTATTTCAAAGAAGGATTTTTATAAACACATAATGTGCTGATAATAACACCTCTATAATCATACAAAAATACTCATAATAAGAACCCCAATGTTGATTCTTATAGTAAATCCTATACATATAGCTCCAAGGAATTAAAACATAAACACTTACAAGAATCAATGCTCCTACAAATCCATATCAAAGACATTCACCATATACTTGATCAAAATTTAATGTGAATATTTAGTTAACTTCTAAAAGGTACTAAATTCAGCAAAATCCAACAGAGAACTAATATGCATTCATTTGTGTATCATTATCAAACATTTAAACTGCAGAAATCTATTAAAAACACTGGATCAAAAAAATGTGATTGGGTTCATAAAAAAAAAGATTCATAAACTAAAAAAATGTACAATTAAATAAACAAACATAAAAATTATAGTTCACCCAGTTATGTAAATCAAGAAACAAACATACATCAACAAACTATTTATGATCACATATAATTTCGATTTTTTTCGGGAAAATTGAATTAAACACCTTAAGATAATAAGCTTTTCGAATCTCCTCCTCAGAAGCAGTAGGATTCACACCCAGAACATCATAATACTCTGTTTCTTTCACCATTTCGCTTGTTAGACCTCAACCCAAATCCCGAAAAATCGCAGTAATCTGACTGACGAACAGAAAAGTATAATCTACAGAGAGAAAGGGAAAAAAAAGTGAAGAGAGAGAGACCCCACGAGACTCACTTGGCTTTCCGGTTCTTTAGAAGCAATAAATAGATGCTTTATAAAAACTTTTTCGCGGGAGAAAACAGTATTTTAAGTGCCACTTTGTGGCGCTGGTGGGTATATCAACTGTCGTTATAATTGCCTTTTTTTTGGTGCTGTCGGTGGGCCTTGGGGGGATTGGATTGGTATGGGCTACTTTAGAGGAGTGGGGCTGCACTATGTAGACTAAGAAAGCCCACTTTTTTCAGTGGATATTTACATTTACACTTGGCCACTTAAGCTAATGGACCTTGTACGTATGCATGTTTGGATAGGGTGGTCGAATTAGTCTTCTTAAACCCAAAATAAAATTAAAAAAAGTGATTTGTATCTCATTTTTGTAGCTAATCTTTAATCATCCAAGTACTATTATTTTAGTTAAAATAACTATATAGAGAGCACGCTATTAGATAAAAAATATTACTTTATACTCTCAGTTTCAAATTATAAAATAATTACTCCCTCCGTTCCAAATTAATTGCTCAATTTTGAATTTTTAAAATCAAATTGACAATTTTTAAAACTAATCTTTTTACTATTTTTTCTAAAATATAGGTGAAGAAATTATAACCAAAAGAAAGTATATACAATTTATTACTAACCCCAATTTTTATAATTTTAGAAATATATTTATATATGCTGAATTATTAATTCTAAAAATAGTCAATTTGACTTAAAAAAGTCAAAGCTGGGCAATTAATTTGGGACGGAGGGAGTATTAATTTATGAAAGTCTATTTAAGATATTTTCAAACGCAAAATTGAGATGATTACTCCCTCAATTTCAAATTATAAAATAATTATTAATTTATGAAAGTCTATTTAAGTGCAAAATTGAGATGATTAATTAAAAACTGTAGAAAATAGATCTTATAATTTATATTATTTATCATTGTATTGACTAAAATTAAAGAAACTCATGTCAATTTTAAATTTAAATATAATTTTAAAAAATCAATAATGATCTTTTATTTTATAACGGAGTTGGTATTTATATTTTCTAATTTGAAAATAATTAATAGAGTAAAATTGTTTGACTTTTTAATTTTACATATACATAGTTAGGGCTGAGCAAAGAACCAAATTGAAACCGAAACTGCACCAAAAACTGCACAAACAATTTCGGCGTAGGTGACGGTTTTAGGTGGGTTGAAAAATCAAATTCACGGTTCTTGTTTGGTTACTAGCCAAAACCGCACGCATAAAATCGAAACCGCACCATATTAGTAGAGTAGCCTATAATGTTTCTAACTCTTTGTATTATGATTGTAATCTTACTGTAATATGATCTTTGTTAACAATATGTTGTAATATGATTGAGCTACTCTTAGTAACAATATGCTATAATATGGTAGGTAGCATGTAATTTATTACAACATATTGTTACTAAGAATATTACAGCATATTGTTACTAAGAGTCGAGTAGCAAAGATTGTATTTAACTTTTGTTTACTCTACTATATTCTACTCTAATAATTTACATCATATTACTTTATTATATTTAGCTTTTGTTTAGACAAAACATTATAAGTAAGGTCGTGTGTGTTATCAAAGTAATATTTAATATTGTGTGATTCTAAATTGTTAATTTAAATTGCATAAAAATTTATTATTTCAATTGGTTTTAGAACTGAAAATGCACTAAATGAAACCGCATCGCACCGATCACAAGCGATTTCATGTGCGATTTTGAATTTGTCAAATCGTATCTAAGCGGTTTCGTGTGCGGTTTAAACTTCAAATCACACCAAACCGCAACATACTCATCCCTATACATAGTCATTCTTTTGATAATGGGAGAGTATGTATGTCTCTCTTTCAGTTGGGCATGATGATGTGACTTCTAGCTTAATTAGAAACTTTCATGTCACAATCTCTCGTTGAGACTGAGAAGCTGCTGGAACTCTCTTCCAGAAGAAATGGAATCTCTCCAAGTCAAGCATTTGGGTTTTCAAATCTCTCTACCTTTCTTTATTGAAATGTCTGGCTTAATATAGCCATCCAACAGTAACAGCATAATGAAAATACTGCAACAACTAACAACTACGAATAACAAATGGGAAAGAAAACAGAACTAATGTAACAGCTTCAGCCTTGAAATGTTCTGACTGTGATGAAATGGTCACGCAAGAGACTTGGTCAAAAAGATTTAAGAACCCAAACTATCAATCCCCTCACGTGCTCTGTTTGCATCAATTACATCCCTCCTAGTCCGGCAAGTTTCATTGCAGATAGTCTTCCATAATTGATGGGCTCAAGCGCAAAACTTCATCTGCAGGAAGTCATGCACACGGAGTTGGATAATGGTCTGTTCTTCCAGCTAACTAGAAACTTGTGATATCCCCCGTGACGTGTTGAAACAAATTGATGATCACGTATAGTATCAATCTCGTCACGTTTTGTTGGCACGGTAGGAATTCGGACCACTGGTTCCTCTGGTGGTTCATCTTCTATTGCCTCGCCTTTGTACTTCGTCAAGTCTTCGACATTGGAAATGGGATAATGCGAAAGTCTGGTGGTAAGTCTACAACATATGCATTGGTGCCCAACTTCTTAAGGATTGGAAAAGGCCCTGCCCGTCGAGCATGAAGTTTGTTATAGCTTCTTGGAGGAAATCGTTCTGAACGAAGCCGTATCAAAACCATATCACCTACTGCATATTGTTTATCCCTTTTTTTTATTGGCTTGGTTGGAGCATGTCTCCATCTGTATCGCAATCTTCCATCGAATATCATCATGCATAGTGGACATATATTTGGAGAAATCAAGTGTTACTTCACTAACCTGCAGTGGCATAGGAAGAGAGCTGATATCCAGGGGAGTTTTTGGACTGTACCCATAAACAATTTGAAATGGTGTGCACCCAGTTGTTCGGTTTACTAAATTGTTAAAGGCAAATTCTGTTTGAGGGAAAATTAAATCCCAGCTGGCTGCATGATCTTGGATAAGACATCGAAGAAAATTGCCTAAACTCTAGTTTGTGACTTCAGTCTGGCCATCTGTCTGTGGGTGGAACGCACTGGAAAAAGCTAATTCTGTACCCATCTTCGACCATAGAGTTTTCCAAAAATAACTACCAAACTTCACATCATGATCAGAGACAATTGTTGATGGGATTCCATGCAAGCATATTATTTCCTTTATGAACAAGGTTGCAACATGCGAATCCGACATGGCATAAAATGGGCCATCTTTGAAAAAAGGTCGACGACCACCATTACTGAATCATTACCTCGAACGATTTTGGGCAAACCCAACACAAAGTCCATGCTAAGATCAACCCATGGTCGGCGTGGTATCGGCATGGGAGTATACAACCCTGAGTTTTGTTTAACCCCTTTATTAACTTGGCACACTCGACAATGGTTGACAATAGTGTGCACATCATGACGCATCATTGGCCAGAAAAAATGATCGGCAACGACTGCAAGGGTTTTGTCATAGCCAAAATGTTCTACGAGACCACCACCATGGAGTTCATGAATTATGAACTCTCTCAAGGACCCTTTGGGCACACAAACTTAAGATTGTCTGGTGAGGAACCTATCCTTAATAGAGTAACCAGACACTACGGTGGGCGGATCTTGCCAGAGGTTTGACCAAACAACCTAGAAATTTGGATCTGTAGCGTATTGATCCTTCATCGCTTCAAATCCCGTAGTATTTACACAAAAAATGGCAACATGTGTGATTGTCTACTAAGAGTGTCGGCAGCCTTGTTTTCCTTTCTAGCTTTATGTTTAATTACGAACTCAAATTGCTGGAGGAAATCAAACTAACGAGCATGTTTTGTATTCAACCTATTTTGAGAATGGAGATGTTTTAATGAGTTATGGTCGATGAAAAGAACAAACTCACGATGGATGAGATAGAACCACCAGTGTTTTAACGTTTGGATCAATGCATAAAACTCCATATCATAGGCGGAGTATTTTTGCTGTGATTCATTAAGCTTTTCACTGAAAAAAGCGATGGGATGCCCTTCTTGACTCAAAACACCACTGATGCTGACATGAGAGGCATCACAGGCTACCTCAAAAACCTTAGAGAAATCAAGTAATTTGAGTACAGGGGATGTGGACATCTTCTTCTTAATTTCGAAAAATGCCTTAGTTGTTGCAGCCGTCCACTCGAACACATTTGCCTTCAAGTATTCAGTAATTCGGGACATTATAATGCTGAATCCTTGTATGAAACGTCTATAAAATGTTGCCACCCCATGGAACCTTCGAATATCAAAAAAAGAACGAGGGGTTGGCCAGTCAAGTATGGCTTGAACTTTTGAAGGATCAACTTCCACTCCTCTATGTGAGACTATGAATCCCAAAAAGTTAGCCTGTAGTTTGAGAAAAGAACAGTTGCTGCAATTGATAAAAAGTTGTTCCTTTCTTAAAGTATCTAACACTTGACGAAGATGACCAAAATGAT
The DNA here is from genome assembly GCA_020205615.1 of Panax quinquefolius. Taxonomy (NCBI): domain Eukaryota; kingdom Viridiplantae; phylum Streptophyta; class Magnoliopsida; order Apiales; family Araliaceae; genus Panax; species Panax quinquefolius. The sequence goes on from CM035156.1 coordinate 58,248,337, forward strand.
CGGATACCGAATGACTAAATATGAGGATGTCATCAAAATACACCACCAAAAACTTTCCCAAGAATGGCTTAAGTGATTGGGTCATTATTCTCATGAACATACTTGGCGCATTAGTCAATCCAAATGGCATCACAAGCCATTCATAGAGTCCCTCCCTTGTTTTAAAAGTTATCTTCCATTCGTCTCCAGGCCTAAGACGAATCTGGTGGTATCCACTACGCAAATCAAGTTTAGTGAAAATGACAGCACCTCCCAATAGATCCAATATGTCATCGAGCCAAGGAATGGGGAATCGATATTTTATGGTTATCTTGTTTATGGCTCTGCTGTCGATACACATGCGCCAGCTGCCGTCTTTCTTTGGTGTAAGTAATGCGGCTACGGTGCATGGACTTAGACTTTCGCGAACAAACCCATGGTCCAGCCATTCTTGGACTTGGCACTGGAGCTCGGTGTGCTCGGTTAGGCTTATCCGGTAATGGGGTAGGTTGGGCAACGTGGACCCAGGCACCAAATCGATGACGTGTTGAATTTCTCGCAGGGGTGGCAGGTGTTGTGGTAGTTTGTTAGGCATTAAATCTTGATATTCATGAAGCATATCATTAAGCTCGGCTGGTATCATACCATCAGTCTCTTTGGCATCCCTACCGACAAAGAAAAATATCATTTGCTCTCTCTGTACAGCCTTGGTAAACTTTCGAAGGGTAAAGACTGGGGTGGGTTTCTTGACTACGTCGAATTCATTGATTGGGAGTGGTTCGTGCATAATTTTCTTATTTCGAAAGATAAAGGAATAAGCGGTCTCAAAACCGTTATAAGTGACACGCCGATCATACAACCAAGGTTGCCCCAAGAGCAAGTGACATACTGTCATGGGGATGATGTCACACCATACTTCATCCGCATAATTTTTTCCCAATGAGAAATTAACAAGACAGTGGTACTGAACGGGAACTGAGTTGGTGTTATTTATCCAGCTAATACGATAGCGAGTAGGGTGTACTTCTTGTTGCAACCCTAGTCGTTCAACCACTTCTCCAGAAATGACATTCATGTCGCTGCCATTATCGATGATTACATTCGACGCCTTACTTCCATGTTCGACTTGTGTGTGAAAAATGTTAGTCTGTTTCCACCCATGGTCGCCTTGCTCAAACTTGTTATTATGCCCAGCTAGGACTTTCTTAATGACACAACTAGGGAGTGTAGTAGCTTCCAATCGCTCTTCTTTAGGATCAACCCATTCCATTACAACATCATCGTCTGTCTCATGTATATCTTCGGTGAGCAGCAAGTCATTTTCGCAAACATAAGCTATTTGTTAGTCTCGAATGGGACAGACCACGACAAAATGGCCAAATCCCTTGCATTTGTAGCATTGAGGTCCCTCGCCAATCGCTTTAGCTTTTTCTTTCCAATCACTTGTGGGTCCTCCTTTAGGCATATCTGTCGGTGGTGCTGGTTTTGAATTTGGAGTTGTTGTTGGTCTGGTGATCCTAGCTTCTGCAAATGGAAACCTCCGCAGCCCGGCTGAATTCATCTGCTTTTCTAATTGGAGGGCTACTTGGTAAGCTTCGTCAATGCTATAGACTTGCGCCGTCAACATCTCTCTTCTTATTTCACTCTTCAATCCATTTAGGTAACGGGCTAAGGTCTGGGCTTCAGTTTCTACCACCTTTCTTCTCACCGTTAGCTCATGAAACCGTTCAGTATATTGATCGACAATTGTCCTCACCTCTTGTTTCAGTTGAAGCATATCCTCATAAACAACTTGTTCGTAGTTGATCGGCAAGTATTTCGCCAGTAGCCTTTCTTTAATTTCTCCCCACTCAGAAACAGATGGTTGACGGGTTCGGCGTAGCTATTCCTCGACGTTGCTCCACCACGCGCGAGCAGGACCCTTTAGTTTCATTCTTACAAATCTTTCTTGAAGGTCTTCAGAAACGGAAAACCACTCAAAATAATCTTCGAGAGAAGTAAACCAGACAAGGAAAGCATCAGGATTGAGCTTTCCAAAGAAATTGGGGACATCGACCTTCATTCTTTTGGTTACTTCATCCAAGGGCTCCCTGCGAACATACTGGTTGGCCTCAAATTGACCCCGTTGGTGAATTCCTTGTTCGTGAAAGACTCTCCATCCTCTTCCTCCGCCCATTTACACCTCTCTTTCTTCTTCCCGATCACTTTCCTCACCCCATTCTCCTCTCCGTGGATCTCTCCAATCTCCTCTTGGTTGCCTCAATTCTTCATATTGCCTTCGTGCATCCATGACATCCAACCTCCGCACTACCGTGTCCACAGTTTGGGAAAGTTGGTCCAATTGTTGTTGAAGGCTTGTTTGTGTTGGGTTAGGATCGACGTTGGAATTTTGATCCATGGGGTTGTAAGCTTGGCCACTTCTGGTTCTGGGCATATAGCGTGGTGCTCAGATCGAACGACGCTTTGATACCAAACTTGATTTGACTTCTAGCTTAATTAGAAACTTTCATGTCACAATCTGAGAAGTTGTTGGAACTCTCTTCCAGAAGAAATGGAATCTCTCCAAGTCAAGTATTTAGGGTTTCAAATCTCTCTATCTTTCTTTATTGAAATGTTTGGCTTAATATAGACATCCAACAGTAACAGCATAGCGAAAATACTGCAACAACTAACAACTAGGAGCAAAATAACTAGCAACTAGGAATAACAAATGGGAAAGAAAACAGAACTAATGTAACAGCTTCAGCCTTGAAATGCTCCTTGAAATGTTATGACTGTGTTGAAATGGTCACGCAAGAGACTTGGTCAAAAAGATTTAGGAACCCAAACCACCAATCCCCTCACGTGCTCTGTTTGCATCACATGATAGACCCAAAAATTGTGCATGATATCTTTATTATGATATTAAGGTGTTTATATATAAAACAAAGGGATAACCCCTTTGGTAGTTCATGAACTTATTGCCAATTTTATGCTTGGTCCCCAAACATTTTTTTTCCCGTATGTTTGGTCCCTGAAATTTTTAATTCTTTTAATTTTAGTAAATTTCGTCTAATTTTGACGAAATCCCCAATTCTTTAACAAATTTTCAAACGTGAGCAGCACATGCATATTTTGAGGGATAAAATTAATCATCTTTCATCTTCTTGACACCACTAATTATCAATCTCCTTCATAAAACTCTACACTCTGTTTCTGAGTTTTGAACAAAAAAGAAATGAATAGAAAACTTAAATTAGAATAGAAAAAAAAAAGAATAGAAAACTTGAAGTTTTCCTTTGTGTTGTTTCTGAGTTTTTAATAGAAATTTAAAATTTTTCTTTTCTTGCGTTTTTGAGTTCTAATGAAAAGAAAACAAAAATATCACTTTTACAAATTTACCCTTATATTAATTATAACCATTGTTATTTACCCTTTTATTAATTATAACCATTGCTAGACACCGGCAGGAATGGTGAAAGCAATTGGGTACTGCTGTCTTGCATTTGAGGGAACTTATATTGACGCCTTACCTACATGATTGAATTCAGAATTGATGCTCGAGCTTGTGGTATCCCTACTTTCTTGGACCTCCAATGTTCTGTCTTTATCAAAACTAGTAACCTTTTCACTGCTTGTCTTTTTTTCTGACCCATAAGAAATGGAATCTTCTTCGGATACAAAGCTGCAATCATCTGAGAAAGAGGAACAGTTGAGATCATCATCATCAGACAACAACAATAAAGAACTAACCATGTTTACGTCTGAACCCTCCTCTTTTTCTTCATCCTCATCATCATCAATTAAACCCTCCACGAACGGCTGATTCAAGAGCATCTCTGCAGTCAATCGAAACTGAGGCTTCCTCACAAAACAACCCTTCAAGAAATTCTTCGCCTCAATAGATATCTCATTTGGAATTTTAGGCAATTCATGCCCTTCTTTAATCCGACGTAGAAGCTCATCAGTGTTAAAATCTTGTGGTCCGCCCCACGGAGGCTTCCCAGTCAGCATCTCTAGCACAATACAACCAAGGGCCCAGATATCACAAGGATGCTCTTGAATACTCTAAGGCACTGCTTCAGGTGACAAATACATAGGAGTTACCCTCCGATAAGGATCCAACTTTCTCTTCTTACTATGCTTAGACCTCTTAGCCAACTCCAAATCACCAATCTTTGCCCTAAATTCAACAGTACCACTTCAATTATTAGGCACCAACAATATATTCTCAGGCTTCAAATCACAATTAACATAACCATACTCATACTCATGAATATGATAAATCCCTCCAAGCACAGACCTCGTATAGTGCCTCACCTCGGATTCAGGCAATCCGCTCCTACCCAATTTCTTAATCACATCAGTTAGGGTTCCTCCAGAACCATACTCCAAAAACAAATTATACACCATCCCACTATTCTCACCGATTGTAGATTGGGATGCCGGAGCGCCGACAAGAAAAATCTGGAGATGAATTTGTTCAGTTACACTGTTGCAGGGAGCTTGGGCTTGAACCGAAGAAGAGAACTTGTTCGCGGTAAGTTATTCGCGCCTATACTTTTCTCTTATCAGATTAGTTTAGTAGATAAAAAAAATTGAGCAAATGAGTTGTAATTTAAAATTTATTATATTAAAAGTTGAGGATAATATGGGAATTATAAAAATATTACTTATTTCAATTTTTTTTCTTTCAAATCAGGCCAATTTTGGACGAAAAACTTTAGCAGGAAAAGTGGCCAAGTTTTCTATCCATTTCTTTTTTTTTCGTTTATTAAAAATTTCAGAAATATAAGAATTGAAAAGAAAACTTAAATTTTCCGTCCATTTTTTTTCTTTTCTTTTCTGTCCATTTTAAAACTTAGAAACAGAGCGTAAATCTTCATGATTTTTTGCAACATTAGTCTACAAAAACAAAGACACTATCTCTATTCTCTTTTTCCCACATGAAACCCATCTTCGCTGGAGAGTCCCAATCTTCAATTATCGCAAAATTGTTGTCTGACGAGTTATCAGTGTCAGATTCTAGGTAATACAGCGACAAAGAAGGATATCTCTGTTGGGAAGCTTTGATGAAATAAACAACAAACTCAATCTGGATGAATAACCATAATCACTTATTGAACAAACTTGGCTATATATATAGCCTTACAGTACTTAACAAAATAGCTAAAATAAAGTTCACGTTTAGCTAAATATCAGCCAATGTGGTTAGTGCAAACTGACCACTAACAGTCCCAACTAATCCTAAAGACTAGGAATTTATTTAACAGAAGCAAGACTCAGTAAACACCTAAAAACAAGTAATAATTATCCTTTCAATCCCTCCCCTAAACTAACTATCAATCATAGTTAGTTTAGTTCAGCTGGCTTGCAAATCCCCATCTGACTTCTAAGCTTTAGGAAGGCATCCAACTTCAACGGCTTTGTCATCACATCTGCAGTTTGCTCCTCTATTTCACAGTGTAACAACTCAATGGTTCCATCCTTAGAAAGCTCCCTCAAGAAATGGAACCGTACATCAATATGTTTGCTCCTCCCATGCATGACGGGATTCTTTGACAATTTGATGGTGGAGCTGTTGTCACATATGACTATGGTGCCTTTCTTTTTGTGCATGTCCCAGCTACTTCAAAACTCTTCTCATCCACAACGCTGACTTGCACACCAATTTCTTTGCCTGAAACTCTAACTTACATGGTTGATAGTGTAACAATCAACTTTGTTTCTTTGAAAGCGAATCTTTCTCTGAGCTTAACAGAAAAACATAATCGGAAGTGCTTTTCAGATCATCTAAGTCACCAGCATAGTCACTATATGTGTAGGCAATCAAGTCATCTGAACTCCCTTTCTTTTACATGATTCCATAATCAAAAGTACCCTTCAAGTACCTTAATATCCTTTTGGCAGCTTGTAAATGAATCTCTGTAGGCTTAGCCATGAACCTGCTGATCAAACTCACAACGTACATTATGTCTGGACGAGTTGCTGTGAGATACATAAGGCTCCCTACAATTTGCTTGTAATATGACTCATTAATTGCAACTCCATCTTCATCTTTGCTCAACTTGCAACCTGGAACAATTGGACTATTGACTGCATGACTGTCCAGCATTCCAAATCGCTCCAAAACCTCATGTGCATATTTCTTTTGGCATATAAAGATACCATCAGTACATTGGATACTTCTTGATGCAGAAAGAACTTCATTTTTTCCAGATCAGCCATTTCAAAAGCTTGCATCATTGAACACTTGAAACTGCTCGTCATCTCTTCATCATCGCCAGTATAAATTAGATCATCAACATAAACACTTACAATAAGTATTTTACCTTCTTTGCTACTTTTTGTGAAGAGAGTTTGCTCATTCGGACATCTTTCGAAACCCTCACTCATAAAGTAAGTTTTGATGCGACTGAACCAAGCTCGTGGAGCTTGCTTTAAGCCGTATAGAGCCTTGTGTAACTTGTAGACCTTGTCCTCTCTTCCTTTGACCTCATAACCCTTTGGCTGCTCAACATACACATCTTCATTAAGTTCACCATGGAGGAAAGCTGATTTCACATCTAACTGGAATATTTTCCGGTTTCTTTGGCCATGAAACCACCACCATCCTCACTGTCTCCATTCTTGCCACTGGAGCGTAGACTTTGGTGTAGTCTATCCCATGTTTCTGCGTGTATCCCTTGGCCACCAAGTGTGCTTTGTGTTTCTCAAACTCCTCATGCTCATTATACTTGGTTTTATAGATCCATTTCACCCCAACTATCTTGGCTCCAACAGGCAGCGTAACCAACGTCCATGTCTTATTTTTCTGTATGGACTTAATTTCATTGTCCATTGCCAATCTCCAGCTTGCATTCCTCACTACTTCTTCATAATACAATGGATCACTTGACACCATTAGTGCTATATTACTCTCATCTTCAAATAACCCGAGGTCATCCCCACTAACATAATCCTTCATCCATCCTGGACGATTTCCCACTCTCTTACCAATAATACTACCTCCACTATCTTCACTATCCCCATTGTTTGGAGATTCATTTCCTCTATCACTGCTGCCAATCTCACCTATATTTTCACCATTGTTTCCAACCCCATTCTCACCATTATTATCACCTACTTCTGCATCATATTCATCTTCCCACTCTAAATTTATCAAAATTTGTTCTTCATAACTCACATCCCAATCCCATTGTCTATCCTCTTCAAATATCACATCCCTACTCACCACCACCCTTTTAGTGATAGAATTATACAGTCTATATCCCTTAGATTCCTCACTAACACCCAAAAATACACAAACAGAACTTCTATTGTCAAGTTTAGTCCTCTGTACCTTTAGCACATGAACATGTGCTATGTAACCAAAAACCCAAAAATGATCAACAGAAGGCTTTGTTCCGCTCCACGCTTCTTCAGGTGTGATGTCTTTAACTGCCAAGGTTGGACATATGTTCAACAAATAATTGCTCCAATTTACGGCCTCTGCCCAAAATGGTTTTGGAATTCCCTTCTCTGAGAGCATAGCACGAACCATGTTAATTACAGTTCTATTCTTTCATTCTGCCACGCCATTTTACTGAGGAGTGTAGGCAGTTGTCAGTTTCCTTTTAATGCCATTTTCCATGCAGAAGTTGTTGAATTCAACTGAGGTGAACTCGCCTCCCCTATCTGTACGCAGACACTTGATGGGCAAACCTGTCTCATTCTCTACCATTTTCTTAAAACACTTGAAATGGCTCAATGATTCTGACTTCTCACTCAGAAAATATATCCATGATTTTCTACTGTAGTCATCTATGAAACACAAAAAGTACCTTTTGTTGTTGTTGGACATGGGAGTGATTGGTCCGCAGATGTCTACATGGATGAGACCCAATATTTGACCTGCTCTCCAAGAACTCTTCCTGGGTATAGGATCACGGTGATGCTTGCCAACAATTCAATCTTCGCACAACTCATCTGAGGCAGTGAACTCAGGAAGACCAAGCACCATTTTCTTTCATTGTAAGGTCCTCAAACCCTTGTAGCTGAAGTGTCCAAATCTCCGGTGCCAAAGCTGAGACAAATTCTGTGAACTTGTGTGAAGACACACTTCATGTTGTTGCTGAGACATAATTTGTGATTGGGCAAACAAGATGAACATCCTGTTTGTGCTCATGTCAGTCTGAATAATTAAGCCCTTATAAGGATGAAAAATCTTGCATACCCCTTTCTCAATCAGAATTGTCAAGCCTTTCTCTTGAAGCTGCCATATGCTCAAGAGATTATTTTTTAACTCTGGAACATAGTACACTTCAGTAATAATATGGTTAACACCATTAATTAGAAGCTTTACATCACCTTTTCCTGTTACATCCATCATGGTGTTGTTGCCCAGCTTGACTGAATGCTTGAAGTTCTCATCCAGCCTTGAGAACATGGCTCGATCTCCACACATGTGATTGGAGCACCCCGAGTCAAGAAACCAAGCACATTTTCTTTTGGTCTCATGCAGCTCTACATAAGACATCAACAACATCTCATCTTCTTCTTTAAGCTCAGCATAGTTTGCTTCCTTATTCCAACTTGGACATTCATATTGAAAGTGCACGAGTTGATGGCATTTGAAACACTCCACCGTGGCCTTTGTAAAAGTTTGTCAGCCTCTGCCTCTTCCCCTACCTTTGAAGCTGCTTCTTCCTCGGCCTCTGCCACTGTACCTCTCTTCATATGTAACTTTAAGAGCTTGCTCATCATTGCTGTGTCTATTGAATTTCTGCTCATGAACTATTAATGAACTCTGTAATTCATCTATAAACATTACATCAATATCTTTGGACTCTTCAATAGCACAAATAATATAATTGAACTTATATGTCAAAGACCTCAAAATCTTTTCAACCACAGTCACATCAGTCATCACATCTCCATACACACGCATCTTATTTGCCACTGTCATAACTCTAGAAAAGTAAATAGTAATGGTGTGACTCCCCCAAAATTAAGTATACGTCACCCATCTTGGGTCGCCACTTACATGGTACATAAATTCAAATACAACTTACTAATATAACTGTCGTGTACAATACGACATAAACTGTGAGTTTGAATACAAATATTGTCTACAAGATATTATACAAACTCAAAAGGAGTCCTCATTACAACTATTATCACACTATTTCACAGAATAGTGAGGACTACTAATGCTATCCTCTGGACCATTACTCTGCTTCCCGACTTCGTCCCGGCTATGTTCTCATTTCACAAGAGAACGGTGAAAAGAAAGGGTGAGCTCAACTAGCCCAAAGAAGAAATATTATGACTAAGATAATGCGAATAAATTATCATTAGCCTTCAAAGTGTTAAGCGATAAAATATAATAGACAACCGGTTTAATCTGCGGTGGAATATCTGATCCATTAAAAGAGTCAAGTAGAAAATAAAAGTCTACTATCTTTTAGGTTTTAAAAGGTTTTCATAAATTTTATCACTAAGACTCGGTTTAATGAATAAACCACAATATCTAATCATCCACGTACCCACGGTCAAGGATTTTCATCAAATTATCAATGGTCATGACTATCTTAGAATCACCCCTGGTCATAATCATACCAAAAACTATACATCATCGCATTACGAAATACCGAGGACTTTTATCACATCATTTATAACAAGCCATGATTATCTTAGAATGATCCACAGTCATAATCATACTAAGTTCATCTATATGCACGTAAGCCAAAGATAACATATTATAACATGAGGATGATGACAATGACATAATAATTCAATAAAACAAGTTCAAGAATTATTTTATCCGAGGAATTAATAACGCGTCAAATTGTCAACAAGATCTTTGTTTTGTAGAGTAAAATTCAAGAATGATCGGAAGAATATTTCCATGAAAAGAATCTTTGGATGAAACGCAAATATCAAGAATATTCTACTAATTTCATGGAGTATAGAAGTCAAAGTTTTAACCAACCGGTATAATAATAAAGAATGGAATAACAAAGGAAATCACCATGCATGCGGTACTTGGCGCATAAAAGTTATTCCAACATAATAATAATAACGGAACGGTCGTTGAAATTCATTCCGCAAGCATGATGATCCAACGAATAATAAATGTTGAATAATAATAAACAATGGAACCGAAGTCCGGTGTAAACACACGCATGTGAGGATATTCCAAAGCGAGAATAATAAATGCGGAATAATAAACAATGGAACCGGTCCGGTGTAAAACACACGAGCGAGATATTCCAACAGAATAATAAAGAATGGAATAACGTAAGAAGATCACCAAGTATAGGGGATTCCACAGATACAATCTGAGTTATTCAAATGAATAAATAAGAATGGAATAATATAAGGATTTCACCAAGTATAGGGTATCTGGCGTATCTGAGGTTATGTATAGGGTATGCCACTTTTTACAGAGTTATTCCAACGAATAATAATGAATGGAATAATGAAGTTCTCTTCATGAATAAGAAAGAATAACACCCCTACTACGGTACAACAAATAATATCCCTTCTAGTAAAAGACACTTTGGATATCAAAGTAGTGAAGTACCGTATACTCTTCTTCTTTCTCTCTATAAACTTCTCTCTATAATTTCTCTCTCTGTAGTTTCGGTTGAATTAAATAAGAAAATAATGAAGGAATGATCTTCTATTTATAGGAAAATAGAATGCATAGTAATTAATCTATGAGCGGTCCAGATTGATTTACTTTAATCGGACGGTCCATATTTAAAAGCAAAATCTTTTAAATAAAATATAATATATTCTATTTATATAAAAACATTTTACTATGCAAACACTATGCAACACTATCTGAAAAACACTATGCAACACTATGCATAATAAAATATAATATATTCTATTTATAGAATAATTTTAATAAAGTATTACATTTTATATAAAAGATGTTTACGCTTTTATTACGTTAATAATACGAATAAAACAAAACGTCATTATCGCTATAATAATTCATATTATTAATCGACAATAATGGAATCAATGGGTGACTTCTCACATAAGCATCGATAATCAATACCGGTGTCTATCTTATGCAACCACACGTATTCTTGTACTTTTACTACCGAGTGAGTAGTTCAATAGTATCAACGGTAAAACTTCCGCCGTTATTTCAATAAAATATTTTTGTCGTTTTCTCGATCAAACAATAATTACATTGTAGGTCCACCAATGATTGGTAGTTATGCGAATATTCCACCTTCGCTAAATCGAATATTCCCCGACCAATCGATTATAATATAACCACTTGCATACTTTGCAAAATTTATAAATACTACCCACAACTATAATATTATCTCAAATTCACACCATAATATTAAAAATTATTTCGACAAAATTTAAATCTTTATTAATAAAATGCGGGGTCTCCTGATCTCCCTCCTTATGGAATTTAAGCCCTCGAAATTAGAATGCGATACTGATATGATAAAGAGGTAAAGATACCTTGAATACATTTATCGTTGAAAATATTAAATTCATCTTCATGATACGCCAAAGATATTCATTAACAATTCATCTTTGCACTACAAAAAGATATACAACTCAGAAAACCAATAATCTTTGAGGCGCGTCTTAATAGTTTCACAACCACGAATTATCCATGCACTCTTGCCGAGGATATTCGTGTTTTTCAATCTGATCATGATTATACCCAATAATCCTGGTCATAATCATACCAAGTCCATCAATGCACTACTGACCAAAGATGACTTTTACCACATCCATGAATTAATATTTCATTCTTTGAGACTCGGCTCCATAATTAATCCACATCATCGAATCATCCTTGCACTACGTGCCAAGGATATTCTTTAAGATCACCGACCACAATTATACATACACTACTACCGAAGATAATCGTGTATTCATTAAGTATCACGACCACAAATTATCCATGTACCACGTGCGAAAGATAATCGTGTATTCATTAGTATCACGACCACGAATTATCCATGCACTACGTGCGAAAGATAATCGTGTATTCATTGGTATCACGACCACGAATTATCCATGCACTACGTGCAAAGATAATCGTGTATTCATTAAGATCACGACCACAAATTATCCATGCACTACGTGCGAAAGATAATCGTATTCATTAGTATCACGTCCACGAATTATCCATGCACGACGTGCCAAAGATAATCGTGTATTCATTAGTATCACGACCACAAATTATCCATGCACTACGTGCCAAAGATAATCGTGTATTCATTAGTATCACGACCACAAATTATCTATGCACTACGTGCCAAAGATAATCGTGTATTCATTAGTATCACGACCACGAATTATCCATGCACTACGTGCCAAAGATAATCGTGTATTCATTGGTATCACGACCACGAATTATCCATGCACTACGTGCCAAAGATAATCGTGTATTCATTAGTATCACGACCACAAATTATCCATGCACTACGTGCCAAAGATAATCGTGTATTCATTAGTATCACGACCACGAATTATTCATGCACTACGTGCCAAAGATAATCGTGTATTCATTTACGGTTATGATTATACCGAAACAATCCTCAGTCATAATCATACCAAGTCCATCTATGCACTACAAAAGCCACGATGACTTTCAACATAATATAAGCGTGAGGATAATGGTATAAAGAATCAATCAAATGAGATAAAGGATAAATATTAAACATTTATAATATAATTTATCCGAGATTCAAGAATATCCCCATGTTATCAATCACTTAATAATCTCATAATCTAATATCATTAATATTATAACAATATTTTAATCACTTCTTAAATTTATAAACAATTTATCTCAATTGTTTATGCTTTTACCATATAATGCATTTAATCATTCAAAAATGCCATACTCATAAGATATCATCACCAATTATCAAATCCCTCAAAAAATATGTCATATACTCTATATAGGATTCTCTAAATGGCAAAATCCTATTTTCAACTTTGTTACTTCACATAACATATTTAACTCATATGTTCGTAACTAAACTATTTTCATGAAAAATACCAAATCAGTCCCAAATATATTTCTTTTCTGAGATTTAGCATAATATAGTCCCATAATGAAAATATATTTTTCTCAGAATTTTTAAAATTCATTTACTATTTTTCAAAAATCAATTTCCAATTAATTCCTTAAGAAATTAGCTACCTCAAGGATAACTCCAAAATTTCCCAAATCTTGGCAGGATCTTACACATGTTAATGTGAGCCTCCAGTTTAAATTTCATGGTCATCGAAGTTGTAGAACTCCGGTTATATCGTTTTTCGTCGGAAAAACCTAAATATTGAAATGGTCATAACTTGCTCATTTTAAGTCAGAATAAGCTCATTTTTGGACAGGAGTTACCTTATACCATATACTTTCATTTCCCAAAAGGCTAGAATTTTTCTCATAATTTAAGTGGTCGAAAATGCCCTTTTAAAAATAAAATCAGTAGCTTTTTGAAATTTCCAGCTTTTTCATTCTTTATTAAAATCAGTCCACACGTAAATCTACAACACCTTTTCCAGTAATTCCACTTGGATTAGTTAGGTAACTCATAGATCTAACTCTAGGACTTGACCACACTCAAAAATTCAAAATATAATAGGAGATATGGTCAATTGAATTTCATGTTACGTTTTTCACCAAAATCTGATTTTCAACTCTTTATGATTTCTAAGAAACTTTCATGTTTTCACATAATAACCAACATAACTCATCATAACACTTACTAATACTACGTATACCCATGGTTTTCATTAGTCCAATGCTTTTATTATGACTTTTATCATAAACCACGTAAACTGTTCATTTTAGTTGAAGAAATATTTGAGGGTTTAAGAAATGGGTTTTGTCTTTGAATTCAATACAAAATTCGATTTCACGCTCTAAGTAGGCTAAGAAGTCTTCAAGAATACGCCAGGAAATTTATTAATAATAGAAATATCATTCAAAACTGTGACTCTCATCCAAGACTTGGATAGTACATCACTTTGATACCAACTGTGACTTCTATCCCTTAACCTAGATAGCACCTCACAATGATACCTATAAACTTGCCATCTTCATTCACGACGTCGCCTACAGAAAGTCTGGCTTCGGTGCATTCCACACAAGAAAGTCAACAACGAAAGGATCGGGGCTCTTTACTTATGGCTTGATATAACAGTGATTAACTTTAGGGTTTGGTTACTTTGAATTCGTATAACAGGTTGGTTAGGAATATGAAAGCTAACAACCTTACAAAAAAGAATAATGAGTAGTTAATCAATCGTTTTCAAAAATTACCTCAAAGGCAAGTATTTTCAAAGAGATAAGATCGACAGGTAACGTGAAAGTGTTTATTTGAAACAACAAGATTAATAAACAATGGAGGTAACGAAGGTTTCTCCCAACGAAGTTTCAATAGATAAATCAAAGTCTAATTTTTCCGGAGTCAAATTTAAACGTTGAACACAACTAGGTAAAATAAAAGAGTGGGTAGAACTTGTATTGAATAAAGTATAGACTTCGTAATAATTTATAATTAATTTACCCGTAATAACTTCGTTCGGGTTTCTCGACAAACGCCTCGCTTAAATTACCGAAGTTTGACTTTACTATAGGGTACATTCCACCCTTAAGTGCTTCTTCACATTCTGATCCATGATTTGAATCATTATTCTCGATCCATATCGAATTCGGGTTGACCGCTATGCATGCGAGGTAATTCCGATTCGATGTTGGGTTCTCCCAATTCACATCCAAAAAGCAAAGTCCATTTCATCTATTTTGGCTTTATTGTATCGGACGTCTTTTTCTACACTATCAACGTGTTGTGCAGCTTTTACCCATGCATCGCCTATTCTCCTTCGTTCAGTTGTTTCTTCTTTCAGCTGATCTTTGATTTTTAAATTCTCAGATTCTAACTTTAATATCTTACACCCTGCCAAAGCGTGATTTTGTTCGAGCATCACATATCGGGTAACCCAATTTTGAATTGTTGTATCCCTTTGTTCCACGACCGTTTTCCGTTCTTCAACCTATTCTTCTAGCTCACGAACACGATTTTGTAATTCTAAGTTTTGATCATAAACTTCTTCTAACCAATTCTCCTCAGGTTCCTCTTCTTCCTCTTCTTCCTCACTCTCAGCTGCTACCTCTACAACTAGCTCAAAATGTGCAACAATTAGTTCTTCATTCACTACGTGGATATCTCTAATTTGTTCCTCGTCGTCGACCTTTGCATTAACTTTGATTAGTGATTAAAGGTGTCACAACGGTCACATTCACTCCATTGTGAATATTTTCACCGCCATTTCCAAACACCGCCACAACATAAGGGTTAATTAATTTATCAAATATTATCCCTATACTACGGCCAACCAATTAAATAACAAATAAACTTAGGTAGGTCATACTAGGGAAGGAATTCCCGCCTCCCCCCTAGTTCTTATCTCGCATCTTAGCCAGGGGATCATATCCTAAGCTACGATACCAACCGTGACTCCCCAAAATTAGGGTATCGTCACCCATCTTGGGTCGCCACTTACATGGTACATAAATTCAAATACAACTTACTAATATAACTGTAGGTGTAATATCTACGACATAAACCGTGAGTTTGAATACAAATATTGTCTACTAGATATTATACAAACTCAAAAGGAGTCCTCATTACAACTATTATCACACTATTTCATAGAATAGTGAGGACTACTAATGTTATCCTCTGGACCATTACTCCGTTCCTCGACTCGTCCCAGCTATGTTCTCATTTCATGAAGAGAACAGTGAAAGAAAGGGTGAGCTCAACTAGCCCAGTAAGAAATATTATGACTAAGATAATGCGAATAAATTATCATTAGCCTTCAACAATGTTAAACCGATAAAATATAATAGACAACCGGTTTAATCTATGATGAATATGCAATCCATTAAAAGAGTCAAGTAGAAAATAAAGTCTACTATCTTTTAGGTTTTAAAAGGTTTTCATAAATTTTTATCACTAAGACTCGGTTTAATGAATAAACCACAATATCTAATCATCCACGTACACGGTCGAAGGATTTTCATCAAATTATCAATGGTCATGACTATACCGAATCACCCCGGTCATAATCATACCAAAAACTATACATCAACGCATTACAGAGCCATGAGGACTTTTATCACATCATTTATAACAAGCCATGATTATAACGAATGATCCTCGTCATAATCATACTAAGTTCATCTATGCACGTAAGCGAAAGATAACATATTATAACATGAGGATGATGACAATGACATAATAATTCAATAAAACAAGTTCAAGAATTATTTTATCCGAGAATTAGTAACGCCCAAATTGTCAACAAGATCTTTGTTTTTGTAGAGTAAAATTCAAGAATGATCGGAAGAATATTTCCATGAAAAGATCTTTGGATGAAACGCAAATATCAAGAATATTCTACTAATTTCATGGAGTATAGAAGTCAAAGTTTTAACCAACCCAGATAATAAAGAATGGAATAACAAAGGAAATCACCATGCATGCGGTGCCCGCGTAGACGAAGTTATTCCAACATAATAATAATAACGGAACCAGGTCGGGTGAAATTCACACATCATACGATGATCCAAT
This sequence comes from Panax quinquefolius, assembly GCA_020205615.1. Taxonomy (NCBI): domain Eukaryota; kingdom Viridiplantae; phylum Streptophyta; class Magnoliopsida; order Apiales; family Araliaceae; genus Panax; species Panax quinquefolius. The sequence goes on from CM035156.1 coordinate 58,264,914, forward strand.
GTAATAATAAATCTTTGAATAATAATAAACAATGGAACCGAGTCCGGTGTAAAACACATACGTACATGATATTCCAATGAGAATAATAAATGCGGAATAATAAACAATGGAACCAGTCCTGTAAAACACACGCATGAGATTCCAATGAATAATAAAGAATGGAATAACGAAGAAGATCACCAAGTATAGGGGATTCCAGCGTATCTGAGTTATTCCAATGAATAAATAAGAATGGAATAATATAAGGATTTCACCAAGTATAGGGTATGCACGTATCACAAAGTTATGTATAGGGTATGCCACTTTTATAGGTTATTCCAATGAATAATAATGAATTGGAATAATGAAGTTCTCTTCATGAATAAGAAAGAATAACACCCTTACGGGTACAACAAATAATATCCCTTCTTAGTAAAGACAATTTGGATATCAAAGTAGTGAAGTACCGAATACTCTTCTTTTTCTCTCTCTATAGCTTCTCTCTATAATTTCTCTCTAGAGTTTCAATGAATTAGTAAGAAAATAATGAAGGAATGATCTTCTATTTATAGGAAAATAGAATGCATAGTAATTAATCTATGAACGGTCCAGATTGATTTACTTTAATCTGACGGTCCATATTTAAAGCAAAATCTTTTAAATAAAATATAATATATTCTATTTATATAAAAACATTTTACTATGCAAACACTATGCAACACTATGCAAAACACTATGCAACACTATGCAACACTATGCATAATAAAATATAATATATTCTATTTATAGAATAATTTTAATAAAGTATTCTGTTTTATATAAAAAGATGTTTCATTTTATTACGTTAATAATACTGAATAAAACAAAACGTCATTATCGCTATAATAATTCATATTATTAATCGACAATAATGGAATCAATCTGAGTGACTTCTCACATAAGCATCAATAATCAATACCGTGTCTTCTATGCAACCACACGACATCGTATTTTTACTACTTTACTACTAGAGTAGTTCAACAAATATCAACGGTAAAACTTCCGCCGTTATTTCAATAAAATATTTTTGTCGTTTTCTCGATCAATCCAATAATTACATTAATAGGGTCCACCAATGATTGAGTAGTTATGCGAATATTCCCTCGCTAAATCGAATATTCCCAGAACCCAATCGAATATAATATAACCACTTGCATACTTTGCAAAAAATTTATAAATATTACCCACAACTATAATATTATCTCAAATTCACACCATAATATTAAAAATTATTTCGACAAAATTTAAATCTTTATTGATAAAATCTGGGGTCTCACAAATGGTTTCACCTGATTTCATCTTTAGAGTTTCAAAGTCTCTGCGAAGACCTTGAAGAGTCAACCTCTTCACTCTTGTGTTCCCTTCGTACTTCCTTTTCATAGCATCCCAAATGTCATTCGCAGTGTCTTTCTTCAAGATGGTCTCCATGATTGACCTATCTATTGCTTGAAATAGATAATTCTTGACCCTCAAATCCTTTAGCTGCAATTCCTCATAACTCGTCTGTTGCGCCTTTGTCAATACTGTTTCTTCTGATCGCACGCACCCTGTCTCCACAAGATCCCAATATTGTTTGGATCTCAAGAAGTTCTCCATCAGCATAGCCCAGTGGTCATAATGACCATTGAAGATTGGAATTGCAGGTTGTGCAAATTTCACTTCTTCTGACATCTCTCTCTGTTTTGGTGGTCACTCAAAGGTGCTGCCCCTTTTTTTTTCTTCTCTCTCAGGCCCAGAGTGGTGGTTCTGATACCAGAATGTTGGGAAGCTTTGATGAAATAAACAACAAACTCAATCTGGATGAATAACCATAATCACTTATTGAACAAACTTGGCTATATATATAGCCTTACAGTACTTAACAAAATAGCTAAAATAAAGTTCACGTTTAGCTAAATATCAGCCAACGTGGTTAGTGTAAACTGACCACTAACAGTCCCAACTAATCCTAAAGATTAGGAATTTATTTAACAAAAGCAAGACTCAGTAAACACCTAAAAACAAGTAATAATTATCCTTTCAATCTCTCAATACCCAGAACTCATTTCTCCCGTTTCTCATTAAAACGTCACCGTTTACATCATCATCATTATCATCTTCTTCTTTGCCTTCGTAAGCTTCGTATATGATCTCCAATGGCGCTCTCACATCCCACTCAACAAACGAGTCGGCATAAAACGGGTTCGGATCATACCCGGATCCCAAATTCGTATCGCATGAATCCTAAATGTGATTATCGTAATCATAATCATGGGTTTGTTGTTCTTGTTCATGTTGTTGTAGTGGTAATTGCCTTGGGCAGAATTCAATTACTTCTAGATTCTCTGAATTGCACTAGTTTGAAAACACAGTAATAGAATTCCGGTAAAAATTAACAGGGGAGAAAATGATTTCCAGGAAATTGATGGGAAGTATAGGAGAATTAGAATGTAGACAGTGATAATTGTGAGAAAAAGAAGGGAAGAGAAAAAGGATTTGAATTCCGTGGATTTTTTTTCCTCAGAAAATAAAAATGAGAAAGAATTGAAGAGAGACAGAGATGTCAATGATGTCCATTTTTAGTGAAAAGTAATGATGCTTTGAATATTGAACAGTTTCTGTATATGCATAGAAAGAGCCATCCCTTCAGTGTCATCGTTAAAGACCATCCCCTTTTGCACCATAGTCGGTGACATAGAGAAGCACTGCAGATATCCTCGATCTAGTTGTGTTTCTAGAAGTCCTAAATTATGGGAGATGCTGCATACAGAGATTTGAGGGGTTGAATATTAATATCATCTCCAACAGTAGTAGCAAAAAAAATTCTTCAAATTAAAATTTGTTGGCTTGCGTGACAACAGTGGCGGAACCAGAATAAAATTTGAGGGGGTCAAAATTTGAGGGCGGTTACCGGAGGTCCGGAGTAGCGACGTGTAGGTTGCAGCGGCGAGGGAGCAGAGTTAAGGTCCTTGGGTTTGATTTTGACCCAGATTGAAAAAAATGAAAAGTATATTAGCGGCCCAATGCATACCGACCAGAGAATCGTGGCCCAGTGCACAAGGAGACAAGATCACTATTTGTTTCGTAATCACTCTCAATTTCTTCACCATCAATGACAACACATTTAAAGTTAAATTGCAAAACAATACATTTAACTATTGGCTGAGAGCTCAAATCCCAAATTTCAATATTGCTGATTCTTTCTTCTTTGTCAGCAAAGACTACAGCCTTGCACTACATAGCCGCTCACTTTAATACTTCTAATCCATATGAAGTATAAATAAAAACATCAATAGCTAATCAATAATTTCATCAATTTAAATATTTCATAATAATTTCATCATTCATCAATTCTCTTAGGATTTATCATTTAAGAAAACAGAAATTAAAAGGATGCGGAACTTCAGAAATAAGCTCAGTTTTGCAGAAACCCAAAATTTCATAACTTTTACATTTTCTAATATGCATACATGACCCAAATATCCATACACTGAGATTACATTATAATTCAATTATATATATCATATTTCCTTTATATAATATACCAATTCTTTTATTTTAATCAACCCTTTCCATTGAAACATTTTAGCAAGCATAAGATAGGCACAAATTACTTTCAAAAATTTTCACAGTTCATTAATCATGAACAAACCCATATTTTAGTTTGAAATCAATTCTTAATTAATCCTTTATATAATTACAACATCCAAATAACACAAAGTATCACACCAATTTGTTTATGTATATCAGTATATGATTACCAAAATTGAACTAAGAATAAATATATCATTACCTTTGATTTGGGTTTCAGCCGGAGCAGTGGCGGCCAGAGCAGTGGCGACAGTCGACAGAGGCAGGAGCAACTGAGCAAGTGGAGGCAGTGGAGCCGTGGAGGCGGAAGCCGCGGAACTACGGAAGAGGGAAAAGACGAAGAGGACAGAGGAGTAAGAGAGTGAAGATTGAAGCCCTAATAAAAAAAAATTAATTTTTTTATTGAAACGACGTCGTTTCATGTTATTATAAAAAAAAGAAAAAAAAAAGAAAAGAAACAAACCTGTGTTGCAGTCGGAAAAGAAGAAGTCACCAGAGCACCACCCCCCCCCCCCACCAATACTTCCGTCTGGACCGCCTCCCTGCGTGACAATTTGAAGAGTATTATTTGCTACTTTTATATTTTGTACCTCATCAGTCTTTTCAATTTAATGAGTTGTACATCAAACCCATCAAGCAAAATAAATATTTTTAGCTTTTTATAAATGTTTTGAAGAGAGAGAATGAGGTTGCAGATTTAATTACTAAGGTTGAAAAGGTTGTTGGAAATTATTTGAATATCCCAAAATGATTGAAGAGACTGTTAAATATGCTCTAAATGGAATTTGGAGTTTTGGGTTTGGTGGAAGTGTACTAAGAATCATAAATTTGGATTAGGGTTAGGCTTTAACTGTTAGAAGAAGTAGGGGTGTGCAAAAAAATTGACTTTTTTTATTTTTGGACGAACCGGACCGGTCCGAATCGGTCGATTCGGTATAAATATCAAGTGGTTCGGTATCGGTACAAAAAACCGATATGTGCAGGTTAAACGGTACCGATTTCAGTTTAGTGTTTTCTTGGTTCGGTATAAACCGGACCGGACCGGTCCGTATCGATTTTCTAATTTTTTACTATTATTAATAAATAATTAATAATAATAATAATAATAATAATAATAATAATAATAATAATAATAATAATTTTCGATAAAAACCGGTACCAAACCGGTACTGCCAATTCGGTATACCGGTCCAACCGGTACCGGTATCAAAATTTAAACTATTTCAATACCGGTTCGATTCGGTATTGGTCCAGACCAGTTTTTCCCGATTGAACACCCCCAGGAAGAAGACGAGCTATTTTACCCCATTAATAGACTTTAGTTCACGCTCATTAAATTAAAAAGTTCAGGAACCAAATGTGCAGGGAAAAAATATTCAGGGACCAAACAAAAAATTAACAATAAATTTGGGGACCAAACGTAAAAGTAACAATAACTTCGAAAGAGGTTATCCCTATAACAAATAATCTCTTTCAAAATTTGGGTGAGAAAAATTAATTCAATTACACCATCTCAAATTTAAGACAAAGTTATACTTTTAACAAGTGGGCAAATTGCCTATTAAGCTCAGGATAGCTTCATCCCATTTCAGTATGATTCATCTCTATCCATTTTCCTAGCACTCCTAATAAACTTTGTGAAGCAAATGAAGCAAAAACCAATCTCCCACAACTCTCCCTTTACCTTCCCTTTCCTCTCTTGCCATTTTTTCCACCTTTACCAATTTTTTTCCCCTTTTTAGGATTATTCTTCATTTGCGAAATTCTGGTTGCTTTCTTCTGCCTTTCCTTCCGAACTTGTTCATTATCTTTAATCTCTGAACGCACGTGAGCATTAGGTATTGAGTGATGCTGCTTTCCACCCTTGAACCTTCTGCTATCCATTCGTAGTCCTCGTGATCCTGCCAAGAAATAAAAAAAGTGCTCAGAGACGGATTATTGATGATCCGTTGAACTTTCATTTATGCAATAAATATATTGAAGACTGATCCTTGATAAGTTCCTCTAATTCTACCTTCTACATAATTAGTTTCTCGTTTGTAGAGCAACTCGTCTACCTGAATCTATTTAAAACCTAATCCCCTTAACATAATACACAGGATTTTATAGTCCGAAAAACACACTGAGAAATTGAGTTGGGATAGGATTATTGAAAGGAACTACAGTATGGAGGGATTATTGAATGACTCGAAGATCTGTTAAGTAAAACTTCATCAAAGGTGTTTAAACAAAAAATTAAGGTTGCCTCTGTTCAACGCTGTGTTCTCATAAGGAGATAATTACAAGCTCAATTAAATACTTCGATAATAACCCTACTACTAATATATCCTAGACATTTAACAGGACTAATCTCATACGCTTCATTAAAACAAAGATATCCTCTTAATTATGTCTCACTAAACAAGCATGAGCAGAGTTCAATAGCTATAAACACCAATATATATCCAAGAAAGATGACGCAATTAAAATATATACAGAAGGCAACAACAATTACAAACTACAGTAGACACAACTCGCAAACAATTCAAACATCAGTTCTTTGTTAGAACAAGTCTCCAACTAGGTAACTGATATCAAGTCAAAAGACCAAAGTCCACAAAAGGACATATAGTGGAAAAGTTTAAGAGCTGAAAAAAGCATTAACATCCTTATTTGCAAACAAGGAAGCTATCAGACAAACATAAGTATAAGAAATCAAAAGGTGAATCAACAAGTTCTGTAGTTAACTACCAATGAAATACACATGCCAATTAGAGAGGGAGGATAAAACATGCTACCATGAGATAAACGCAAACAAACTACATGTAAGAAAGAGAGAAATAATCACAGAGCACTTAACTGATACAGCATTAAAAATTAAAAGCATAGAATGCATGGGTATCTCAGAGTCATGAAAGCATTTACCTGCTGTATTAGTGGCTTCTTCAGCACTGCCTTCATTTGTTCCTCTGAAAGAAATTTTATTGTGGGACCGTTCTTTCCATCTCTTGTATATCCCAGTTTTATTAGCTTTAACTTTTGCACCACTTTCAGTTTTTATCTACACACCATTGAGGAATAAATAGTAAGAGTCTTGACTCTTGACAAGCCTAAGGAAGGGATACTAAGCAACATAATCCTTGTTTGTAGTATAAAACCACTTATTTAGCTATCCCACCCTTCCCCGCCTATACTTTCCCCTTCCCTCCCTGTCCCTTCATACTCACAAGCACACTGTATAAGGGTCAAAGATCTATATAAGAGAGACAATGCAATGACCAAACTAAATGAAGAAAATAACTGAAGTGGTAATGCTGAACAGGCAACATCTGACAAACTTGAGAATTAAGCCATTTAACAATTGATTTCGCCAGCCATATTCAAACAAATGTGGGGTACGGGCAGAATTGATTGCTTTTTTCTTTTTGATAAAAACGGACAGAATTAATCACATTAAGAACTACTGTTTATATTTGGGGGTTGAATAATTATTTGAGATGGATTCTACTATTTAACATAGTATACCATGAAGACAGAACACTGCATGCCTTCAAAAACCTTCTTTCAACTACCCATCCCACCACATTCATATAACTTAAAATGATTCTTATTTAATTGTATGTTAGCCACCAGAGAACTACAAAAATAAATTCCCAACAATTGACTGGTAATCTATGATCTGATTCTCCTATTTGCAATATATTTGATTAATTACTCAATTCTTCATATACATGTTAAAACTGCATGTGTCAAAGAGAGTACCTTTCCACTAGCTGTTACACGGTCTCCGTTGTTTAACTTGATGTATTTCTTACTTCTCTGTCATCAATGAGATCCAAAGTATTTGAGATAGAAATATATAGAGATAAGAGAGAGAGAAAGAGAGATTGATTTAATAGTAGGAAATCATCTATATTTCAAACCTTGTCCCAGTGATATGTAGTTTTTTGTTTCTGCAGTCCACCACTATCATCTGCAGCTAGATCCAGCACAGCAGCTTCCAACCTATTGACATCGAAAGATGTTCAAGCAATGTCAAAAACTACACCTTTTATGAGAAAGAAGAGAAACACAAGGGAAGGACAAGAGGTCCTCCAAAACTGGAACAAGACATTATCAATAATATTATAAATAACTCATCAGATTATCGCTTCAAGTCGCATCAAATTATACATGAGCCTTTACATTTAATCACAACAAGAGAAAAAAACAAGCTTATTATAGGCCAACTTGGAAGTCACCTTGGGGACAATATATACTTCAACCAGCATTATTTGGAATTAATAAATGCAAAATAGTGAAATAAAATCTATTTAGATGCACTCCATAATTTTTTTATAGACTCATCCAAAAGAATGTAGTTCTGGTTTTAGTTGGTAGCATATACATGTAACTGTGTGTTGTAATCTGAACAACTTCTACTCTCTCCGTTCCATAAAAGAGCCCCCTTTTGACTTTTTAAAATCAATTCGTGAAATCCAAGAATTAAATATTAATATGAATTCATTTAAGATGGGACAAGAGGTGGGAAAGAAAAAAAAAAGATGAGGGATAATTATGGCTAAAATTTTAAATTGTAGGAGGAAGTGGGATTATGGGAGAAGAACCATGAAAAACATGAGAGAAAATAGGAAATGAAAGAAAATGGAGGGAGAGAGAAAGAGAGAGATATCAGTTTATCAAGAGGATTTATTTTCTATAGATTTTCTTCTCTTTTTTTCCTTTTGACAAGTGAGGAGTTAATTTTTAAAAGAAAAAGTTTGTTTTAACAGCGAGCCACCAAATGAAATGTATGTTTTAAAATATTCTATCCATCTATTACTATATCAACCATGGAAGCAAATATAAGTAGAAGTAATCTTTTTGAAGTTTCAAGAGTGAGAACCCCAAGGAGATACTCCCTCCATTCCTTTTTATTTGTCCTTTTATATAGTGAAGTTTGTTCCTTTTTATTTGTCGTTTGTAGATCTTTAAGAAGCATTAATGACTGGTTTTCCATATTAACCTCACATTAAATACTAATTTGTTTCTCTTTCCTCTTTTCCAATGAATTTTAGAAGGGCTATTTTGAGATTTTATAGTCATTTTAATCAATAACACAAAATATTAATTGCATTTCTTAATCTTTGTGCTTTCTCCTAAAACGTTAATTAAAAAGAAATGGAGGGATTACCAGAGACCTCCACTAAACAGAGAAACAACTCTAAGGCAATAAACTCGTGTAGAAAGTGAACTAACACCAAGAATTTAGCCATCATAAATTTTGCGCCCCCACCCTTGTGATTTCTGATTTAGCATTACACATATGTTTATAGATACAGTCCAGTTTGGAATGGTCATGATGCAATCTCATTATCTTCCTTCTGAACTTTATAGATTATGCATTATAGTTTAGTTTAACTTATTAAATATGTATATATATATATATATATATATATATATATATTATTCAAAAAAAAACACACACACAAGATCTACCTACGTCTGCTTATAAGTTGGAGGCGTTCACATAGATGGATCAGATCATGGCCCTATGGACCCTCATCCTCTAAAATCTCTTTGGAAAAATATTCCCATCTATTACATTCCTGTATTTTATTTTTTAGTTTTTTCACCTGATTTCTCTCTCTAAAATTTGCATGATAAAACAACTAGTTATAAATAAAAGGCGGTGTTGAGTTGAGTATACATGATAGAGCAAATATTTTAAGGAACACATTCCATTTCCAAATGGGATTATTAGTCCAACATTATCTTTGTTCTCAGTTAAAACTTCTTTCTAACATAAATTATCAAGCAATTTTAATTGTTGTTCCAAGGAAGGAGGAAGGAGGAAGGAGGAAGGAGGAAGGAGGAAGGAGGAAGGAGGAAGGAGGGAGGAAGAGAGAGAGAGAGGGAGAGAGAGACAGAGAGAGCCAAAGTTTTAAAACTTCTATTTTTCCCAGTAATTGAAAAACTTTTACTTTTATTTCTAAGTTATTTAACTGAATTGAAAGAAATATATAGCTTCTTCCGAGTAAGGCCACGTTGAAAAACAAAATTAATTTAAACAAGTAACCAAAGTGTGTAAAACATGCTATTATATTTATTAACATTGTAACCATAAGAACATTAAAAAAGAGTAATATGTAATAGACATTATGCTTTACCTGTTTGATTCAAACCCTTGGTTACCCCTAACTGAAAGTCCTGCCTCAAAATGCTGAAATTAATGCAAGTAAATAAATTAATAATTACTAACCATGCATTTCCATGGCATAATGTAGAATCATCACAACCATGATTGAAATATCGTGAGAACAAAATCGGAATTTAAATTCAAGATGATGAATGGTTGAGGTAAAAGCCAATAGCATAAAAATGTTACCAGAAAGGGACTAATAACCTACTTGATTTGTTGGTACTGAACTTATAAAGTACTCCTCATCCTTGAAGCTCTTTGCCTTCCTTTTAGAACCAGATACTACTGAACAGTGAATTAATTTCATCCATAAATTTATACCAGAATAGTTGGATTAAGAAGAATGGACAGGGACCACAAGTATACCAGTACCAAATTAACTGACACTAATAATGCTAAAAAGAAAAGATAACTCTAACAAAAACAATTAAGATTACTTAATAGCTTATATTAGAAAGAAGTTTAATTAAGAACAAAAATACAACAGAATAAGCAAGTGACTATTGTGAACCCATCTCCAGACATTCCTGATCGATCACACGTCTGATTCATTCAAGTATCCCTAAGTTCTCAGATCTGTTCTTACTTATGAGGTGTTACTGGGGTGAATCTTACTTGGACATGTTTTTGGATTACCATTGCTTACGAAGTTAAATGGTGAACGGGATATATTCCTTATATAATCTATCTGCAAACTACTTTTCGGGTCATCAAGAATCTTATCTTTTATGCCACAGTTGGAACTACAGAGACAATTGTGTTCCATTGTAGTGGACTTCAAGGAAAACCATGTTCAAACTCCATTAAAAAATGCTAAATCATAAATTCATAGCTCAAAAGGAAATCAAGCAGCGTAGCTATCACCAAAAATAAAAATAACAAGGGGGATAAAACAAGTAGCCCTAAGCAGGTTTGTCTACAGTTGATGGCAATTTACATCAGGCTCTTTCTTTGCCATGTGGTGGCTCACAATTAAGTTATTAACTATAAAGATCATCATCTACAGCTTCTACATAAGAGAATGCTGCATATCACTAAGAATATTGTTGTAGGACTGTATAATACAGATGGGAAAATGTCAAACTGGACTAAGAAAGGAAACAAAAAGTGGCCAAGGATAAACCTTTCTTTTCCTTGTCAGTTGTAGGACTGTATTCTGATTCATCTTCCTGAAAATGTATCATGAGATTTTGTCAAGGTAACAGAGATAAAGATCTAAGAAATCTTTAGTATTTCATCAATCATGAATGAAAAATGGTACCTGCTAATACTTAACATTAACACAACAGATTTTGAAAGAGAAATGCTTATAAATGGCATATGCCATATTTTAAAAAGTCATGGTAAGATGAGCAACCATATGGTAAATTATGAAAATTCTTGCTTCATGATCATCAAGCATTATCTTTCAACTAAAGCTTGGCATGAAATATTGGAAGGTTTACCTTTGCAACGTTATCGTTGGAGTGCTTCTGATGTACTTTATTAATGATCTCCTCATGAATAGCTCTTTTCATCTTCATCACATCAACCCATTGACTTGCAGGCCCCTACAATTACACCTTATTTCAATGTATCTCCACGAAGTTAATAAGTAAATGAATAAGACAGTCATCTAAAACTAGAGAAGGCATTGGCTTCCTCTGAGCTAATACATGGCATCTAAGAAACTAATCAATACCCAAACAATAGCCTAAATATAAATAAAATGACAAAAAAAAAAAACCATGTTGTGCACACGAACATGGAACACATTCACTCTTTTTGAATAAGTTGGACTCAACTTTAAGAATCCTAAAAAGACCAAGATATTGTCACGAAAAGACACATTAATACATGTGTTATTTACATATATGTGCCTGGTTTTCCATAACAAGAAAGACAAATTTATGCATTGTGGAAATCATATAAATTGGAAATAGCAACTCACCAAAACATGCTCATATGGGAATTATATTAACAAACATATGACATGTAACACATGCATAATAGTTTATGAATTCCACAACTGCAACTCAATTAATTATTAATTACTTTGAAATAAAAACAGCTCGCTATCACTATTAGTATTGTTCTTACCGTAAGTAAAACTCCCTTAATTTTTTCTCTTGTACATTGGAACTACATATCAAATGGTTTCCATTTTATGACTCACTTATTATGGACCAAAAATAGCATTTATTCCGAAACTGTAGACACATTACCGTATTTGACTTAGTTCTATTCCACTGCTATAGAATAACACCACATATACTACAAGAAATTTCAAATAAACAAATAACTTAATAAATATAACTATGGTATGCTTGTTTTATATAGCCAGGTAACGTTGTTTGTGAGTATAGCATTATGCCTACTAGCTAACCCAAACTAATTAGATCATGTAAAAGAAAACTAATAAAAGAAATAAAATAATCATTAACTATATGATCGAGTGCACGTATTCAACAAGTATACAACATCAATCTCCATGACTTCAGCGCAAAAACATACTTGTACATGCTTTGACTTAGCAGCTTCGCCTTCAGCTTCCAAGATGGTCTGCTTGGGTCTAGTATACATCAGCCATCAAACCGTTAATTAATAGATTCATTAATATCTTACAAAGACAAAAAACAATAAGAAAAATATAACATCTTCAATACTTGTAAACAATAAATCCCATTAACCTGTATGCTTTCAAGCGCTCAGAAAATGCTAGTGCGGTTAACTCACTCCCACCCAGCATGCTTTTGAAAATTGGATGCAATCCTTCACGAGGCATATTCTTTGCTCTTTTAACAGACTCCTTTGAAGGTTTTGGCTTTGTCTTTGAATATAAACGAAATGCTTTAGCACAGGGTCTCTCCAATGAATTCAATTCAGTAGATGAGTCCAAAATTTCCCGAACCCTATCTGCGTAAAGATCAATTACTGTTTGTGGGAAACGCCCATAAACAGTTTCGCCATTTGCAATTGCTTGATCAATTTTCGACATAACTTTATCCATGTTTTGCAACACCTCTTCCTCAGGGGGAGCAGCCCTAATTGGTTTTGAGAGAAAGAGATGAAGATCCAAAACATGAGGCATATCCTCAGATGTGACAAAGGAAAAAGCAGTGCCAGTCCGACCAGCCCTTGCAGCTCGTCCTACTCGGTGGACAAAAAGCTTAGGTTTAGGGGGGAAGTCCCAGTTGATAACATTATCAAGCAAAGGGATGTCAATTCCCCTAGCTGCAACATCTGTCACGATCAGCAGCATAGTTTTTCTTGCCCTAAATCTGGATACATGAATCTTGCGAGCATCTTGGTCCATATCACCATAACAAACAGAAGGCTCAATGCCCTCTTCTCTAAACAGAGCATTAAGGAACTCAACATGATATTTTGTGGAAACAAAGATCAATGTCTGCTGATCAGAACGGATTTGTTCCCTAGTTAAATACAATAATGCCGCGTGTTTTTCTTCATGCCTTAAAGTGAAAAACATAAGCTTCAAATCAGGGCTAATCTTAGTCTCCAAATCAAGTCTCACAAGCTGAGGGTCCCTTAAACCCGCTTTGGCAAATTCAGCAAGGGCACTTGGTAAAGTTGCACTGAAAAGCAAGGTTTGACGATTATCATTTAGTTGTGTAAGGATTTGATGCAGTTGCTCCGCAAAGCCCATGCTAAAGAGAGAATCAGCTTCATCAAAAACCACATACTCCACACTACGGAATGACATATCCTCAACCTCAGACAAAAGGTGCATGAGCCTACCAGGAGTTGCAATTATGATGTCAGGGTTCTGTGCCAATTCTTCAAATTGACTTTCCATGCTATCACCACCAACCAGTAAACTAATACGAAGATCTGCATGAAATACAAGGATCTTCAAATACAATTTAAGGAAAGAGAGAAAAAAAAATGTATACAATAATTATGCTAGCAAACATCAAATTTAGTCACACAAAATGCAAATATAAACATGCATTAGGCAAACCGCAAAAGCAAACAAAATACAAGGCAACTCAACAAAAATTTAGACACCCTGTAACATCTATAGAGAGACGGGGCTAATGAAGGAACAGCAATTCACTAAGTCTTTTCTTTCATTTTAACCCCTCATATAAGTCCGTCTTCAATAAGGATACCTATGCAGGTGCAAACCATGAAGACTCAGAGCATACAAGAGCAAACAAAAAACTAGGTTCCTTCCAAAAAAATAACTTAAGTTCCAGATAAAGCGCAAGACAGAAAAGAAAAGAAAAGAATTCGGAAATCTAAAACAGTAAAGCCTTCAGTGTGATTTTCTTCAGATTGAGAAGTGGCTTTCCCAACCTTCTCAAACTAGGACCTATGGATCATTTCCGTAAACTTTAAGGAACAGTAATACATAAAGGTGCTGCGATCAACTGCCTACCTCTACCGCTGGTAAGACACCTTCGCTAGCTCTGCAACCTCAGAAAGAAAGACCAAACATGCTCGAAAAATAAAAGAGCAAGAGGCTAAAATATTTCAACAATCAAATTATAGTGTCCTCTATTTCCTTGCAAAGAAGCACAAGCTTGGCAGTTGCTTTCTCCTCTTAATTTATATAATTTTTGGACATATTTGAGACTGGTTAGAAACTCAAGGGTTGTTCTTCACTAGACTACACTAGATGCCCTTCAAAAGTAAACACATTCCCAATCAAATTTTATAGAATAATTTAACACCAAATGTCTTCTTCAAGTGCACTTCGAACAAAAACCTTCATGCTTATTTCTACAAAAGAAGGCTTCTTAAAGTACAGCAAACCACACATTTACCAAGTCCAACTCCAATTCAACTTAAACCCATCGGTTGCTTGGGGAATGCCTCACAGCCCTCACCTACTATTATGTGAATGCTTTGTAAGCCAGGTTACTAATCAAGAGGTCCACAAAAGTGCTTTAAAGGAAAAATCCATATCAGACGTAGTGCAAGTTATGCAAATACTGAAAATTCCCACACACCCCAATACTTGAGGGAACTACTCCATATTATTCTCATGGTCATGTACACCATTCTTTACAATATAAACATTAAACAAATTTATGAATTTCTTATCAAACTTGTCATCTACACAAAAGTCCTTTTAAGCACTAAGTATCTTTTCACTGAGTTCATTAAGGAGGCTAGAAAGTAAAGATGGTGCTTTACATATGGAGCCCTTTTAATAAAAATATCATTCTCATCGAGCCAAATCCTTCTCCATAGGCTCAGCTGATTGAAGATGACAGAGTGCTTTACAAAAAATGAAAAATCTTCAAAAATTTTATTAAAACAAATTGTATCACCTGTATTAGACTACAAATGCATACAAAAATTTCAATTAAATTACCTAGTAAGAAAATAGAAGGGCTTGAAAAATCAAGGCTTCTTTTAGCTTCTATGAGGGAAATAAAAACTTCAAATACTCCCTCCATCCCTCCATCTTAAAAAAATAATACTCCCTTTCTAGTTATTGACTTTTTCCCAAATACTAAGGTTTCATATGACACAAGATTTATATCTATGATCTTCTCTTAATAATTAAAGTTTAAAGAATAAAAATTTCTTACAGTCAAAAGGTGACCTCTGCAGAACTTAATATTGAGGAAAAAACAGAAATATCAACATTACTACATTAGAGGGGGGAAAGAATTACTCTTTTTTAAGATGGAGGAAGTAATTCTGAGTCACTAAACAAAGTGATTAAGCTTCTCAATAAAGCTATTAAAACAAAAACAAAATTCAATGTGCTTTTAAACCACTAAAGCTTCCATCTTTAACAACCCAAATAGCAGGAATCACATCGCTCAAACAGTCACATTAAGGACATCCTCCGGATTAAATTTCCTAATCTTTCAATACAACATTAAAAATATTGCATTATATCAACATATATGGAGGGGGAGATTGCTGACCCGTAAATCGACCCAGTTCTTGCGCAAACTTTAGCGTCTGAAGCGCCAAATCTCTAGTGGGTGACAAAATAAGTGCCCTGACACCCCCACCCTGAGGCACATGCTGCTTCAACTTCTCAAGCATAGGGACCAAAAACGCCGCCGTTTTGCCCGACCCAGTTCGAGCCATGGCGACAACATCGGACCCGGAAAGTATGAGAGGCATCGTTTTGCGCTGTATTGGAGTTGGGACTTTGTAGCCCTTTCGCTTCACTCCTCGAAACACATTAATACTCAGACCCAATGACTCAAATCCTCCTGATTTCGCTTTCTTCTGCTGCTTCTCCTTTATCTTTAGCTCCGTAACGGAGCTCACAAGAAGAGAACCTTCCGCCGCCATTAATGGAGATATCTGAACATAAAATTAAGCTCGTTAATATAGATAAAAGTACATATACATAATTATATATATATATATATAAGTATGCTTACATGTTAATTCTCAGTCGAGCATAAATGGAAGGTAAAGAGCTAGAGTCGGAGAAGAATAAACAGAGAGCCAGGAGGGGAAGAAAGGGGGAGAGAGAGAGAGAGAGAGAGAGAGAGAGAGAGAGATTGAGGATATTCAGGTTTTAAGTTTGTTAAATATGGACCGTAAGCCCGTAAGGGTGCTTGGTGGGTCGGGTTTCTACCCGGCTTTATTACAACTTGTCTAATTATTTATTTTTCTTCTTTTTCTTTTTCTTTTTCTTTTCTTCTTACATATATAAAATTTGTTTGGGATTTATTTCATAATATTTGAGTATATTGTTTGATACTAAATTTTATAGAATAGTTTTGATTTTGAGTGTGATAAATATTAATAGGCATTAATAAAGTCAACAAGTCAAGTAAATATGAAATATAAATTTAATATACATATAAATTTTCACATAATTAAGTAAAACAGATTTCTTATTATCAACATACCTCCCCCGGTTACAAATGATAAAAATTATTATTGAATTTTTGAAGTTAACTTGAAATATTTTTAAACTCAAAATTGACATCACTCATTTGAGTTAATTCTATATTGTAAACTAAGGCTGAGTAAGTAACCAAATTAGAATCAAAACCGTACAAATCGCTCCAATTAAAACCGCAACAACGGTTCCGGCATATGTGACAGTTTTAAGTAGGTTAAAAAATCAAATTTACGGTTTCGGTCACGCAAAAAAATTGAAAAGGCACCATGTTGGTAGAGTAGCCTATAATGTTTCTATCTCTTTGTATCATGATTGTAATATTACTGTAATATGATCTTTGTTAATAATATGTTGTAATATGATTGAGCTACTCTTAGTAACAATATGATGTAATATGGTAGAGTAGCCTAAGAATATTAGAGTATTTTGTTACTAACAGTCGAGCAGCAAAGATTGCATATAGCTTTTGTTTACTCTACTATATTCTATTATAATAATTTACATCGTATTACTCTACTATATTTAGCTTTTGTTTAGACAAAACATTATAAGTAAGGTTGTGTGTGTTATCAAAGTAATATTTAATATTGTGTGATGCTGAATTGTTAATTTAAATTGCATAAAATTTTGTTGTTTCAATTGGTTTTGGAACCGAAATCGCACCAAATAAAACTGCATCGCACGGTTCAAAATCGTACTGCACCAATCACACAAGTGGTTTCATATGCGGTTTTGGATTTGTCAAACCGCACCTAATCGGTTTTGTGTGCGGTTTGAACTTAATCGCACCAAATCGCATCATGCTCACCCCTATTGTAAGCTATCTAAAAAATATAACTCATTATAAAATTTATTATTTCGTAATTTTTAGTGAATTATCTCAATTTTGAGTTGAAAATTTTATTACAATGACTTTCAAAAATCAATAATAATTTTATAATTTGGAATAATGAGTATAATTTTTTCATACAGTTAAGTAATACGTAGTTTTATGATAATAAAATAAATAATTAAATTTGATTCATTAAAAATATATTTATTTACACTATTAAAATAATAGTATCTGATTAGATTGTTAAGTAAAGATTAAAATCTTTAAATATTTACATGAACTTAGTTAAGTTATATAGGATCGACCTTAGAAACCGTGTGTGTATATATATATATGTGTGTGTGTGTGTGTGTGTGTGTGTGTGGAAATGATTTTTTTTTTTAATTTCTATTTTTAAAACAGATGTCTATATATAGAGGGAACTGATATTTTCATATGTATTTTTGATATTTTCATATGATCCTCTCTCATATGAGCATAAAGTGGATCTCACATTCATGTAGGGGCGGAGCTAAGAATAAAAATTGGGGCGGGCTAAGAATATTATAATACCAAAATTGTACATTTAGACTGGGTGAGCCAAGAATATTATAATGCCAAAATTGTATATTTGGGCTAGGTTGCCCAAGACTATTCCAACTTATTTACTCTTGGCTACATAATTATATAGTAGATTTAGTAAAAAAAAAATTAGGCTAGACTACATCCCCAAAAACCTACCACTGGCTTTGCTCCTGCGTTCATGTGAAAAGGAGTGTTCCCTATATAAAATTGTATAGGTTTAGATATCAGTCTACATGATATTTATAAAAAATGCGCACTATACCATGAACATACAATTTTACATCAATAAACCTAATTGCTACTAGCCATTTGAAAGATAGTTTCAATGGATTTCTTCCAATATTAATATTGATTTAAAGAATTTTGTCTTGTTTCAAGCGAAACAAATGACAGTTAATCGAGTATATTTATGTTCACATTCACTTTCACATCTAAATACACATGCAGAAGTTTCACATCTAAATACACATGCACAAGTTAAATAGTAGCAAAAGTATTTCTCTTTTATCCCTATACAACATTTTCTCTCTCATCTGTACTAGTTTTTATTGTTATTTGTTGGTGCAAAAAATCCTCTATTATTATTGTACATTTGTATTGTCTTTAAATATGAAATTGAATGTGCTCAAATATATATATATATATATATATATATATATATATATATATATATATATAAAAAGGATCGTGTCCGGACTCTCGGACAAGCTTAAAATGCGGACCCTTTTTTTTTTTTGCTTTTATTTTAAAAACAACTAAATTTTTTTTTTACGGAACTTGAATTTTTACATAATACAGTATTTTTGGTGTGATTTGGATACATATAACAAAACATGTTTGTACAGTCTGTACAAAGGTCCGCATTTTAATTAGTCCAGAAAGTCCTGACCGATCCCGAGTATACTATATCTATATATATATATATATATATATATATATATATATATATGAGGAATGATCCATAACATGCATTTGCTATGAATCAAAAATGAGCAAATACGATCTCTACCTTTCATAACATTTTTTAACGGATTTAAAAAACAAACTCGCCGTCTGCTAGTTATTTTAGCGGTCAGGATTTATATTTTTTGTAGACGTTCATGTAGGGGTGGAGCCAGGAATAAAAATTGGGGTGGGCTAAGAATATTATAATGCCAAAATTGTATATTTGGGCTGGGCGGGCCAAAAATATTATAATGCCAAAATTGTATATTTGGAATGTGCTGCCCAAGACTATTCCAACTTATTTACTTTGGGCTACATAATTTTATCGTAGATTTAGTATAAAAAAATAATTGGGCCAGGCTACATCCCCAAAAGCCTACCACTGGCTCCACCCCTACGTTCATATAAAAAGGAGTGTTCCCTATATAAAAGGTTTGGATATCAGTCTACGTGATGTTTATAAAAAATGCGCACTCTACCGTGAACATACAATTTTATAGCAATAAACCTAATTGCTACTAGACATTTGAAAGATAGTTTCAATGGTTTTCTTCCAATATTAATATTGATTTTAAGCATTTTATCTTGTTTCAAGCTAAACAAATGACAGTTAATCGAGTATATTTAAGTTCACATTCACTTTCACATCTAAATACACACGCAGAAGTTAAATAGTAGCAAAAGTATTTCTCTTTTATCCATATACAACACTTTCTCTCTCTTCTTTATACTAGTTTTTATTTTTATTTGTTGGTGCAAAAACCCCTCTATTATTATTGTACATTTGTGTTGTCTTTAAATGTGAAATTGAATGTGCTCATATATATATATATATATATATATATATGGGGAATGATCCATAATATGTATTTGCTATGAATCAAAAATGAGTAAATACGATCTCTACCTTTCATTACATTTTTTAACGGATTTAAAAAAAACTCGTCGTCCGCTAGTTATTCTAGCGATCAGGATTTATGTTTTTTGTAGACGTTCATGTAGGGACGGAGTCAGGAATAAAAATTGGGACGTGCTAAGAATATTATAATGTCAAAATTGTATATTTGGGTTGGGCGGACCAAGAATATTATAATGCCAAAATTGTATGTTTGGGCTGGGCTGCCCTAGACTATTCCAACTTATTTACTTTGAGCTACATAATTATAGGGTAATTTACAGTTTATATTACATTTTGAAAAGTAATTACAACAATAGTGCACTCATTAAATATTTACATTTTTAATATATATAATTTTTTTTTTTCATTAGTAGTGAAAATATAATATTCCTTTAATTATGGTGTGTTATTTAATGTGCTGGTGACATGGCAATTCAGTTTAATTTTTGAAAAAAAAAAAAAGCGATCACACTTTATCTTGGTAGAGTGGGCTCGTTTTTCAATTTAAATTTTGTTATTATCTTTGTTAGTCTACTTTTTTTCATTTGGAAACCCTTATTTTGTGTTTTTGAAACACCTTATGCAAAACCTTTCTTCTTTATGCTGTTGGTTGTAGTTCTTTCCGGCAGATTGGTTGTCGGCGTTTTGGTTTTTTTTTTATTCGTTGTGTTACGTATTATTCTTATCCTCGTGATTATTTGTAAGTTGTGTGGTTTCTCGTTTCTACATTTTTAGATTTATTTTGGTTTTATTTGTGATGGTGTCTACGAGGAAGAAAATGGAGGAGTTGGGCATAAGAAGAGTGATGAGAAGGGTAAACGGGTTAGGGATGATGATTGTAGAAAGGATATGAAGAAATTTGTAGAGGGGAGTGATAGAATGGCAAAGTCTTCAAAACGGGGGAAGTTGTTAATGTTGAAATTAGAGGTTGAAGATAAGAATATGGGTAGACATACCAATAAGAAGGCTAAATCATTGGTATGCTTGATTACGATTTTGAAGTTTCTTGAAAAAGAGGGGGAAGATCTGATCGAAAGGCTCATGGCGAAAAAATTGTTTCGAGTGCAAAAAAAAATTGAAGGTTTGTTTTTTTTTTAATAATATATATTTTTTGTTGTTTTTGTTTACCTTTATTTTTGTTTTTGTGTAAGGTGATGTTTCAACCTTCACAGTGTTTCCGATTGTGTTTAGTTTCGAAGATTAGTATCTAAATTTCATTGTTGTTATTATGCATGTTGTTTATGTTTTGATGGTAACTTCTTAATTGAGTTTTGGTTTCTAACATGTATATGTTTGGAAAATGAAGATTTCATAGTTATTCAAATGTATTATATTACATTAGAGTTCTAGTTGCTTTAATGATTTTTTAAATTGAATTTGTTTACATTATTCTTTGTCATTCATATTTGTGAGTCAGTTAATAGTGTATTATGTCTTGGTAAGTAGTTTACATTATTGTGATTATGTATGTTGACAATCTTTTGATGATTACTTGCTAATTGAGTTTTGGTTACCAACATTTATCATTATGGAAACTGATTATTTCATAATGATAAAATGATTTTTTTTATTATAAAAGAGTTGGAGATTGATGCATGTTTTTAATGTTTGTGGAAAAATGGTTATGTTGTTTTCGTGTGGATGTGTTGTTAGTATTATTTTCTAAATTTGTCTGTTTATAATTCGTTATATATTAAATAATTTGATGATTAATTGGGTTTTGGTCTCTTACTGATATTATTTGGTTATCAGTATTAGTGTTTTTTGGGTATTCTTGATTTAATAGTTTTGGTTTTAAAGTTTACAGATGTTATATTTTGATTTCCCAAATTTGTTTGTAATGTATATTTTTTGCATTTTCAGATTTGGGAGTTTTTCTATGAGGAGCATCAACGGAACTTTTCTGCAAAAGTTATATATTGGTGTGAAATGAATGTTCCAAATATTATTAAAAATAAATTATCTCAGAGCTTCAGTTGGATAAGTTTAAGTTGACCTGTTTTGGTAAATTTTTAGATTTTGGGCAACCCCAGATGTTTTCCCAAATATTACATCATGCTTTGATTAGGGAAGTTTATCAGAGGGATAGTGGGGAAATGTGGTTTGTATTTGGCGAGAAAAGGGTTAGATTTGGATTGCACGAATTTTGTTTAATTTGGGTCTAAATTGGCGAGGAGATGAAGACATTGATAGTTTGAGGGATTGAAAACTTTTGGTTAAGAAATTTTTCAAAATGAGGTTCTAACTTCGTTCTACTATAGGGAGGATTTATAGGTGCTTGTTTTGATGATGATGATGAAAGGCGATTAGGATGTCTATCATTTTCTTGGTTTTAATTTCATACTAGCTCTTGTTTACGACAATTATGTTGATGAAGTTTTGTTTAACTTTTTGTCGTATGGTGATGTTGCATGTTATCCATGGGGAAAAGTTGCTTTTGAACAAACAAAGAATTCTCATCCCTTCTTTGTAAAGGGACATGTAAAGAAGGATAAGTTCGGTGGGGTGATATCTGATTTTTATAGTGATAGTTATTGTAAATCTTACAAGCTTAGTGGTTTACCTTATGCGTTTCAAGTTTTCTTGTTTGAAACAATTCCCACATTGAAAGTTAGGGGTTTTTGTATTGATTATAATGATTCAGAATTCAGATTATTCAGATGGAGAGAACTAGGAAAGGCTCCGAAGAATGAGAAGTTGAATGACCTGGTTTTTGGTTCTGGTCAGGTATGTTGGTTACCATTTTCATTAAATGCAGTTTCCTTTTCATAAGTTATTGGTTTCTGTTTTTTTTTTTGTGTACTGACTTTTTTTCTTTTTATTTTCAATGTTTACGATATGGTATATTTGGTGCTTTTTAATTTGTTTGATTGACTATCAAAACATTGTTCTACGGAGGTTGAGAAGTTTCGGTTGGATTTAGGGTTTTTTTATTTTTCGATTGGAAATGATAGTGGAGCCAAAAGGTGCGATATTAAAGTTGAATCATTAAGGAAGGTTAAAGACCCTATGTTTTCTATTTCTGATCTTGAAAAAATTATTGATGAACGGGTGAAACCATTGGAAGGGAAGTTGATGGAAGTGAAGAAAGAAATCGAGAATTTGGGTGTTGAGTTTAAAGATCATTTGCAGGTGTTTCATGTTCAAATTTGTATGGACATTAAAAAGATGTTTAGAAAGCAGTTTTATGGAAAGTCTAGTTATCTTAACCGGAGAAGTGTAAATGTTAATGATGATGGTGATGGTGATGGTGATGACGATGATAATGATGATGATTCATACGATGATGATGATGATGATTTTGATGATGATGGTGATGATGTTGAGATGGATGAGAATGTTGATGCTTATGATGTTGAGATGGATGAGAATATTGATGGTGGCAATGTTAATGTAGTAGTTGATGATGTTTTGAAGGTTGAGGGTGATGTCGTAATTGAAGGTGGTGACAATGCAAAACAGTTTCATGGAAGTAATCTGCGAATGTTGGTGAGGTTGAGTGCGAATAAGTTTGAAGAAGTCGATCTGAAAGGTTTATAAATATGTTAGATTTTCCATTTTTATTTTATGTGTATTAAGTAAAATGCTGATTTGTTTGGCCTTATTTTTTTTACAGGTTCAGTATAAGAATGGCAATTTAAATTCCGATGGTAAAGAGATTGTTGTTTTTACCCCTAGACGGGTCCTAATTAATGTGGAGAATGAAAAGGTAACAAATTTTTTTTACAAATTTTTTTATGTTATATTCTTATGTCTTATATTGATGAGATGTTTTTTTTGGTAGGTTGAAAAGATTAATGATATTTCCAAGTTTTGATATTTTAAGTCGGTCACGTTAATTCGAGAAATTGTTGCTTTCAACCCTAAATTCGAGGTTAGTGAATTTTTCAATATTAGTTACATTTACATGTTGTATTAGTAACTTAGTTATGGTGTGTCGTGTCTTAAAATCCAATATAGGGTATTAAAATCCAATCTGAGGCGATAATTTAGTTATGGTGTGTTTATGTTAATATTGATTCTTTTTAGAATTTTTATTTGATATTGAAATTGTATTTTGTGTCATGTCTTAAAAATCCAATACAGGCGATAAAAGTGAAACTCGGACATCTTGCCGATGCTTGATGATATGGTTTTGACAACTCAAGATTTAATCCATTGTGTTGAAGTTGAAAAATCTGCAACTAACCCACTGGTAGGCACTAAAATGCATTGTCTGAAAAGTCTTGAGTGTTGAAGAGTCCTTATACATCGAAGTTTGGTTCTGTGACTCAACTTCTATTTGTTGTTGATGATAAAACATTACGAGAGAGGGTCGTATGCATTTTCGGACATTTTTATGGGAATGCCTTTGAAATCAAAGATGTCGTATTTGACGATGGTTTAAAATTGGATTAAATAATAGAAAAAGGTATGTTTATTGGAGTTTAATATATTTATATTATTTTTTTTCTAGGAGATAAAATCATTCATTTTATCTTTGCTATATGTGTTTGTTTTGAAGAATTGAAAAATTCATGGGGAACAATGACAAAATAGAGCCTCCCTTCAGATTTGGGTCTATTACAATATCTTCCAAAATGTGGTTTTACAAGCTGAAGACTCCTGGACAATGGCTTGATGATGATGTGAGTTTTTTTATTGTTTTTAATTAATGCATGTTAGTTTGGATATCTTATCTTATAAGTTTGGTTCTTATATGTTTTCGCTTGGATCTGACATATATTAAAGTTTGTTTTTTTTTGTTAATATCGATTGTTATTATGGTTTCATTTACGGTTGACACATCAACGTCTGTTTGTACTATATCGTAAATTGGCTAGATACTCAAACAATATCCAATTAAGGGTTCTGACAACAATGATTGTTGGTTTCATATGAAGTTAACTTGACTTATATGGGGAATATTGTAATAACAATGGTGATAAAACTTTGTTGTTGGGCAACATTGATGAAATTTGAGTACATTCAAGGGTTTTATATGGAGGTCAACAAACCGTGGGTTGATGTTGATTTTGTCATGTTTCCCATTCATATGACAGTTCACGGACATTGGTTTTATTGGTTTTGATGTCCATCGTAGGGTGTTAGTAGTTTATAATTCTCTTGACGAGCAGGAACATCATGCGAACAAATATAATGGATGTGTGCGAGCCTTATATTTTCATTCTTAGATAATATTATGCGTTGTGGTTTTGGAAGAATAGATGTGATATTGATTTCAATAGTGAACCATATCGCATAAAAGGAGAAAATGATATTATTGATCTTGAATTTCTTTGAGGTCTACCCGAGCAAATTGAAGAATAAGTTTACATTTTCTATATTTTTTAGTTTTCCATATATTATGATGTACATCTTGATTTCCATTATATCTTTTTATTTTTCGATGATTGTGGTATGTTCACTATTTCTTTAAATGGAACATATTCTCCACAAGCGGAACTTCTGTACCGCCAAATCCATTCCCAATAACTCAATCTGCAAGAAAGCGTGTGTCAATTTGTTTATTCATGCGAGGAACAAGCAAGTAGGCGGATATGAGTCTGAATCCGAACACCCAGGCAGAATTGGTAGTGTTGTCTAGTTTGGTTTTGCATCATTTTTCATTTCTGTTTTGACATTAGATACCATTTGATATGGTTATTGACTGTGAAATGATATTATAAATATTTTGATGATGGAATGATGTATTAATTTTTACTGTTACACGTATGATATTGTTTTGTTGGTTCAGCTTTTTATTTTTTTGTTTTGTTTTTTTATTTTTAAACAATATTGGTATTGTTTTTTTCTGGTTCAGTAGGTTTACATCTTTGTATATACGGGTAATAATTTTATCAGTGGTTGGTAACCATTCAATCCTAACAGTCTTATGTATAAGCATTTTATACCTTGTATCAGGTATTTGTTTGTTATGATTTAGTTGGTTGCCAAATTTGAATGTATAGGTAACATTTTTTTATTGTTGTTGGTAACTAATTAATTAATACTAACGATGAAATTATAAAGCAGTTAACGGTTTGTATCATTTGTTCTTTATGTTTGGGTTTGTTGGAAGCAGTAATACCAAAGTTACCAACTATTGTTTATTCTTGTCATAATCATTAATTTTAAGTTGAAAAATAAATGTTATTTATATGTTTCAGTTCGTTGCCAAAATTTGATTATAATGTAACTATATTAGTTTATGTTGGTAAATAAACATTGATAACAGTAAATTTAATGAATCTTTTTTTTTAATTTTTGGCCTTTTTTCTTCAAATGGGTTGCAATCAGTCATATAAAGGTTTCTAAAGAACGTTTGTTATTATTATAATCAATAGTAATTGTTGGTAACCAAATTGGTATAGTAATTTAAAATTCATTTAACTAAATACTATGGGTTTTCTAATGTTTATAGTGTACCCAAGCATACAAAGAAATGTAATCATTTTTTATGCTATGCTTTAAAACTAATAATTAACTAAAATACATAAAACAATTACAAAAGCTTACAATTATCTTTTTTTAACACTAGCACGCGGTTGTAAGACCCAAATTTTTAAATAAAAGGAATTTCCTTTATTTATTATTTTGAAATAGTAAGGGTTGATTTGATTAATGTGGATAGTTAAAGGGTTAAATCATAAATATTTTAAAATAAGCAAGTGGTTATAAAATATTCATTGTTGTTTGTGGGAATATTCGTTTGGTCGTGGAATATTAAATGCTGTCATTGTGGGGAATATTAAATGCGGCAGTAGCGACCATGTGTGGGCCCCATAACTGAGCGATTTGATGAGGAAAGCGACAAATATAAGTTGGTTAAAAATAACGGCGTAGTTATTCTGAGTTTAAAAGCTGTTGGAATACCGGTTGGTTAAAATACGATGATGTATCGCGTTGGTTGCATAAGATGGCACGGTATTACCGCAGATTGTTGAATTATTGATCCTTACGTGAAGGCACTACTCAATAATTTTCACGATGAATTCTTGTTCAATATTTTATTTTATTGATTCAATAATTCTTTGCGTTGATATTTTATATTATTGTTTGTTCGATAATTGTCACATTGCACATTATCTCCATTATCGGATCAATAATTCATATTATTTGAATAATATTATTAGATAACATTATTGGCAATGTCTAGAAAGTTACATCTAAGGAGAGGTTTGGTCACCTAATTGCGCGGCCCGATGGAGAGATCCTTATTGGAAAGCCCCTCTTTCTGAGGAACGGCTTTGGTTGTCATAATTGTGATTACATAATATTATTTGTGAATAATTAATTATTGATTCATATGATAAAGAAATATTTATTTTATGTGGATATAAATGATGGATTTATTTATGTGGTTATAAATGAAGAAATTAATGTTGAGGTGTTTTATCGGTATTTTATCGGATTGGAGGTATTAAAAATTAAATCGGGGTTTTTGAGATATATTATGGGGTTATAATTTTTAATCAAACCGTTGGATGGTAGTAATTTTTGGGTATGTTATACATACATAAGTTGAGTATATGTCCACAAATTTTGAACCGTTAAAAATGCACGAATGATTTGTTGTGAATTTTAAGAGGTGTCGAATTAGGAAATTAGGTTTATAATTGATTTTGGTGGAAAATTCTAGAATTGAGTGGGCCCCACTTGTGGTTGGTGAAGAAATGTGCTGAATTTTATTTCAAATGTGGTGGGTGGCAATAGTAGCGAGGTAAAGCCATCGGTGTGAGTCAAGTCTGCTTTGGTAGGGCTAACATTTTCTATAAATAGAGGGCTAAGTTAGAATTGAAAATCACACGAAACAAAGTTTTCTCTCTTTCTCTCTATATTATTGAGCGTATTTTGTGAGTATTTAGATACTTTGAGAGTTCTTTATTCAATCAAGTTTCATTCAAAGATCACTTGAGACCTTTCCTTCCGAAATCTTGATTCTTTGAGGTAAGGGATATTATTTTTTTTTCGTAATGATATTATTTCTTCAATATCATTATCTTTGAAATGTTGATCTGAAGTTTTTATCAAATTTGGAACTTTTTCATGTCGGGTTACTATTCATGAGTTCTATTCACGAGTTACTATTCATGAGTTACTATTCACGAGTTCTTATTCACGAGTACTATTCATAGAAGCGTGAAAATGTTTTTTTGTGGAATTTCTATCTTTTGATGTGAGATTACTATTCACGTATCGGCTTATTCACGATACTCACGTATTCACGTGATCTGGCACTATTCATCGAAAAATAAAATTTCTTCTTTTAGTCCAAAATATCTATTTTGGATACTAGCTTTGATTGTATCCATGTTTTGATCATTCTTGAATTTTACACCACTATGATTATTTTGAGGTAGTTTTGAACATGGATAAAAGCAAAGTACGAATCCATAATCCTTAATCCTTGTCATTTTGCTTCACCGGATTCGTTTCTTTAAAATATTTTTCATCATCCTCGGTCTTAAATGATGATATTATTGAATATCTTTGGCACATGTAGTGCAGATGAATGATTTCTGAAGAATATCTTTGGCACCTGTAGTGCAAAGATGAGCAGTGTTGAGATGAACATAATCGATCGATTAATATCTTTGGCACATGGTGCAAAGATGAGCAGTGTTTAAATGAACATGACCAATTGATGAATATCTTTGGCTGTAGTGCAAAGATGAATATTTGATTCGGATGTATATTGATTGATGTTACTGGGGATAAAAGATGAGCGATGAACTTTTAAATTCATACATAGAAGATAGTAGTTTGCATTCTCTACTTAACTCTTCTAATGAATTATTATTTCCGCTATGAATATTGATTTAAAATTTGTTGTCTATTGTATTACATTAGATTTTTCCTGTGAAGACTAACGATAATTTGTTGTATATTATCTTAGTCATAATATTCTTTACTGAGCTAGTTGAGCTCACCCTTTTCCTTTTTGTTCCATTTTTCTCAGGAGGCGAGAATATAGCGAGTACGAGTCGGGAAATGGAATAAAGGTTCTAGAGAGAGAGTTGCTTAGTAGTCCTCACCATTTTTGTAAAATAATGTATCAATAAATGTGATGAGGATTTATTTGAGTATAGATATTGTCTAGAAGATAATATTTGTATTTAAACTCACGATTTCTTGTTGTAATAATAAAGTTGTAGTTTTTTACATACCATGTATTGACAACTCGGAATGGGTGATGTATACCTATTTTGGGGCGTCATGGTTAGTATCGAGCAGTTTATATGATCTCTGGCGGAGATCGGGAATAGAACTAGGAGGGAGAGCAGAGTAAATCCTTCGCTAGTGTGCCTACTAAGCTAATTTGTTAGTTGGTGGATATATAGGGATATTATGTGATATATTGATTTCCTTAATTAACCCTTGTTTTATGATGATGTTTTGAGAATGTCGTGAGAATATTAACAATGGAAATGAGAACGTGGAGACGCTTGTACTCACCAACGAGGAGAGAAGCAACAGTGGCAATGTTCCTCCCGTGAACAACACCATGGAAGCGAGATGATGAGCGAGGGGATGTTTAGAAGTTTTTTGCAGTTCATGCAAAATCGAGACGAGGAGACTTCGTGTTCAAAATCTGAGAGAGAAATGATAGCAATTCACGGGTTGTCACAATGAAGCGATTCAAAGAGTTGGGACCACGAATTTAAGGAAAACCGGATCCGATCATGGCGGAAACATGGGTTAAGCAAATTACCAAGATATTCGATGTCTTGGGATGCACGGAGGAACGAAGGTTCCATTCGCCACCTTTATGTTAAAATGGCGAAGCGGATTCTTGGTGGAGATGCGTGAAGCGTACCATCGGTATTACAGCGCATGTCTTGGGAGACATTTGAGAGACTATTTAATGACAAATACTTTCACGAAAGTGTTCATCATATGAAGGAAGTGGAGTTCATCGATTAGAGCAAAACAACACGGCGGTGTCTCGAAAGACGAGGCAAAGTTTGCGAGTTATCGAGTTTGCACCTCATTTGGTGGAGAATGAGGAACGTATGGCGGATGTTTCTTAGAGGTTTGAAACCCAAGATACGTCGATATCTCATTTCTCATAAACTTTCTCTTTATTCGAGATGTTGTAAACGAGGCTCAATTATTAGAGCGAGATAACGAGTACTACAGTCAACCGAGGACCATAACCGAGATCGTACGAGAGATAGCGATCAACGAATAATGATAACTGCGGAGAAAAGCAACAATGAATGACGAAATGGTAACCACTCGGTGGTAATCATGGTCGTGAAAAATGAAGAAAGCGAGTCGGGAGGAGATTTTAAAAAGAGGAGATTTAACAACGACTATGTGAAGGCAGCGGTCGTGACAAATCGGTTCTAAGGGAGGAGAACGACCACCGGTCATATATCTACAAATGCGGAAAAGAGGGACATATCGATCAAACCGCCCTGACAGTTCAAGGTATGCTATAGTTGTGGAAAGGAAGGACATATCGCTTTCGAGATTATGCGATAGCGAAACCTAGTTCAATGGGGGACGGTGACTCAAAGATCGTCCCCGAAAAAGTCAAAAGTCAACGATTCCGGAAGAAGCGTTTGTTGTGGTGGTCATCATAATGCGAGAACCCAAACGAGGTGATTACGGGTAATTTATTTATAAATTCTTGCGAAGTTTATACCTTACTTGATCTTAAGGTGCTACCCATTCATTTATCTCTCTGTATGTGCTCAACGTTTAAACTTGACTCGGAGAAATTAGACTTTGATCTATCTGTGGAAACTCCGTTAGGAGAAACTTTCATCACATCCAATTTTTATAAATCTTGTTTGATTCAAGTTGGCACCATTACCTTACACATTGACCTTATCTCTTTAAAGATACTTGCTTTTGATGTGATTTTAGGGATTGATTGGTTAACTACTCATCATGCCAAAATTGATTGTTTTAAATAAGGTTGTTAGTTTTCATATTCCTAACCAACTTTGTTGTATGCAATTCAAGCAACTAAACCATTAAAATCAATCAACATCATATCTAATCATAAAGCTATTCGTTTATTGAAAAAGCGGATGTCAAGCTTTCTTAGCCCATGTTATGGATTTGAATAAAGACACGTCAAATTTGAATAATATTCTGTTGTTGTTGACTTTCTGACGTATTTCTGAAGAACTTCCGGTCTACCCCGAGCGTGAAGTTGAATTCTTTATTGATCTTGAACTTTGGTACAAAGCCCATTTCTAAAACCCCATATCGAATGGCTCTATTGAACTTGAGGAGTTAAAGGTCCAACTACGAGGAATTGTTGGACATCGGTTTCATTCGTCTAGTACATCTCCTTGGGGTGCTCTGTTTTATTAAGTAAAGAAGAAAGGCGGGAGTATGCGACTTTCAGATTGACTATCGGAATTGAACCATGTCACCATCAAGAATAGGTATCCTCTACCTCGCATTGATGATTTGTTTGACCCGATTCAAGAGGCACAATTCTTTTCAAAATCGATCTTAGATTACGGATATCATCGGTGAAGATTAGGCGAGGATATTCAAAGACCTTGAGAACTCGGTATGGGCATTATGAATTTTTAGTCATGTCTTTCGGACTAACTAATGCTCCTGCGGCTTTCATGGATATGATGAACCAAGTATTCAAGGAATATTTGGATCGATTCGTTGTTGTCTTTATTGATGACATCCTTATATATTCCAAAAGTCGTGAAGATCATGAGCACCATTTGAAATTTGGTACTCGAAAGGCTTCGTGAAAACAAACTATATGCCAAATTGAAGAAATCGAGAGTTACGGCTTGAGGAAGTAGCATTCCTTGGGCACGTGGTGTCGAAACATGGAGTATCTGTTGATCCGTGAAGATTGAAGCAATCTGAAGTTAGAACAACCGTCGGTGGTTGAAGTCACGTAGCTTTTGGGCTTAATGGTTATTATTGGAGATTCGTGGAAGGGTTTTCTCGAATCGCTACTCCATTAACTCAGCTAACTTCGGAAGGATACAAAATTCGTTTGGAGTGAAGAATGCGAGAAGAGTTTCCAAGAGCTTAAGAGGAGACTTATTTGACTGTTCTAACAATACCATCTGGTTCGGATGGATTTGTTATCTCTGATGATGCTTGAGCAAAGGGTTAGGATGTGTTCTCATGCAACGTGGGAAAGTCATAGCTTTATGCCTCTCGCGACAACTTAAAAAAGAGTATGAGAGGAATTATCCTACTCATGATCTAGAGTTAGCGGCCGATCGTTCCTTGCTTAAAAGATATGGAGGCACTATCTATATGGGGAGAAAGTGGAGATATATTCGGACCATAAAAGCCTTAAATATTTCTTCACTCAAAAAGAACTCAACATCTTGGCGGCGACGTTGGCTCGAACTATTGAAAGACTACGACCACACTATTCATACCATCCTGAAAAGCGAGCGTGGTAGGCGTACGCGTTGAGTAGAAGATCATATCTTGAACGAAGTGCGATGATGTCAAGTATCGCATAGAGCCAACTTTAATAGAAAAAGTTAAGGTTGCTCAAGCCACAGGCGGAGTGATCATTATGAAGAAGAAAGTACAAGAAGGAGCTATTAGGAGCGAGAATTGATGAAGAAGGAATACTTGAGTCCACTCTAGACTTTGTGTTCCTAACGACTACGATTTGAAGTACAAGATTATGATGGAGGCACACATACACCATTTGCAATCCATCCTGGAAGTACTAAAATGTATCGTGATCTTGACATACATTTTGGTGGAAGCAATATGAAGAGAGAGATTGCAAAGTTTATCTCAATGTGTTTAACTTGTCGATGTGTAAAGGCGGAGCATCTAGTACCTAAGGGTCCGTTTGCAACCACTTGAGATTCCGAAATGGAAGTGGGAACACATTACCATGGATTTAGATTCTGGGTCTTCCTACGGTTTCTCAAGGCATCAATGCTTATTTGGGTTATTGTTGATAGATTAACCAAATCTGCTCATTTCTTCTTCATCACGGAGACTTATTCCTTGAACGTCTTCTTGCTGTATATGCGTAAATGAGATTGTGAGGTTGCATGGCATGCTGTATCCACAATTTCGGATCGTGACCTAAGATTCACTTCAAGATTTTGGGTTAGCTTGCAAAAAGCTATGGGCGCAGTTTGCGATTTAGTTGACATACCATCCCCAAACAGACGGACAATCGAGAGGACTATTCAAACTCTTGAAGATTTATTAAGACTCGTGTCCTAGACTTCAAGGCGGTTGGGATAAGTATTTACCATTGGTGGAATTCTCCTACAACAATGCTTATCGAGCAAGTATAGGTGTGGCTCCATTCGAAGCATTATATGGGCGAAAATGTTGTTCTCCATATGTTGGGATGAGGTGGGTGAAGCAACATTGTTGGGACCCGAAGTTAATCGTGATATGACTCACCGAAAAGATCCAAATGATTCGACAACGCATACAAACCAAGCGGCACAAGATCGACAAAAGAGTTATCGCGGATCTTCATCGAAAGGACGTGGAATTTAATGTAGGGGATCATGTATTGTTGCGAGTTGCTCCATGGAAGGGAGTTACAAGATTTGGGAAGAGAGGAAAGCTCAATCCACGATTTATTGGTCCATTTCAAATTCTTGACCGAGTAGGAAATGTAGCCTATAGACTTGCGTTACCTCAAGAGTATGTCTCGTGTTCATAATGTGTTTCACATATCATGCTTAAGAAATATGTGAAAGACCCGAACCACGTTATTGAGTTAGAACCGGACGAGATAGCCGAAGACTTAACGTATGAGGAGGTACCTGTCAAGATCTTGGATAGGAAGGAGCATGTCCTACGCGTAAAGGTCATACCACAAGTTAAAGTTTTGTGGAGGAATCATGCTATAGAGGAAATGACCTGGGAATTGGAAACGGAAATGAAAGTGAGGTATCCTCACCTTTTCAAACACCAGTACGTCGTCAATTTCGAGGACGAAATTTCATAAGGAGGGAGGTTGTAAGACCGAAAATTTTTAAATAAAAGGAATTTCCTTTATTTATTATTTTGAAATAGTAAGGGTTGATTTGATTAATGTGGATAGTTAAGGGTTAAATACGCAAATATTTCAAAATAAGCAAGTGGTTATAAAATATTCATTGTTGTTGTCGGGGAATATTCGTTTGGTCGTGGAATATTAAATGCTTGTCGGGAATATTAAATGCGGCCAAGCCTTGACCATGTGTGGGCCCATGTGAAAGCGATTTGATGAGGAAAACGACAAATATAAGTTGGTTAAAAATAACGGCGTAGTTATTACTGTTAAACCGCTGTTGGAATACCGGTGGTTAAAATACGATGATATGCGCATTGGTTGCCGCGATAGCTACACGGCATTGCAGATATTGTTGAATTATTGATCCTTACGTGAAGGCACTACTCAATAATTTTCACGATGAGTTCTTATTCAATATTTTATTTTATTGATTCATAATTCTTTGCGTTGATATTTTATATTATTATTGTTCAATAATTGTCACTTGCATTATCTCCATTATCGGATCAATAATTCATATTATTTGAATAATATTATTAGATAACATTATTGGCAATGTCTAGAAAGTTACATCAAGGAGAGGTTTGGTCACCTAATTGCTTGCCAAGATGAGGAGAGATCCTTATTGGAAAGCCCCTCTTTCTGAGAACGGCTGCGGTTGTCATAATTGTGATTACGTAATATTATTTGTGAATAATTAATTATTGATTCATATGATAAAGAAATATTTATTTTATGTGGATATAAATGATGGATTTATTTATGTGGTTATAAATGAAGAAATTAATGTTGAGGTGTTTTATCGATATTTTATCGGATTGGAGGTATTAAAAATTAAATCGGGGTTTTGAGATATATTATGGGGTTATAATTTTTAATCCGATAGTTGGATGGTGGTAAATTTTGGGTATGTTATACATACATAAGTTGAGTATATGTCCACAAATTTTGAACCGTTAAAATGCACGAATGATTTGTTGTGAATTTTAAGAGGTGTCGAATTCGGAAATTAGGTTTATAATTGATTTTGGTGGAAAATTCTAGAATTGAGTGGGCCCCACTTGTGGTTGGTGAAGAAATGTGCTGAATTTTATTTCAAATGTGGTGGGTGGCAATAGTAGCGAGTAAAAGCCATCGGTGGCAGTCGAAGTCTGCTTGGTGAAGCTAACATTTTCCTATAAATAGAGGGCTTAAGTTAGAATTGAAAATCACACCGAAACAAAGTTTTCTCTCTTCTCTCTATATTATTGAGCGTATTTTGTGATTATTTAGATACTTTGAGAGTTCTTTATTCAAATCACAAGTTTCATTCAAGATCACTTGAGCCTTTCCTTCCGGCAATCTTGATTCTTTGAGGTAAGGGATATTATTTTTTTTCAGTAATGATATTATTTCTTCATATCATTATCTTTGAAATGTTGATCTGAAGTTTTTATCAAATTTGGAACTTTTTCATGCTCGGGGTTACTATTCATGAGTTCTTATTCACGAGTTACTATTCACGAGTTACTATTCACGAAAGTCTTATTCATGAAGCGTGAAAATGTTTTTTTTGTGGAATTTCTATCTTTTGATGTTTGAGTTTCTTATTCACGTATACGGCACTATTCACGTATACGGCACTATTCATCGAAAAATAAAATTTCTTCTTTTCGTCCAAAATATCTATTTTGGATACTAGCTTTGATTGTATCCATGTTTTGATCATTCTTGAATTTTACACCACTATGATTATTTTGAGGTAGTTTTGAACATGAATAAAACAAAGTACGAATCCATAATCCTTAATCCTTGTCATTTTGCTTCACTGGATTCGTTTCTTTAAAAATATTTTCATCATCCTCGGTCTTAAATGATGATATTATTGAATATCTTTGGCCCGTGTGGTGCAAAGATGAATGATTTCTGAAGAATATCTTTGGCACATGAAGTGCAAAGATGAGCAGTGTTGAGATGAACATGAATAGGCATTAATATCTTTGGCACATGTAGTGCAAAGATGAACAGTGTTTAAATGAACATGACCAATGATGAATATCTTTGGCACATAGTGCAAAGATGAATATTTGATTCAGATGTATATTGATTGATGTTACGAGGATAAAAGATGAGCGATGAACTTTTAAATTCATACATAGAAGATAGTAGTTTGCATTCTCTACTTAACTCTTCTAATGAATTATTATTTCATTGCGAATATTGATTTAAAATTTGTTGTCTATTGTATTCTATTAGATTTTCCCCTGTTGAAGACTAACGATAATTTGTTGTATATTATCTTAGTCATAATATTCTTTACTGAGCTAGTTGAGCTCACCCTTTTCCTTTTTGTTCCATTTTTCTCGGGGAGGCGAGAATATAAGCGAGTGCAGTGGAAATGGAATAAAGGTTCTAGAGAGAGAGTTCTTAGTAGTCCTCACCATTTTTGTAAAATAATGTATCAATAAATGTGATGAGGATTTATTTGAGTATAGATATTATGCAGAAGATAATATTTGTATTTAAACTCACAGTTTCTTGTTGTAATAATAAAGTTGTAGTTGTTTCTGTACCATGTATTGACAACTCAGAATGGGTGATGTATACCTATTTTGGGGGCGTCACAACAGTTGGTTGCTAACTATGAATCCAAAGGTTTCCAATTAAATGTTAGTTTGTAGTCAGAATGTCATAAAGGTTTCTAAAGAACGTTTGTTATTGTTATAATCAATAGTAATTGTTGGTAACCAAATTGGTATAGTAATTTAAAATTGATTAACTAAATACTATGGGTTTTCTAATGTTTATAGTGTACCCAAGAATACAAAATGTAATCATTTTTTATGCTATGCTTTAAAAACTAATAATTAACTAAAATACATAAAACAATTATAAAGCTTACAATTATCTTTTTTTAACACGGCACAGTTGGTTGCCAACTATGAATTCAAAGGTTTCCAATTAAATGTTAGTGTGTAGCCAGAATGTCATAAAGAAGAATTACAACTTAATTATCCAATTATCACATGTCATTAAGAAGAAATACAACTTACTTAACCAATTATGAAAATAATCATCTTTAAATCTTTGTGTGATTGAAATTTGTTTTATTACACAAGCAAAATGATTAAAATGATTACAATATGTTTGATTACGAAATGTATGTATATATCAAATTTTTTATTGGTCTCGAAATTGGTGGTTTATTGCGTGTTTTTCTATTGTGTCCTTTTCTTGGCATCTCTTTGCTTATATTTTGAAATGTAATTTCGGATATATGTTTATATCTACCTTTCTTTGGTCTTTCTAATGGTCTTCTTGTATTTGGTGGTTTGACACATATAGTCTTAATAGCTTCGGAACATCCCATTCTCTTTGTCATCTAATGGCATGATGGAAGTTGAATACGTGTCTACCAAAGTTTTATTTGAATAATATTCTGAGCAAAAATCATAACAGCTCAAATTCCTCTTTCCAATAACAGCAGAAGCGTGTGCGCAAGGCATCTCATGGTACTGAAATTTTCGGCATGTGCATGTCTTTTGTTCCATGTCCACGATAAATTGTTTGGCGTTATCATAAACAGTGAAAATCACTAGGTTTGATGTCTCAACCTACAATAGCATTTAATTGTGTAGTCAGTATGTATAATAATATTTTTGTATATGTAATTTGAAATAATGAAAGTCATATGTAATGTTGGTATCTTTATCAAACTTTTATGCTGGAAAACAAAACTGCATAACTTTGTTTAATTTCATTTCAGATGCAATTTTGTTGTAGGTATGCAGCTAACAATTTAAAAGATGTATGACTTACCTTAAGTTTCTTTGACTCAATGATATTAGATTGCAATTTTCTCTCAGCTGTTGTGGAAAGGGTAGTGAAAGAAGACATTGCCGATTGTTTGTTTGTGAAATACCATCTTTGAACCATACAACGTAGGCATTCAATCATCGACGCAATTGGAAGATTTCTGATTTCCTTTATTGCATTATTAATAGATTCGGCGGTGTTCGAAGTCATTGTTGAGTATCTGCTTACAGTCCCATGGAGCCTCGTACACTTGTCTAGATGAACTTCTTCTTCCAAATATTTTCTTATTCGAGCATCAATTGCATCAAGTTGATTCATGTGTATGTTGAATTCTTCAACGGTGTAAGCTCTGCATGCCGCGTTGTATGCTTGTTTGACTTCTTCTCCTTTCTTTTGAACTGTTTTTTTATGTTTTTCAAAATATATGGTATGCAATGAACCGTGCATGACATCGTGGGAACACACTTTATTAAGTCCCTTTATAATTGCTTCATGCTCTATCTCAAACAATGCATTGTCCTTCTCTAACTCCACAAGCATCTCTCAAATTAATGAAAAACCATGTCCGGATAATTCATTTTCACCGCATCACAACTCTAAAAGCAATTGGTATAATGTTTACATTTGCATCTTGAGTGCTTTGCTTGTATGAAGTGTACCCGTAGGTTGATTGTATGAAGGTGCCATCAATTACAATGATGGGAAAACAATGGCGCCATGCTTCAATTGATGCTCTTACTGCAAAGAAGAGATATTTGAATCGACCATTATTATCCAACTGCAAGGCTGTAATTGAACCTGAAATGAATTTTCAGTTTGGTCAATGTAAATATATGTACTACATATTGCCCATATTTGTAGTTGATAATGCTCTAAGTGTAGTACTAATGGCTTGCAATTAATCATAATTTAATAACTTTTATAGTGTTCAGATGGTGTCTAAAATGCTTTTTAAATAGTTACATTTATTGTATACACTGCTCACATGAAAAAATGATTTTTATTTTTTTTTAATTATTATATTTATTAGCCAAACTTTAATTAATAGGTAACCAAATCATTTAATATTGGTAATTGAAATTTTAAAAACATAAAAAAACGGTTTCTAATTGATACCTGGATTTTTTTTTTTTAGCATGTCTTGACCACGAAGGAATCATAGTGTAGTCGTGTGGATTCCCTCTTACTTTTCCATTTCTTTTCTTTCGCTCTCCATGCTTTTTGGTAGGAGATGGACACATTATACTCGTCATCATATCTTCCACAATATCGATTGGTGTGTAAATTTTCTTGAAGTTAGTTAGTCATGCATTATGCATTCACTAACCATTTCACTATTTGCTTGTCTATGATCTCCAGTAGTATGTTGGATGAACAAGTGTGTATATCATTAAACTCTCTCACCTTGAACATATTTGTTTTCCGTAATTTTGATGCTCTTAGTTTCCATTTGCAACTTTCATTGTCGATGCATACCAGAACAAAGTCCCTTCCACTTGTTCTTTCTACCTTGTGTTACTGTTTTTATTCGATTGAATGTAGCCTTATCGCTTGTGTTAATATTCTTTTGTCTTTGTAAGTTTGATGAATTCTTACCTCAAACTTATTCGGATCTGATATGACCTCATCACTTGTTCTTTCTTTCTTGTGTTGTACTGCATCATGGTCTTTATCAATGACTTGATGGCGGATGCTTTCAACAAAATGTGATCCAAATTGGTCTCCTTGTGTTTCCAAAAATTGAAGATCGGTATTCCTTTGTGCGATCTCATCGGCATTTCATCTTGCATTATATTTTCTTCTTGAATTATGACGTTTTGTAAGTCATGTAGTTCCTCCAATGTGGTATTATTGAATCTATAATCGGAGGATACTTGCCATGTTTCACTGATTTTTACCGATTTCCATATAGAATTTGAAAGTTGATTCATTTGTCACCTTGATTGGAGGGATGTTCTTTGCTAATATGAAATTTGATTGACAACTCTGTTTTGTAGCATTCTAGACTTAATGCATTGCATATCAAGTTGTGCATTTACGTGAATGAACATGTTGAAGGGACTAAGTAGTGGTGACTTGAAATTTTGATATTAGTTCTTTGTCACTCCACGTCATCATTTGAAGTAAATTACAATTTGGAATCATATCCATGTTACTGATGGCTGAAACATTAAAATAAATACAATTATGTAAGTAGTTAGTATATGTACATCACATAGTAATCAATTATAACTTTTTAGTAATAATTATTTTTTAACACATTTTTGCATTGTCGACTTTAAAGAATGAATAGACATACATATGTAACCAAATTATTAAATGAATGATGCGGATTATGAATGTTTAAATTATTAAAATTATTATTAGTTGGATATTAAAAAATTAATATTATTTTCTAGTTTGAGTGAATCAACAATTTTCGGTTTCAAAAGCAGATATAAGTAGTATCTATGTCATATGTAATTGACTGTTTTTCATTCATTTTATAAAGAAAACACAAATTATGGTTCGGGGAGGTTAAATACTAAAGAATGAACATTAAAATTTGAACCACGATTGAACATTTCATTTCCCTTTAATGTAACTTGAAATTAATAATATTTTTTATTGGTTTCCAAATCAACATTTTATAGAAACCAAAATATTTTATGAATTATTCCAGATTATGCATGTTTATATTTAAAAAAAATAGTATTATTTGGAAAGTAATAAAATTATTCTTATTTTCCATGTGTCTAAATTAACAATTTTAGTAACCAAAATAGAAATATTTAGTATATATACATATGTAACAAGATGTCTTAAGTCGATTTATAAACAAAACAAAAATAATGTTTTTGCAGAGATAAGTTATAAAGAATGAACATTTACATTCGAAACTAAATTGTATTTAATTATGCTTACGTTTAAAGTAACCAAATCTATATTTTAATGTTGCCAATATATTAAATGAATTCTTTAATCCATGAATGAAAAATACAATTCCCTTTCCAAACTGATATTAATAATATTACTTTATGGGTTTCCAAATCAACATTTTATAGTTTCCAAAATATATATTAATAGTATCGATGTTTTCTGCAAAATTTTATGTTCATTCATTTTATTAAATTTTGAAAAGATATGATTTTGTATGGTTAATCTGCGAAATATTGTTTACTTTAATCAAAGTAACCAAACCTTGATATGAATATCCCCAAACTTCAATTTTATAAACGAATCGTACACCTTTGAATGAAGATCTGATTTAGTTTGATTTCTCAGAATATAATTTTTCCTTCTGTTCCGAAAATATCTTGAAATCGCTTATTCTAATGTGATGTTCGGATGCTCTGTTTCTGCTTTCTGTTGCTTTCGATTTCGATTTCTTCTCTATTTCTGATAACCCTTCTTCTCGCTTTTTCTTCTTCTTTTTGGATGCTTGTTTTACATTTTTTGTCTTTCGTCGGATTTTTGAGTAATTTGGTGACGTGATTTGGTGAGTATCTGGTTTAGTTGGTAACTGACAAAATAGGTAGAGTAGTTTTCTCCTTGAAATTAGGGATTTCTTTTTTTGTTGGTTTGGATATACTAATGTGTATTGCATTATTTTTGGCATTATTATTCAGTATTTCACTGTTATTAAAATTATTTAGTTGATGCACTATTGTTGTAATTACTTTATATTTGTTGTATACTTATGTAAAGAACCCATAATTATATAGTAGATTTAGTAATAAAAAAAATTGGGCCAGGCTACATCCCCAAAAGCCTACCACTAGCTCCGCCCCTGTGTTCATGTGAAAAGGAGTGTGCCCTATATAAGATGTTTAGATATTAGTCCACATGATGTTTATAAAAAATGCACACTATACCATGAACATACAATTTTATAGCAGTAAACCTAATTGCTACTAGCCATTTGAAAGAAAGTTTCGATGGTTTTCTTCCAATATTAATATTGATTTTAAGCATTTTGTCTTGTTTCAAGCTAAACAAATGCCAGTTAATCGAGTATATTTATGTTCACATTCACTTTCACATCTAAATACACATATAGAAGTTTCACACCTAAATACACATGCAAAAGTTAAGTAGTAGCAAAAGTATTTCTCTTTTATCCCTATACAACAATTTCTCTCTCTTATTTGTACTATTTTTTTTATTTGTTGGTGCAAAAAACCCTCTATTATTATTGTACCTTTGTGTTGTCTTTAAATGTGAAATTGAATGTGCTCTTATATATATATATATATATATATATATATATATATATATATATATATATATATATATATGGAGAATGATTCATAACATGTGTTTGCTATGAATCAAAAATAAGCAAATAATCTCTACCTTTCTTTACATTTTTTAACGGATTTAAAAAACAAAATCGCCGTCCGCTAGTTATTCTAGCGGTCAGAATTTATATTTTTTGTAGACGTTCATGTAGGGGCGGAGCCAAGAATTGTACATTTGGGTTGGGCGGGCCAAGAATATTATATATAATGCCAAAATTGTATATTTGGGCTGGGCTGCCCAAGACTATTCCAACTTATTTACTTTGGGCTACATCCTCGAAAGCCTACCATTTGTTTCGCCCCTGCGTTCATGTGAAAAGGAGTGTTCCTTATATAAAAGGTTTGGATATCAGTTTACATGATGTTTATAAAAAATGCGCACCGTACCATGAACATACAATTTTATAGCAGTAAACCTAATTGCTACTAGCCATTTGAAAGAAAGTTTCGATGGTTTTCTTCCAATATTAATATTGATTTTAAGCATTTTGTCTTGTTTCAAGCTAAACAAATGCCAGTTAATCGAGTATATTTATGTTCACATTCACTTTCACATCTAAATACACATATAGAAGTTTCACACCTAAATACACATGCAAAAGTTAAATAGTAGCAAAAGTATTTCTCTTTTATCCCTATACAACAATTTCTCTTTCTTATTTGTACTATTTTTTTTATTTGTTGGTGCAAAAAACCCTCTATTATTATTGTACCTTTGTGTTGTCTTTAAATGTGAAATTGAATGTGCTCTTATATATATATATATATATATATATATATATATGGGGAATGATTCATAACATGTGTTTGCTATGAATCAAAAATAAGCAAATAATCTCTACCTTTCTTTACATTTTTTAACGGATTTAAAAAACAAAATCGCCAGTCATTAGTTATTCTAGCGGTCAGAATTTATATTTTTGTAGAGCGTTCATGTATGAGAAAGCCAAGAATTGTACATTTGGGTTGGGCGGGCCAAGAATATTATATATAATGCCAAATACACATATAGAAGTTTCATATCTAAATACACATATAGAAGTTTCACACCTAAATACACATGCAAAAGTTAAATAGTAGCAAAAGTATTTCTCTTTTATCCATATACAACACTTTCTCTCTCTTATTTGTACTAGTTTTTGTTTTTATTTGTTGGTGCAAAAAACCCTCTATTATTATTGTACATTTGTTTTGTCTTTA
Organism: Panax quinquefolius; assembly: GCA_020205615.1. Classification (NCBI taxonomy): domain Eukaryota; kingdom Viridiplantae; phylum Streptophyta; class Magnoliopsida; order Apiales; family Araliaceae; genus Panax; species Panax quinquefolius. Next base: position 58,307,983 of record CM035156.1, read on the forward strand.
AATGTGAAATTGAATGTGCTCATATATATATATATATATATATATATATATGTATATGTATATATGGGGAATGATCCATAACACACTACAAGAAAAAGTATATTTCCCACGGAATTAATTCCGTCGGAAATAGCTTATTTCCGACGAAAAATTCCGTGGGAAATAACAGTCATTATTAGTCCCCTCTTTTAGGCGAACGGAACTCTCCTTTGCCTTATATGTTCGATCTACTGCAGGAAGAGAGTAAAAGAAATGAAAAAACCTCTCTCAATCTCCTCTGCCTCCTCATCCTCCTCCGCCTCCTCATCCTCCTCCTCTCTTAATCTCCTTTGTTTCACTACTCCCTTTCCCCCCTCTCTCCTCCCACTCATTATTGCCCTAGTTTAGAAAAATAGCCCCAATTCCAATTTTTGCAATTTTTGGCGACGACGACGTCCTTTAACTTTTTCTCTTCCATTGTTATCTTCTATTACCTGTAGTTAACATTTAGTATTCAATTTGGCCATTTTCCCAATTTTACACACATTAACATGCACAATAGCTTGTAATTTTGGTTTCACACACATATGCCCTAATTTTTGAATGTGTATGATGTTATGTATATGTATTGATATTGTGTATATATAATTGATTATATCATGTATATACAATGCACTTGTGGTGTATGAAATAGGATTTGCGTTGCCAAGAAATTTTTAAACAGTGGTGTATTGGTTGTGTCAATTAGGTACATGTGAAAAATATTTCTTTTTTGTTTATAAAATTCATCTAAGTATGTCTAGGTGTGAGGATATTCTTGTGGTATGTTTTATTGCTAATAAAAGGGAGTAAGAAGCTAAATTGCTCTTTTTACTGGATGAGAGAACCTAAAGTTAGGAAAAAGCAGCAAAAGATTGAAACTTTATATATATACATGTGAGGTTCATTCTTTGTAAATTATATGTAATAAACTCCCACCACATGGTCTTGGTTGAATGTGTGTTTCAATTTTTTGTGGTGTGGTTTATATATGTTTTCAATTGGTGTTGACTTGAATTAGAGATGACGATTACGATATGAATCGACTTATGAGCACCAACTTCTTCTTCTTTTTATTTTTATATTTTTCTTTTTATTATTACTTGCGGGGAGAAATTGCTTCTTATTGGTTTATAGTATAAGAAACTTTATACTCTCACATACATCTTTTTATGCCATAGTAGCCTATTTCTCTTCCCCGATCTTGATACTTATGCCATAGTAACTTTCTTAACCATTTTGTTTTTTGGTTGGTATTTGGTTGGAATGTTCATGTTGATTCCTTATGAAGTAGCTGAACTAATCGTGTAGGACTTACTTTGTGAATGCTTATAATTTAATAGGTTATGTTGTTCATCTGTTAAAAGTTGTGTCTATCTTATTTGAGCAACTCAATTTCAACTATTTTGGACTCCTTTATAGGAAAATTGAGTTTAGTTTGTGTACTGGAATGTATTGGAAAATGGTATAGATGGAGCTGCTGATTATACTCATGGTATGAGTATTCTATCTGATTGACAAAGCATTTGGAATTGAGCTTAGTGTTCTTTTCTTTGCAATTTGCACTTAAGGAGGTTTGTCTTACTCACCTAGGTCTTTGCATATTTTTAGTTAATTATTCTAAAATTTGTATATGTTGTTATTTATTTTGTCTATGCAATCTGTGCATAGCTCAGGCGTCTATAAAATGTACTTATTACTTCATTTTGCTCAAAAGAAAATTATTAGTTAGTTTCAGTTATGCCATCAGGAATATCATTTTTGTTTTTGGGCCTAGTCTTAAGGCCAATCGTTCAGCTGAAATGTGTGCGTGTGTTGACTTTTTAATATTCTAACTTTATTGTTTTGATGATGACTTAATATTTTGGACTAATTTGTTTATTATGAAATTTCAGGTGAAAGGTTTATTGTCTAAAGACTTTGAAGATTTGAGTCCTAAGATTAATATGTAAGGTCATTGCAAATACTTAATTTATCAATACAAGGCTCTAGGAAATTTTTATGTGTGCAATTTAAGTTGATTAAAAAATTAATATTTTGTGCATTCTTAATATTTTGCTAAACTATTTTTACTGTCCATATTTTATGTGGTTAGTATTTATATTGCCATGCATGCAAAATCAGATGCATATATATTGGTAATAAATGGAAAGGACTATGTGGCGAAGTACTATTCACGGGGTACTATTCTCGAAGTACTATTCACGTGGTACTATTCACCCGGAGTACTATTCATGACAAAAATTGATTTCTTTTCGGTCCAAATCATTTTTGATACAATATCACTCTTGAATTTTACTCCACAAAGTAGTATCATGTTGACAATTTGGATATTTTTAAATTGTGGATAAATTTAAAGTCTTTAATATTTATCCGTGATTTCGTTTGATTAATGCTTATATTATTATCATCATCCTCATGCTTATATTGTGATGAAAGTCATCTTTGGCTTACGTACATAGATGGACTGTTGATTGGTATGATTATGACCAGTGATCATTCGGTATTATCATGACCCATAATGTTACAAATGATGTGGTAAAAGTGAAAGTAGTATGCACACAAGCCAATCATGTTTGATGATAAAGCATATACTTTGTAACAATCTTATTCATTTATTAATAAAAAGTATTAATTTATTAAAGGCTTTTAAATTATCTACATGATGTTGTTTTATAATATGTGATAAACCCATAGTTTTAAGCAATGCTTTTAGAATAATGATGATGATCATTCTAATGAGATCTAAATTCTTAGAAAGCATAAAACTAAAATAGTTCCCAATCATTGGATTACTAAATTGGGGATTAGTGAATCCGGATAGATTGGTACATCGTTCTTGCTTTCATTGGATGAGGATGATTGATCTCATGATCATTTGTGTGGAGACACTAAAGCAAGTATGTAGGTGCTTATTAGAGAATAAGTTCATTTGAACGTGGCTCATTAAGGAATACCTAATGGAGTTTTATTTGCTGTCATAGAAATTCTGTAGTGATAGTAGTCAAGTAATCCTTGGACTTGAGATCATCATAGTATCTTGTGTATGATGAGTTATACTTTGACTTATTCATAAGACCCTTAGGGTATATCAAAAGGTATGCTTGGGTATAATAAGTTATGCGTGGAGATAATGTATGATCGATAAAGAATCTACCACTTCTAATAAAAGAAGAAATGTCCTATGTGATTCGATAAATGACAACCCAAGTAGTCCTTGGCGAAAGCGTAATGAAATTAGAAAGGAGTTTCTAATTTGCATTATTTAGTGTTGTGCATTTAAGGATCGAAATACATATAATTAAATAAAATAAGACTTGTGATAATTCCATGTCTTATATTTAATTGGGACATTGTATGGTGGAAGGATTGAATTGTCGCGGTAACTATTTACTCAAAGGTTCTTTAATGATTAATGTTGAAATCTATATTATCTGGAAAGTCGTTGATCGCTTAGGGAGGCTTATCCTATTGTAGAATAAATATTATTTAAATAAATTAATTGTTTAATTTATTTATTTAAATAAGATTAGAATTGTTCTAATTGATTTATTCACAACGTTTAATATGGAGAACCTAAAGGGTCACACCATAAAAAGGAAGAATAATTATTTAAGAAGTTAATGGCATAATCGTAATAATATGTTATGTATATTTAATTTAATCTATGGTGATAGAATAAATTAAATAAACTAATATTATTATTTAATATTTTAGAAATATTAAATATAAATTAATAAGAGGAGTCTTATTAATATTATTACAATTATTATTATTTTAATTTCTAAAAGAGTTTAGGAATTAATTTAATATAAGTACTCTCATTTATTCCTAATTGGATTAGGAAGTTAAATTAATTAAAAAAGTTTAATTAATTATCCCTAATAAGATTAGGGAGCTTAATTAATTAAAAGAATTAATTAATTAAAACCCAATTCCTTAATTGTTAAGGTGGGTTGCCCACATCTATAAATAAGAGGAGTCTTATTATGGGTGGTATGAGTTGTTGACTTTAACAAAGTACGTAATAATTCCAAGTTGTTGGGAGTATGCCTTTTTCTATAGAGATAGAAAAACTAGGGTTAGCCATAACACCCATCTTCTTGAATTTTATTCTTCCTTGGTGGATCACCTCTAGAGGCCAAATATTTGGGTGGCTAACGTTGATCAAAGGAAGGAACCAAACCCGGGATGGATTCAAGATTGAGCGAAAGGATTTGGAGGTGAACTTGTACACGAGGAAGCTCGATCTTGAGGGTATGATTTTATTCTTTATCTTTTCGTTTAATTAATAATTATGCATAAAGGGTGATCCGGGTTTTATGGTTTGTAAATTTTAAACTCTGATTTTCTACGCTTCCGCACATTTTTTGCAATTTGATTGCGTTATGAACATTACAAACCTAACAGTGGCATCAGAGCCAAATCTTTATGCGAATTATTAATTGTTTTAATTTGATATGTATATTGATATGTGTTTAGAATAATTTTTTGGGCATAATTTTGTTGTATAAAATTTATTAAAAAAAAAAAAAAAAAAAAAAAGGTGGCAGTGCACGTTCGTCAAGTGACCAGCCATTAAAATCCGTGACTCAATGTTAATAGGATGCACGGAAATCGGAACAGGTAGCAGCGGAAATTAAAAAAAAAAATAAAATAAAGTCTTTGTTGTTTTTTTTTTGCTTTAGTGATGCATGGATCAATTATAAAAGGGAACAGGAGTATATACCACGTGATTTCAAATCAGTGAATGTGCAAATTTATATATCATATATAAATTCTAATATATATATATATATATATATATATATATAAAAAAGGATTCATTTGATATATGATATAAATATATATATATATATATTAACTGGTTAATATATATATATTATCCTTAATTATTTTATAATTAAAATAAAGTTTATTTTAATATTAAAATAAAAGTTTATTTTAATCTTAAAAATAAAAGGTTTATTTTAATTTTAAAATTAAATTTCATCTTAACTAATTAGAGTTGGAATTGGATTCCATGATAACTAATTGGAGTTGAAATTGGATTTCATTTTCCTAAAATAAAGGAGTTTATTTATGAATAGGGAAGTAAATCCATATTTCCTTAAATAAAGGAGTTTATTTAGATATGAAATAGGATTTCATATTATTCAAAATAAAAGAGTTTATTTGTGAATAGGAAATATAATCATGTTTTCCTTTAATATTTTTTTTTTACATGGAATTGGATTCCATAATTAATTAAAATAAAAGAGTTTATTTTAATTAAAGATTTTTTTTACATGGAATTGGATTCCATAATTAATTAAAATAAAGGAGTTTATTTTGATTAAAGTTTTTGATTAAAATAAAATAGTTTATTTTATTCAAAATAGGATAAATTAAAATAAAATAGTTTTATTTTGATTTAAATTTGGATTAAAATAAAGGAGTTTATTTTGATTCAAAAAATAGATTTTATACTAACTAAATTTGCCCATTAAATGGAATCAATATATATATTAAATGTTTATTATTCATGAGATGAATGTTATTTATTGATGCGTATGGTGATGTATGATAATAAATGGGATTGATTATGGATTTATTGACCCGATATGATTGGATTTTATTTTAGTTGGATGCGTGAATGTATGGGTTTTATTAAATGGGGTTCTGCGTGTACCTCGTCTTCTCTAATTTTTCTTAATGTAAATTCTATCTCCTCCTATGTACTTCCCTTTCTACCGATCAGGGTTTCTATTTATTTTAAATAGTTTTGTAATAGGAATAGTTAGAATTAATTTTGAAAAAATTGGAGATCGAGGAAGCGAAGGCGCTTGAAGACCCGTTTGTAATGGAGCCCGGGTTTAAATGTAATTGTTATATTTAAATATTAATTCTTGCACCCCTAGGGTTTGACCTTTTGGTTCACTTGGTGGCTCTAGTGAACCAAACTAGAATAAAAGTCCATAATCAATCCGGGTAGAATATAGTATTCTATATGTGCATGCTTATACTATATATATTATATATTATGCAAACATGCTTCGCATGTTCATTAATATGACGCGTATTTTATATATATATGTTAATGCTGCAGCTAAACAAGATGAGACAAATTAATAACAAACCCCTCGAATTTTATATTAAGTCCTAAGCGTTCAAAGATATTTGGAATATCGAGCGTCAGCCTTCAAGCATGATAAAATTAATAGAGTATTAAATATTTAATATGAGTTTGTTGTGTCACCACAAGGCAAGTATTAAGTATTTAAGATGTTAATTTATCACATTTGATGCTTATAAAGAAAATTGAACAATATTGTTTTGTTGTGTCACCACAAGGATGATATTTTTCTTTTTTGAATATATGGAGTGCTAGGTTGGACTTAACTTGGATAATTTTGATTCGGATGTGCCACCACTTGATCAAAAATAATCTAAGAGGCAAAATCTGAGGAGTTGCATAGTTGATGTAATTGACAAAAGTTGTCTACCTATTTATTTATATATAGTTTGTTGTGTCACCACACAATTATATACATTTGAAATAGGATCCTTATTCTCACTAGCAAATCTTTAATTAGATTTTGCGAACTATATAAGTGAGGTAATATAGTTTGAAGAAAATAGTGGAGATACCAATTTAAAACAAGACCTAAATTATTTTGGTAATTAATAAAAGAATGTATGTTAAAATGTTGTTAATTACAAATTCATCTATAGAATTTTTACAATGTCTAAAATTACTATCACTACGAAGCATATTAGATGCTAAATTAACGGGCCAAAATTAAGCGGATTGGTTAAAGAATTTGAGAATAGTTCTCATAGTGAAAAAGCTATCTTATGTCCTTAATCGTCTATCCTGCAATGGTTGCGCATAATGCCTACCTCTGAGAAGAGATTGCTACTTTTAGAAAGTGGCAAGATGATGCACTGCGATTAACTCGATACATCATGCTTTCGCATCCATGAGTAACGAGCTTGACGTCGGCGTGAAACTATGGATGCTCTTACTATATTCCCGCACATCAAGTAGTTGATGGTGAGGAAAGTGGGGCCGATAGATATCGGATATCTAAGGAGCTCTTAGATCTAGAATGACCAGATGACAACTGCGATATAGATAAAAGTCCTTAACATTATCAATTTGATTGATCAATTAGAATATTGGTTTTATCATGGATGGAGAGTTGAGCGAAGATTTGATCTTGCACTCACTCCGGACTCCTTTCACAATTGTTGTGAATTTTTCATATGAACAAGCTAGATATCGACTTTCTTTGATTTGCTTAACATGTTGAAAAATGTTGAGAGTCACTTTTCAACCAAGAAAGACCAAGTCTTCTTGGTAGGGGCCAAAGGATCTTCTGAAAGAAGAGCGATTCAAAGAAGGTAAATAGAAAGGCGTAAACAAAGGATAATAAGAGCAAAAGCCCGATCACGGATAGCAAAGGAGTTTGCTTCCAACTGAAATAAGCTTTGGACCTTTGAAAAGAAAGCTGCGAAGCATCTTGCGAGAGGCTAACCAAAGAAGCTTAGTGAAGTTTCGGTTCTGTCTGATTTTGTTCAAGATTTAAAATAAATTTTCTTTAAGTCGAGGTTCTACTGGGTATTGGATACCGATTTGGTTATCATAAATATAGATTTAAGAAGGGACCAAGCGAGTAGAAAGCTAAACAAAGATAAGTAATCCTATGTGTGAAAATGAAGCAAAAGGTTGCTACATTAGCCATAGAAACTTATAGTTTAGCAATGCCTATGGGCAAATCTATTAAGTCGATAAGTTGTTATTGTATTCCAGTTCTTGTTAAAAATATTATTTCATTTTATTGTTGGACAATGAAATCTTTGGTATTATAATTAAGAACAATTGTTGTTACATTTATAATAATAATGTTTTGTATAGAATGGAATATTACTTAATAAATTTTGTATACTTGACTTACATGAAAATAATTTTGCATATTGAACAAATTAGTATAAGAAAATGAGATGATCATTCAAAGAGTTGAATGTGTGTATTTGTTGAAATACAAGTGTGAATTATTTGAAAGGTTCAAAGAATTGAAAGTGAAACAAATTGGCAAAGTATTAAGATTCTTTGATTAGATCAAGGAATAAATACTTGTCTGATAAGTTTCTAGATCATCTCAAATGGTTTTCTCATAATGGGCGCCTCTCGATACATAATAATTGATTGATGTATCTCGAAAGGAAAAATCGTACCTTGTTGGACGTGGTCTTGTCCATAATGATTTTATCGACATTCCGATATCCTTCAGGGTCATGTCCTAGAAATGGCTGCATATCTACAAAAAGGTAACCTCAAAATCCGGCCCCAAGACTCCATAAAAGTTATGGACAGGGAGGATTCCTAATCTTAAGTATGTTAAGATAAGGGGTTGTCCAACTTATGTGAAAAAGGTTTCAAAGGATAAGCTTGGGACAAGATTTGACAAGTGTCGATTTGTGGGACATCCTAAAGTAAGTTTAGGGTATATGTTCTATAATCCTACTTAGCAAAAGGTGTTTGTTGCGAAACACACTGCCTTCTAAGATAAATGTGTTTATTATTGAAGGGGCTAGTGGGAGGATAATAGATCTTGAAGAGTTCAAGAACCACAAAACACTATAAATCAAATAAGAGGAACACAGTAGATGAACTATTGTACCTTGGCCAAGATAATCGTAAGTGCGGAATAATCACAAGAAGATACCTAGAAGGTATGGATTCATCATGAATGATGATGATGAGGTGCAGCATCATAGAAGATGATGATCCGAGTTACATACGATGAGTAAGAGTTCTAAAGTGTGTACAAAAGGGTCGATTGGGAATGGCCGTGACATTCCTAATATTATATGTTGATATACTACGGATAAGGAATGACATACCAATGCTACAATCGATAATGATAAAGTTGTCTAAACATTCCTCCATGAATGGTTTGGGAAGAGTATCTTAATTGGGGATAAAATCTATATAGATAGATTCAGAGGATGCTCGACTTAACCCGAGCGATATATTCATTTGATGCTAAAGTTGTTTAGCATGGCAAACTCAAGAGATGTCTCATGTTGATGAGCCGTGGGTGTATCTCTCTAATAGTCCCCACAGACTCACGAAAAGAGAGGTCGCGTGAGTGACAATCGATCATATGCATGATAAATATACGAGACTGATGTTGATCGGGTCGTAATACGGAGAAGATCAACATAAAGACGGTGAAAAACATCTTAAAGTTCTTAACCAAACTAAGGATGTGATCATATTCATGGTGGGTCTTAATTAAAACTAGAGGGCTTAACAGACTCAAGTTTTTTCGAGACGGACCAAGATGACGAAAAAATCCACTTTAAGGTAAAGTGTTACCTTGAGCAGTGGTGCGATGAATTGGAAAGGTTCCAAACAACAAAAGAGTTATTGGTTTAGTGATAAAGACAAAGTATATAGCTATAAATGAAGGCTACAAGTTGATTGTTTGGATTAAAAGTTCATTCTGAGAACTAGGAATAGTTCTAAGTCTCATCTTGGATCTAAACATGTGTTGTGGCACTTTCATTTGATTATTAGAATCATTGAAAGATAGAAATCACTATAGAGATAGTGGACTCTCAAGAACAACATTACATATCCATTAACTAAAAGCTTATCCAATGACGGGATAATCGTCACTTAAAGAAGAAGAGTATAAGATACCATGACGATTGGCTTTAGTGCAGTGGGAGATTGAAAGTAGTATGCACAAAGCCAATCATGTTTGATGATAAAGCATATACTTTGTAACAATCTTATTCATTTATTAATAAAAAGTATTAATTTATTAAAGGCTTTTAAATTATCTACATGATGCTGTTTTATAATATGTGATAAACCCATAGTTTTAAGCAATGCTTTTAGAATAATGATGATGATCATTCTAATGAGATCTAAATTCTTAGAAAGCATAAAACTAAAATAGTTCCCAATCATTGGATTACTAAATTGGGGATTAGTGAATCCGGATAGATTGGTACATCGTTGCTTGCTTTCATTGGATGAGGATGATTGATCTCATGATCATTTGTGTGGAGACACTAAAGCAGTATGTAGGTGCTTATTAGAGAATAAGTTCATTTGAGCGTTGGCTCAAGCTAAGGAATACCTAATGGAGTTTTATTTGCTGTCGATAGGAATTCTGTAGTGATAGTAGTACTGAAGTAATCCTTGGACTTGAGATCATCATAGTATCTTGTGTATGATGAGTTATACTTTGACTTATTCCTTAAGACCCTTAGGGTATATCAAAGGGTATGCTTGGGTATAATAAGTTGTACATGGAGATAATGTATGATCGATAAAAGAATCTACCACTTCAATAAAAGAAGAAATGTCCTATGTGATTCGATAAATGACAACCCAAAGAGTCCTTGGCGGCGAGAATGAAATTAGAAAGGAGTTTCTAATTTGCATTATTTGGTGTTGTGCGTTTAAGGATCGAAATACATATAATTAAATAAAATAAGACTTGACGGTAATTCCATATCTTATATTTAATTGGGACATTGTATGGTGGAAGGATTGAATTATACGGTAACTATTTACTCAAAGGTTCTTTAATGATTAATGTTGAAATCTATATTATCGGAAAGTCGTTGATCATAGGAGGCTTATCCTTATATTGTAGAATAAATATTATTTAAATAAATTAATTGTTTAATTTATTTATTTAAATAAGATTAGAATTGTTCTAATTGATTTATTCACAATAGGTTTAATATGGAGAACCTAAAGGGTCACACCATAAAAAGGAAGAATAATTATTTAAGAAGTTAATGGCATAATCGTAATAATATGTTATGTATATTTAATTTAATCTATGGTGATAGAATAAATTAAATAGCTTAATATTATTATTTAATATTTTAGAAATATTAAATATAAATTAATAAGAGAGTCTTATTAATATTATTACAATTATTATTATTTTAATTTAAAAGAGTTTAGGAATTAATTTAATATAAGTACTCTCATTTATTCCTAATTGGATTAGGAAGTTAAATTAATTAAAAAGTTTAATTAATTATCCTAATAAGATTAGGGAGCTTAATTAATTAAAAGAATTAATTAATTAAAACCCAATTCCTTAATTGTTAAGGTGGGTTGCCCACATCTATAAATAAGAGGAGTCTTATTATGGGTGGTATGGGTTGTTGACTTTAACAAAAGTCGTAATAATTCCAAGTTGTTGGGAGTATGCCTTTTCTATAGAGATAGAAAAACTAGGGTTAGCCATAACACCCAACTTCTTGAATTTTATTCTTCCTTGGTGGATCACCTCTGAGGCCAAACATTTGGGTGGCTAACGTTGATCGAAAGGAAGGAACCAAACCCGGTGGATTCAAGATTGAGCGAAAGGATTTGGAGGTGAACTTGTACACGAGGAAGCTCGATCTTCAAGGGTATGATTTTATTCTTTATCTTTTCGTTTAATTAATAATTATGCATAAAGGGTGATCCGGGTTTTATGGTTTGTAAATTTTAAACTCTGATTTTCTACGCTTCCACTTTTTTTTGCAATTTGATTGCGTTATGAACATTACAAACCTAACAAAAAGTCCTCATTGGCCCGTAGTGCATTGATGGACAGTTGTTGGTATGATTATGACCAGGAATTATTCGGTATAATCATGACGATTGATGATTACATGAATATCCTTGGCCCGTAGTGCATGGATGATTCGATGATGTGGTTTATTTATGAAGCTGAGTCTCAGCAATAAAGTTGATGAAAAACTTTTTAAATCATAGAAGATAGTAGATATAAGACCCCAACTTATTATAAATAAAATTAATTTTTTCTCTATTCATTATTCTAAATTAATAAGGTGTTAATTTGATATAATGCTTTGGTTATGGGTGAAATGTGCAAATTTTACAAAATAAGCAAGTGGTTATAAAATATTCATTTCTGTTGGGGAATATTCGTTTGGTTGTGGAATATTCTTGTTGTCGGGGAATATTTATGCGATGGTATGACCATTTATGGGCCCATGTAAAAAACGGTTGGATGAAGGAAAATGACAAGTATAAGTTTTTATAAATAACGGCGTAATTGCTACCTTTAACATTCTTTGAAATACACGTGGTTAAAATACGATGTCTGGCGTAGTTGCTTGCAAGATAGCACTGCGGTATTACCACGGTATTTTTGAATTATTGATCCATACGTAAAGAAGGCACTACTCGATAATTATTACGATAATTCTTTATTCGATATTTTATTTTATTGATTTAATAATTGTTGCGTTGATATTTTATATTATTGTTGTTTCAATAATTGTCACGTACGATATATTTCCCATTATTATATCAATAATTCATATTATTTGAATAATATTATTAGATAATATTATTGCTACTAGACATTTGAAAGATAGTTTCAATGGTTTTCTTCCAATATTAATATTGATTTTAAGCATTTTATCTTGTTTATAGCTAAACAAATGACAGTTAATCGAGTATATTTAAGTTCACATTCACTTTCACATCTAAATACACACGCAGAAGTTAAATAGTAGCAAAAGTATTTCTCTTTTATCCATATACAACACTTTTTCTCTCTTCTTTATACTAGTTTTTATTTTTATTTGTTGGTGCAAAAATCCCTCTATTATTATTGTACATTTGTGTTGTCTTTAAATGTGAAATTGAATGTGCTCATATATATATATATATATATATATATATATATATATATATATGGGGAATGATCCATAATATGTATTTGCTATGAATCAAAAATGAGTAAATACGATCTCTACCTTTCATTACATTTTTTAACGGATTTAAAAAAAAACTCGTCGTCCGCTAGTTATTCTAGCGATCAGGATTTATGTTTTTTGTAGACGTTCATGTAGGGACGGAGTCAGGAATAAAAATTGGGACGTGCTAAGAATATTATAATGTCAAAATTGTATATTTGGGTTGGGCGGACCAAGAATATTATAATGCCAAAATTGTATGTTTGGGTTGGGCTGCCCTAGACTATTCCAACTTATTTACTTTGAGCTACATAATTATATAGTAGATTTAGTAATAAAAAAAATTGGGCCAGGCTACATCCCCAAAAGCCTACCACTAGCTCCGCCCCTGTGTTCATGTGAAAAGGAGTGTGCCCTATATAAGATGTTTAGATATTAGTCCACATGATGTTTATAAAAAATGCACACTATACCATGAACATACAATTTTATAGCAGTAAACCTAATTTCTACTAGCCATTTGAAAGAAAGTTTCAATGGTTTTCTTCCAATATTAATATTGATTTTAAGCATTTTGTCTTGTTTCAAGCTAAACAAATGCCAGTTAATCGAGTATATTTATGTTCACATTCACTTTCACATCTAAATACACATATAGAAGTTTCACACCTAAATACACATGCAAAAGTTAAATAGTAGCAAGAGTATTTCTCTTTTATCCCTATACAACAATTTCTCTCTCTTATTTGTACTATTTTTTTTATTTGTTGGTGCAAAAAACCCTCTATTATTATTGTACCTTTGTGTTGTCTTTAAATGTGAAATTGAATGTGCTCTTATATATATATATATATATATATGTGTGTGTGTGTGTGTGGAATGATTCATAACATGTGTTTGCTATGAATCAAAAATAAGCAAATAATCTCTACCTTTCTTTACATTTTTTAACGGATTTAAAAAATAAAATCGCCGTCCGCTAGTTATTCTAGCGGTCGAATTATATTTTTGTGTAGAGCGTTAAATGTAGAAAGCGAGCCAAGAATTGTACATTTGGGTTGGGCGGGCCAAGAATATTATATATAATGCCAAAATTGTATATTTGGGATGGGCTGCCCAAGACTATTCCAACTTATTTACTTTGGGCTACATAATTATATAGTAGATTTAGTAAAAAAAAAAAAATTAGGATAGGCTACATCCTCGAAAGCCTACCATTTGTTTCGCCCCTGCGTTCATTTGAAAAGGAGTGTTCCTTATATAAAAGGTTTGGATATCAGTTTACATGATGTTTATAAAAAATGCGCACTATACCATGAACATATAATTTTACAGCAGTAAACCTAATTGCTACTAGCCATTTGAAAGATAATTTCAATGGTTTTCTTTCAATATTAATATTGATTTTAAGCATTTTGTCTTGTTTCAAGCTAAACAAATGACAGCTAATCGAGTATATTTATGTTCATATTCAATTTCACATCTAAATACACATACAAAAGTTTCACATCTAAATACACATGCAAAAGTTAAATAGTAGCAAAAGTATTTCTCTTTTATCCCTATACAACACTTTCTCTCTCTTATTTGTACTAGTTTTTGTTTTTATTTGTTGGTGCAAAAAACCCTCTATTATTATTGTACATTTGTGTTGTCTTTAAATGTGAAATTGAATGTGCTCATATATATATATATATATATATATATATATATATATATATATATATAGAATAATCCATAACACACTTCTGAAAAAAGCGTATATTTTCCACGGAATTAATTAAAATTAGGAAATAGCTTATTCAAACGGAAAATTAAAATGAAATAACTGATCATTATTAGTCCCTCTTTTAGGCGAACGGAACTCTCCTTTGCCTTATATGCTCGATCTACTGGAGGAAGAGAGTAAAAGAAATGAAAAAACCTCTCTCAATCTCCTCTGCCTCCTCATCCTCCTCCGCCTCCTCATCCTCCTCCTCTCTTAATCTCCTTTGTTTCACTACTCCCTTTCCCCCCTCTCTCCTCCCACTCATTATTGCCCTAGTTTAGAAAAATAGCCCCAATTCCAATTTTTGCAATTTTTGGCGACGACGACGTCCTTTGACTTTTTCTCTTCCATTGTTATCTTCTATTACCTGTAGTTAACATTTAGTATTCAATTTGGCCATTTTCCCAATTTTACACATTATTATTACCACAATAGCTTGTAATTTTTGTTTCACACATATGCCCTAATTTTTGAATGTGTATGATGTTATGTATATGTATTGATATTGTGTATATATAATTGATTATATCATGTATATACAATGCACTTGTGGTGTATGAAATAGGATTTGCGTTGCTAAGAAATTTTTAAACAGTGGTGTATTGGTTGTGTCAATTAGGTATATGTGAAAAATATTTCTTTTTTGTTTATAAAATTCATCTAAGTATGTCTAGGTGTGAGGATATTCTTGTGGTATGTTTTATTGCTAATAAAAGGGAGTAAGAAGCTAAATTGCTCTTTTTACTGGATGAGAGAACCTAAAGTTAGGAAAAAGCAGCAAAGATTGAAACTTTATATATATACATGTGAGGTTCATTACTGTAAATTGTACAGAATAAACATGACCACATGGTCTTGGTTGAATTGTGTTTCAATTTTTTTGTGGTGTGGTTTATATATGTTTTCAATTTGTGTTGACTTCAATTAGAGATGACGATTCTGATATGAATCAACTTATTGAGCACCAACTTCTTCTTCTTTTTTTTTTTATATTTTTCTTTTTATTATTACTTGCAGGAGAAATTGCTTCTTATTGGTTTATAGTATAAGAAACTTTATACTACTGTTGTACATCTGTTTATGCCATAGTAGCCTATTTCTCTTCCTGATCTTGATACTTATGCCATAATAGCCTGCTAACCATTTTGTTTTTTGGTTGGTATTTGGTTGGAATGTTCATGTTGATTCCTTATGAAGTAGCTGAACTAATCGTGTAGGACTTGCTTTGTGAATGCTTATAATTTAATAGGTTATGTTGTTCATCTGTTAAAAGTTGTGTCTATCTTATTTGAGCAACTCAATTTCAACTATTTTGGACTCCTTTATAGGAAAATTGAGTTTAGTTTGTGTACTGGAATGTATTGAAAAATGGTATAGATGGAGCTGCTGATTATACTCATGGTATGAGTATTCTATCTGATTGACAAAGCATTTGGAATTGAGCTCAGTGTTCTTTTCTTTGCAATTTGCACTTAAGTAGTTTGTCTTACTCCCCTGGGTCTTTGCATATTTTTAGTCAATTATTCTAAAATTTGTATATGTTGTTATTTATTTTGTCTATGCAATCTGTGCATAGCTCAGGCCTCTATAGAATGTACTTATTACTTCATTTTGCTCAAAAGAAAATTATTAGTTAGTTTCAGTTATGCCATCAGGAATATCATTTTTGTTTTTGGGCCTAGTCTTAAGGCCAATCGTTCAGCTGAAATGTGTGCGTGTGTTGACTTTTTAATATTCTAACTTTATTGTTTTGATGATGACTTAATATTTTGGACTAATTTGTTTATTATAAAATTTCAGGTGAAAGGTTTATTGTCTAAAGACTTTGAAGATTTGAGTCCTAAGATTAATATGTAAGGTCATTGCAAATACTTAATTTATCAATACAAGGCTCTAGGACATTTTTATGTGTGCAATTTAAGTTGATTAAAAAATTAATATTTTGTGCATTCTTAATATTTTGCTAAACTATTTTTACTGTCCATATTTTATGTGGTTAGTATTTATATTGCCATGCATGCAAAATCAGATGCATATATATTGGTAATAAATGGAAAGGCAGTATATGTGGCGAAGTACTATTCACGGGGTACTATTCACCCGGAGTACTATTCATGACAAAAATTGATTTCTTTTCGGTCCAAATCATTTTTGATACAATATCATTCTTGAATTTTACTCCACAAAGTAGTATCATGTTGACAATTTGGATATTTTTAAATTGTGGATAAATTTAAAGTCTTTAATATTTATCCGTGATTTCGTTTGATTAATGCTTATATTATTATCATCATCCTCATTCTTATATTGTGATGAAAGTCATTTTTGACTTACGTACATAGATGGACTGTTGATTGGTATGATTATGACCAGTGATCATTCGGTATAATCATGACCCATAATGTTATAAATGATGTGGTAAAAGTCCTCATTGGCCCGTAGTGCATTGATGGACAGTTGTTGGTATGATTATGACCAGGAATTATTCGGTATAATCATGACCATTGATGATTACATGAATATCCTTGGCCCGTAGTGCAGGGATGATTCGATGATGTGGTTTATTTATTAAGCTGAGTCTCAGCAAGAAAGTTGATGAAAAACTTTTTAAATCATAGAAGATAGTAGATATAAGACCCCAACTTATTATAAATAAAATTAAATTTTCCTCTATTCATTATTCTAAATTAATAAGGTGTTAATTTGATATAATGCTTTGGTTATGGGTGAAATGTGCAAATTTTACAAAATAAGCAAGTGGTTATAAAATATTCATTTCTGTTGGAGAATATTCGTTTGGTTGTAGAATATTCTTGTTGTCGGAGAATATTTGTACGACGGCGCAGCCATTTGTGGGCCCCATAACGAAAAACGGTTGGATGAAGGAAAATGACAAGTATAAGTTTTTATAAATAACGGCGTAATTGTTACCTTTAACATTCTTTGAAATACACGGTGGTTAAAATACGATGTCTGGCGTGGTTGCTTGCATGATACACGCGGTATTGCGGCGATATTTTTGATTATTGATCCTTACGTGAAGGCCTACTCAATAATTATTACGATAATTCTTTATTCAATATTTTATTTTATTGATTCAATAATTGTTGCGTTGATATTTTATATTATTGTTGTTTGATAATTGTCACGACGATATTTTCCATTATCATAGCAATAATTCATATTATTTGAATAATATTATTAGATAACATTATTGGCGATGTCTAGAAAGTTACATCGAGGAGAGGTTTGGTCACCTAATTAAGGCCAGCTAGTAAGGAGAAATCGTTATCGAAAATCCCCTCTTTCACGGGAGCGCACGGTTGTCATTATTGTGATTACGTAATATTATTAGTGAATAATTAATTATTGATTTATATGATAAGGAAATATTTATTTGATGTGGATATAAATGATGGATTTATTTATGTGGTTATAAATGAAGGAATTAATGTTGAGGTGTTTTATCAGTATTTTATCGGATTGGAGGTATTAAAAGATCAAATCGGTGTTCTTAAAGCTCTATTGCGTGAGTTATAATTTTAATCCGATCGTTGGATCGTTGTAATTTTTGGATATGTTATACATATATAAGTTGAGTATATATCCACAAATTTTGAACCGTTAAAAATTAACGTATGATTTGTTATGAATTTTAAGAGGTATTGAAAATCATCCGTTTGTGGATTTCAGATATTTTCTGTCTGGAATTTGGAAAAACTTAAAGCTACAAAGTTGTGAGAGAATTCAATTTCGTGTGGAATGGACATAAAATTCATATTTTTCTGATAAACGGGCTATTTTCTATGAATTACTGAAGTTTCGAAAAGTAAAATGATTTTTATTAAAATTGGGTGGGACCCACTTTTATTTTTGAAAACATGTGGGCTGCTAAAATCTTCCAAGATGGCTGCTCAATTAATTCAATTGAGGCATGCGTAGAATTTATATAAATAATAATAATATTTTATTATTTTATTCTCCTATGACGTTCTAGCATTTTCCTATAAATAGGCGTTTAGGTTAGAATTGAAAATCATACCAAAAATAAGTTTTCTCTCTCTATATTGTCGAGCATATTTTAGTGAGTATTTAGATACTTTGAGAGTTCTTTATTCAAATTGCAAGTTTCCTTGACTTTATATCCTATATTAGAGCAATCTTATCATTTTGAGGTAAAGGATGTTATTTTTTTTCGTAATGATGATATTCTTTCAATATCATTATACTGAAATATTGGTATGGATTTTATTGTGAAATTTCTACCTTTTTGTGTCAAGGTTACTATTCACGTATAAGGCACTATTCACCGAAAAATAAAAATTTTCCTTTTTGTCCAAGATGTCTATTATGGTTACTATCTTTGATTCTATCCATGTTTTGATATTTATTTTTGAATTCTACTTCACAATTGGTTATTATGAAGTATTATTGAACTTGGATAAATTGTTATACGAATCCCTAATATTTGTCCTTCTGTCTCATTGGATTCGTTTTCTTTAAGATATTTTTCATCATCCTCAGTCTTAAATGATGATATTACTGAATATCTTTGGCCTGTAGTGCAAAGATGAATGATTAACTGATGAATATCTTTGGCCCGTAGTGCAAAGATGAATATTTGATTAAAGATGTATATTGATTATTGTTACAGGGATAAAATATTGGTGATGGACTTTTAAATCTTAGAAGATAGTAGAACTCATTCTCTACTTGACTCTTCTTATAATGGATTGTTGCTTTCATTGTAGTTGTTCATCTAAAAGTTGTTTTTTATTATATTCTATCGATTTTCCTGTTGAAGACTAATGATAATTTGTTGTATATTATCTTAGTCATAATATTCTTTACTGTGCTAGTTGAGCTCATCCTTTTCCTTTTTGTTCCATTTTTCTTCTTAGGAGGTGAGAATTTAGCAAGGACTAACCGGGGTATGGAGTGATGATTCAAGATAGCTATTTTAGTAGTCCTCACTATTTTGTAAAATAGTGCATCAATAATTGTAATGAGGACTTTATTTGGGTGTGGATATTGTCTAGAAGACAATATTTGTATTTAAACTCACAGCATGTGTTGTCGTATTTTGTACGACAATTGTAATAATAAAGTTGTAGTTGTTCTCTGTACCATATATTTGGTGACTCAGAATGGGTGGTGTATACCTATTTTGGGAGCGTCACAGTAGATATCATGCTCTACTTGACTCTTCTAATGGATTGCTTATTCCGCTGAATTTATTGATCTAAAACTTGTTGTCTATTGTATTCTATCAGTTGTTATACTGTTGAAGGCTAAGGATAATTTATTTTGCATTATCTTAGTCATAATATTTCTTATTGGGCTAGTTGAGCTCACCCTTTTCTTTCACTGTTCTCTTCAGGAAATGAGAATTTAGGCGGGGGCGGGTCGAGAGCGGATTCGACGGTCCAGATGGTTGTTTTAGTAGTCCTCACTATTCTGTGAAATAGTGTGATAATAATTGTAATGAGGACTCCATTGAGATTGGATATTGTCTAGAAGGCAATATTCTTGTTTAAACTCTCAGCTATGTTTTGTCGTATATTACCCGACAGTTGTGTAATTAAGTTTGTATTTGATTTATGTACCATGTATTTGGCGACCCAAGATGGGTGATGTATACCTATTTTGGGGGTGTCACAAAAGCTAGCTAATGGCAATGCAGGAAGAACTTCAGCAATTTGAACGATGCCAAGTCTGGAAACTTATGCCTCCTCCTAAAGATGTTTCTATCATTGGAACAAAGTGGGTATTCAAGAATACGCTTGATGAGCATGGCACAATCACTCGTAACAAAGCAAGGCTAGTATCTCAGGGATTCAATCAACAAGAAGGGACAGACTATGAAGAAACTTACGCTTTAGTTGCTAGACTAGAGTCCATCCGAATCTTGTTAGCATTTGCTTGTTACAAGAAGTATACACTTTATCAAATGGACGTAAAAAGCGCCTTCCTCAATGGATACATCAATGAAGAGGTATATGTAAAACAGCCTCCTGGATTTGAACATGAGAGATACCCAAACCATGTCTATAAGTTAAAGAAAGCTCTCTATGGGCTAAAGTAGGCTCCAAGGGCTTGGTACGAAAGGTTGAGTAAGTATTTACTTTCATGTGACGCCCCCAAAATAGGTATACATCACCTATTCTGAGTTGTCAATACATGGTACAGAAACAACTACAACTTTATTATTACAACATATAAACTGTGAGTTTAAATACAGATATTGCCATCTAGACAATATCCACACGCAAATAAATCCCCATCATAATTATTGATACATTATTTTACAAAAATGGTGAGGACTACTAAATAACTCTCTCTAGAACCTTCATTCCATACCCAGACTAGTACTCATTTTCGCACATTCTCGCCTCCCGAGAAGAAAAATGGAACAACAAGGAAAAAGGGTGAGCTCAACTAGCCCGATAAAAGAATATTATGACTAAGATAATATACAACAAATTATCGTTAGTCTTCAACGGAAAAAATCTAATAGAATCTGATAATAGACAACAAGTTTTAAATCAATATTCATGGCGAAATAATAATTCATTAGAAGAGTTAAGTAGAGAATGCAAAATACTATATTCTATGTATGAATTTAAAAGTTCATCGTCTATCTTTTATCCCTATAATATCAATCAATATATATCTAGAATCAAATATTCATCTTTGCACTACAGTGCCAAAGATATTCATCGATTAATTAAATCATGTTCATCTAAACACTGCTTCATCTTTGCACTACGGGCAAAGATATTTATCGAAATCATTCATCTTTGCACTATAGGCCAAAGATATTCAATAATATCATCATTTAAGGCCGAGGATGATGAAAAATATTTTAAAGAAAGCGAATCTAAAGTGAAACAAAATGACAAGGATTAAGGATTAAGGATTAAATACTTTGTTTTATCCATGTCCAAAAATACCTCAAAAATAATCATAGTGGTGTAAAATTCAAGAATGATCAAAACATGGATACAATCAAAGCTAGTATCCACAATAAATATTTTGGGAAGAAAAGGAAAATTTTCATTTTCGATGAATAATCTTGAGATTAAGTGAATAATCTCAGATATCGTGAATAAAGTCAGATATCGTGAATAGTAACTCGACACAAAAAGTTCCAAATTTGATAAAACTTCGGATCAATATTTCAAGATAATGATATTGAAGAAATAATATCATTACTGAAAAAAAATAATATCTCTTACCTCACAAAAGACAAGATTCTAGTTGAAACACCTGGATATAAAGCTATGACTTGAACTTGCACCAGTATAGCAATACTCAAAATATACTCAAAATACTCACAAGAATACGCTTCGATAATATAGAGAGAAAAACTTTCGATTTCGGTGTGATTTTCAATTCTAACCTAAGCACCTATTTATAGGAAAATGCTTAGAACACCAAAAGTAGAAAATTTAATATAATATTAATATATATAAAATTTTTCCTACGCACACTCTTATAAACTGAAATCAGCTCATTTCAACAACCAACCAAGCCCACCAAACATATCAAAACGTTTTCTAATTTAAATTATTTTAAACTTCCAAAATTAATTATTTGAGCTTGAACTTTAATAATTCATAATAAATAGCCCTTTTATCGAGAAAAATTTGAATCACGCGAGTTTTATAGGAAATCTAATTCTCTACAACTTTACGAAGAAAGTTTTTCCAAATTCCAAATGTAAATTAACCAAATCCACAAACAGACGATTTTATAGGTTATAATCAAATTTCACCGATAAATGGGGTCCATGAGCATGTTTAACATGTTTTAAACATTTATTGCAACAAAAATACTCTTCCTCCTCGTATACTCATATATCCCACATTCGTTGTAAAAATATCACCATTATTATATTATTAAAATAATATATTTAAATGAATTATTTTATCAGAAAAAGATAAAATATTAATTTTCAACAATTGTCACATTAAAAATTTTCTCCATCTATATCCACATAAAATCAATATTTTCCTCATTATATAAATTAATAATTAATTATTCACAAATAATATTACAGAATCACGATCTTCGCAACCGTAGTTCCCGGAAAAGAGGGGCTTTCAATAAGAATTTCTCCTTCTTGGCCGCAATTAGGTGACCAAACTCTCCTAGATGTAACTTTCTAGACATTGCCAATAATGTTATCTAATAATATTATTCAGATAATATGAATTATTGCTTCGATAATGAAAAATCTTGTGTAATGACAATTATTGAAACAACAAAGAATATAAAATATCAACGATAATTATTAAATCAATAAAATACTGAAAAGTAATTATTGTAACCATTATTGAGTAGTGTCTTCTTACGTAAGAATCAATAATTGGTGCAATACCATGTCTTTCTTGTGTTTTAACCAATTAGTATTTTAACAAGATTAATTGGTAACAACTACGCCCATTATTTTTAAACAACTTATATTTGTCGTTTTCTTCATCCAATCGCTTTTCGTTATGGGGCCCACAAAAGACTGCGCCGTCGTACGAATATTCTCCGACAACAAGAATATTCCACGACCAAACGAATATTCTCCGACAACAATGAATATTTTATAACCACTTGCTTATTTTGAAATATTTGCGTATTTTACCCATAACTATCCACATTAATCAAATCAACCCTTACTATTTCAAAATAATAAATAGAGAAAATTAAATTTCATTAATAATAAGTTGGGGTCTTACATTTCAAATGGTTTTATTAGAGGAAAAATTGATTCTACATTATTTATTAGGTATGAAAATAAAGATATTATTATTGTACAAATATATGTAGATGATATAATTTTTGGTACTATTAATGATTTCCTTTGTGAGTGGTTTTCTAAGTGCATGCACAAGGAGTTCGATATGAGTCTAATGGGAGAATTTAATTACTTTTTGGGACTACAAATCAAGTAAACAAAGGAAGGTATATATATCCATCAAACCAAATATACAAAAGAGCTACTCAAAAGGTTTGGTTTAGAAGGATCAAATTCAAAGGCTACACCAATGAGCACTTCAATAAAGCTTACGTCTGACAAAAAAAGTATAGATGTGGAGGTAACTAAATATCGAGGTATGATTGGATGTTTATTATATTTAACTGCATTTAGACCAGATATTATGTATAGTATTTGTTTATGTGCACGTTTTTAAGCAAAACCTAAAGAATCTCATTTACAAGCTGTTAAAAGAATTTTTAAATATTTAAGTGGTACAATCAATTTGGGATTATTTTATCCAATCTGCAATCATTTTGAACTAATGGGGTATTCAGATGCTGACTATACAGGATGTCAAATTGATAAAAAAAGTACCAGTGGTGCTTGCACATTTTTAGGTCATAGTCTTGTTACATGGCATAGTAAAAAGCAAACTCCAGTTGCATTATCAACCACTGAGGGTGAATATCTAGCTGCTGGGAGTTGCTGCTCTCAGATATTATGGTTAAAACAAACTCTATGTGATTTTGATGTTTTGTGTGATAGTGTGCCTATTTACTATGATAATTCTATCACTATTGACATATCAAAGAATCCTGTTTTGCATTCACGCACAAAACATATAGAGGTTAGGAATCATTTTCTAAGGGATAATGTTTCAAAAGGTTTAATTAAATTAATTTTTATTCCAACAGAAAAATAGTTAGCTGATATTTTTACCAAACCCTTAAGTGAAGAAAGGTTTTGCATGTTAAGGAAAGAACTTGGAATGTGCATGGTATAAAATGATCACGTACTAAAATAGTTCATGCATAAAATATCTCATATTTCAGTACATCTGCATTTTTTTTAAATGCGTCCTGTTGATAAACATTATTTGTTCATAACTGGAGACTAAGGGAGACGTATTTGTTTGGCACAATTGACGGTAGATATCATTAAGGGTTTTGAAATTTGAAAAAACAAGAGCTGAGGATTGTTTATCTTTTCAAGGAGTCCTTTCGGCGTCCAACACTTTCTATTAAATACAGAGCGCCTCTTTTTCTCACACATACTCAAAAATTTCTCCATCATTCTTAAGCACTAACTCTAGTTTTTGTAAAGACAATGAAGACTCGCGCCAACAAACGATCATCCGGCATCACCATCAAAGAAGGAAAAACATCCACGGTCCCCTTATACTACGCGATCACCGAAGAAGTCCAAAAGATAAACTTGCCAGACATCTGTTCATGTCTCTTCCGACGATTCTGATGGGTCTGATTCCAGCTTTTCCTTCCTAAAGACATTCCCATAATCTCCTGGTTTGGAGCCTCCTCATTATCAACCAGAGTCGCCATCTAATCTGGTAAACCCTTTCTCTGCTACTTCAGATTTGCCATACAATTTCTTTCGAGGTTAGAGTTTTGAAGCCCGCTTCAAAACCTCCATTGCTACAAAACAATTTGTTTATGAAAAAATTATGGATATATTTTATTTCAAAAATTCTTCTTTGGAAAAACTTTTCACTTCTTGTGGTATTTCTGCTATGCTCTTTCCCCCCACTAGGGCGTATCCCCGATTGGTATAACAGTTTTACACAAATTTAGAGTGTAATGGGGATTGTTATACGTCCTTTGTGAAGGGAAAGTCTCTATTTTTCACGGTTGTTGATTTTGAAAGTATTTTTGATATTCCATCTTCTGGTCCTTGTCTTTTTACCCTAAATGGTGCTGCTAATATACCATTTCCTCCCCTTGAGCAACTTCACTGTGATGCATGATTCATCTGTATCAACTCTGTTCACTCCTAAAACCATTGATGTCTGTCCAACCGCATGCGTCTTACACAAATTGCTCCGTTATAATCTGTTTCCACGAGTAGGGGGTGGAACAGATTTTACTTATCAAGATCTTGTGGTTGTTGCTATGATTTTGAAAGGTGTTAGTTTTAATTACTCCCTCATGATGTTGTCCCACATTCTTAGTTTTATTCGGCAAGCTAAAAAGTGTCTTCCCTATGGATTATTTCTGACAAAAATATTTTAGCATTTTAAAATCTTTCTTGATGATGAAATTGTGGTGTCACACAATGAATTCATTGATTCTGCTAATTTAAAACAATCCCATATCTCGTTTGTTGATGGTCTGTTTGTTCGAATTGTTTCTGATCCTATTCCTACTCCACCGAGTTCTATATTATCCGATTTACCATCTGATAATCCTCTTTCCTCAACACTTCCTACTTCATCAGTCTCATCTCCAGCAGTAGTCGATTTGTTGACTTAAATTCTTAAAAATCAAGAGTCCATGCGTATAGATATTCTTGACGTTAAACACAGACTTTTGATTTTGGAAAAAGGAAAATTGCCCATTCGGGCTAATGATTTGAAACAATGTTTTTCCCAAATCGAAGATGAATTTATTGATTTACAAACTGGTTTTGAGTTACAAACAACTACTATGGTCGAAGCTCTTCAAAGGAAAATCAACAAAATTTTTTGTTAATTAAGTCAGGAACTGAAGTTTGTGAGTTACCAAATTGGAGAATTTGTTGATTTTATGTCTCATCGTATGAATGATGTTGGTAGGAAGCTGCACTTTGACAGGATGCACTCCCCAATCCCGAAATGTCCTCGATGTAATTGGATGGCCGAGTACGTTGGAGATTTTCTTGACCTGCCTCTACCCAATAAGACATTTATTCCTCGTCCTCCTAGGTTTGCTCATGAATTTTCTATGGAAAAATGGATTCATCGTCTTCTCCATCGTTCCTATTTCACTTCTCGTCCTCTACCTGTTATTCATGTTGAAGACATTGACATCTGATGACCTTTTTGTTGATGACAAAGGGGGAGACAATAGACGAGAATCTGAAGAAGCTGCTGATATTTTATGTTTAAAAACGATTTGGTTGGCACCAATATTTGTTTAAAATTTGCTAAGATTCTGTTTTTGATGGGTTGTTTAAAATGATTTGGTTGATTTTTGGTATTATGTTGCTAAGTTTTATTTTATTTAATATTTGTTAAAACTAATAAATTTGAAGGATGAATTATGCCTAAATAAAAGGCATGATAATAATCTGTTTGGATATTATTTATTTTAACCCGAATTTTTTTGAATATGCATGAATTTAGGGGGAGTTACAATTTTTATGTTGTCATCGTCAAAAAGGGGGAGAATGTTGACTTGTTAATATTCTAACCTTATTGTTTTGATGATGACTTAATATTTTAGACTAATTTGTTTATTATGAAATTTCAGGTGAAAGGTTTATTGTCTAAAGACATTGATGATTTGAGTCCTAAGATTAATATGTAAGGTCATTGCAAATACTTAATTTTTCAATACAAGGCTCTAGGACATTTTTATGTGTGCATTTAAGTTGATTAAAAAATTAATATTTTGTGCATGCTTAATATTTTTCTAAACTATTTTTACTGTCCATATTTTATGTGGTTAGTATTTATATTGTCATGCATGCAAAATCGGATTTATTGTTAAAAATAAATTCCACCACTTTTGATGCATATATCTTGGTAATAAATGGAAAGGCAGTATATGTGGCGGTAGAGTCTTACTTTAGTGAATCAGTTTTAATAAGTCAAATGAGCACAATTCTTGGAAATATAAGATCATGATTATCCCGGAGAGTTGGGTTTTGTTACACTTTCTATAAATTACGTAACTAATACTCCTATATTTATTGTTATATCTTTCTTATTGCCTGAATTTCGGAAATGATATATATTGATGTGCAATGAGATAAGAGGCAGTAGACTTTAACAATAATAATTAATATAGGAAGTTGAAGATTCCATATGACTTATATAAATCTGTTTCTTACTGGATCATCTTTAAAAGAGTCCAACATATATTTGTAACAACCAAAGATAATTGGATTTTTTATTCCTTAGTCATTAACGGGAGTATTTTTTTTAAAGTTACTTATCTGTTGGCAACGTAAATATTCTTATGCAACGGAATTGTGTTGTAGAGCAATGGTAATATTTGGTCTATAAAAGAAGAACTGATATCAGTAAACTATACAACACTTGAATTAATCTTTGCACTCATACACTTGAAAAGCTATTCCATTATTCTTGGTGCAAATTCTCAGCTGCTGTGCAATTAATATTCAGATTATTTCTCAGCTATTTTCGTGAGCTTCATATTGGTGATATCTCTTTTACTATTTGATCATTGCATTCATTAGTTGAGCCTTGCATTGTTAAATTGCTTATTTGCTTTGATCATTAGACCTCTATATTTGCAATCTTATATTTTTAGACTAAGTGTTGTCTAAAGAAATTTAATCCAGGTGGATTAAGGTTTGTTTACAAACAGGTTCAAGAAAACATATGTTCTTAAGGGGTGCATTGGTGCACTAGGAGCAAATGTGCTCAAGTGAATTATTGTAATTCAAATTTGATAGAATATGTTTTGTAACAAGGGTCAATTTAAAGAAATAAAAGTGAGTCTCCAATACTAGTTAGTATTGGACGTGGACTAGGCTATTATTATAGAGGGTAATAGCTGAACCACGTAAAAAATCTTGGTGTTGATTTTATTACTTGCTTTACTTTAATTACTCACAAAAGCTTGTTAATTAACTTAATAATTAAAATTTAAATATTTGCATTATCTTAATATAATTCTGTAACACCAAGTATTTTTCTCTAAGTTATAATTTCAGCAAGATATTTTCATAAAATCAAACAGTCAATTCGGTAGGCCATATTCATTCATCAAGCTGCATTCATCAATATAGTAGGCTATATTCGATAGTTTAGTTTAAAGTTTAAAAATTGGTCATAGTTTATTCCCACACTTATTCAACCCCCCCTTTCTAAGTGTGCCTTATCTGAATTTCAGCGTGCCTTGCCAACTACTTCTAGCTTTCATACAAATCAAAACCTTCAGAGTATTTAAATTTTACTACTCAAAATCTAAATGAATACGTGCTTATGTATTTGTTATCTTTCTATGTATTTGAAAAGGTAGACAATTAGTACCTTACCTGTGATTGTGCAAATTTGTAGTGCTTTAGAAGCTATGCAAAATATTTTTGTTTGAGCAACGTTGACTCAAGTCTCATTGTTTTGACTAAAAAAAGATATTCATTGGAATTTGAAATTGATTAACCATTTTTTGGTACAAAACATGTAGTAAAGAAAGATATATGTGGGAGGACCATGTTGTGGTAGTATCTAGGATGATTCCTAATGATTCAACAGTAATCATGTCGAAAGCTCATGGTCCTATCACCTTTCTTTTGCTAGCTTTAAGCATCTTGGAAGTATATTTGTTTCGATAATTGTAAACAAGTAGCTCAAGCACTATATGCCAGTCTGACATAAGCACTATATGCTCATTCAGGTGTTGGATATTGTAGGGCATGAATGAATTCGTTTGAAAATTTAAGAAAAAAAGAAAACATAATTTTTTTTTTTTTTGAAAGGTTATTTCTGACGGAATATTTCGTGGGAAATAACTTATTTTTGACGGAAATTCTGTCAGAAATATTCCGTCGGAAATAACTATTTTCAACAAAATTCTTGACGGACTTATTTTCGACGATCTTTAATACGACTGAATTTTTGACGAAATTTTCTGTCAGACTTGGGCTTATTCTGACGGAATAAGCTTAATTTCGACGAAAAATTCTGTCGGAATTAAGCCTTTTTCTTGTAGTGACATGTATTTGCTATGAATAAAAAATGAGCAAATACGATCTCTACCTTTCATTACATTTTTAAAGGATTTAAAAAACAAACTCGCCGTCCGCTAGTTACTCTAGCGGCCAAGATTTATATTTTTTATAGACTTTTATGCCCCATCATATTCATAGCAGCAAAAACAAATTATTGTCCGCTAGAAATTCTAATGGTTAACTTTCAAGGAAAAGGAGTTTGCATCGCTTTTCACACAATAAAGAAAGGAAAAGGTTCGCTGACGAGCATAAAACATAATTCTAGCGGATGTAATGTTTTCATAACTAAACCCGCTGTGAAAACTGTGAAAAAGGAATTGGGAAAATTATTGGTGCTTGGTGCTGCGATTTCTGCGATTTGGAACCCTAGATTAAGGAATTAGGGTAAAATTGACTGCAAATTGGCAACTTGGCTGTGAAAACTGTGAAAATGAATTGGACCAAAATTATTAGTGCTGCAATTTGTGCGATTTGAAACCCTAGTTCGAGGAATTGGGGCAAAATTAACAGCATATCGAGAACTTGTTGTTCGACAACTAAGTTATTGTGAGTTTCGTTGTAAGTACTTTCTTTGATTAATGTTCCTTAGGCCTTTTATTATTTTGTCTTATGTGGTGAATTTAATGTAGTTTGTATACCAGTTATTGTATGTCTGGCTATAATAGTAGCATCATGATAAATCTATCTAACTTTTTCACATGTACACGTATTTCATTTGTACTCATTCTTCTTAGAACTTCTTAGTCTAGCAGATATACTATTTTAATTTCTTAATTTACACTTAATTTATAGGTTTATTTCAAAATCCAATTAAATACATCTAATTTATCATTTCACGTATTTGTTGTATTTAAGCCTTTAACAAAATCATATGAATGTTGTTAGTGGTACCTTATAGTTTTATTGTTTGCTTGTTTAAGCTTTGTACAGTAACTTGGTGGTTATAAATTGCATTATTTCATCATAGTGAAGTGACAAAAAAGTTTAGAATGTTAGGGAATTCTGTAGAAGCACTAAAGCAACTTGAAATTTGTGCATAAAAGCTTTTATTTACTAAGCTCATGCATCTAGTACATGTCTGTACTGAGCAAATCTAGCAGCAAATTGAAACTAGTTTTGTTGGAGCAATAAAATGAACCAAGTAGAATGAATATTTGCTATTTAGCTGAAAAGAAAAAGTAATAAAATGATTCTTTGCTGGACAAGAACTTATTCTATATATCACAGATAATCTTTAACGGTTTGACACATTTTAATGCTTGGTCATTGTTAATAGGAGAACTTGTCAGATAGTTTAGTTTTCTGCATCATGTTGGTGACATTTTTCGAACCCTCTACTTGTCGCACTAGCATATGGAAAATCTAGCGGTTGATATTGCAATATCCTCATAAATCGATTATTGTAACTAGCTTTTCACCTAGTTTCTTAGAAGCGTACCTAGAAGCATTCTCATAAGCATCTATCTTTTTTGTTGATATAAAAACCTTAAAGTATGCTTTTTAATCCCTAAGATAAATCACTACTGTGGTAGCCGTGGGATCTAACTACTAGAAAGCTTTTGCACAAATTCAAGAGTCATGAAGGCCAAATTCAATGCATTGATGTGACACCCCAAAATATAATATATCATCACCCATTCCGAAGTCCAAATAATCGTGAGTGCACGAATCAAATACAAACTTAATTATACAACTGTCGTGTAAAATACGACAAAACACAATCTGAGAGTTTTAATACGAATATTGTCATCTAGACAATATCCACACTCAATGGAGTCCTCATTGCATTTATTATCACACTATTTCACAGAATAGTGAGGACTACTAATGCAACCATCCGGACCAATATTTCGCTTCACTACTAAAACCCAATGCATATTCTCATTTCTTGAAGAGAATAATGAAAGCAAAGGGTAAGCTCAACTAGCCCAGTAAGAAATATTACGACTAAGATAATGCAGAATAAATTATCTTTAGCCTTCAACAGTATAACAACTGATAGAATATAATAGACAAAAAGTTTTAGATCAACAACTACAGCGGAATAAGCAATCCATTAGAAGAGTCAAGTAGAACATGATATCTACTATCTTCCATGATTTAAAAAGTTTATCATCAATTTTATCGCTGAGACTCAGCTTAATAAATAATCCACATCATCGAATCATCCCTTCACTACGGGCCAAGGATATTCTTTAGTATCACAACCACGAATTATCCATGCACTACGGGTGTGACGCCCCCAAAATAGGTATACATCACCCATCTTGAGTCGCCAAGTACATGGTACAAAATTCAAATACAACTTAATAATACAACTGTCGTGTAAAATACGATAAAACGTAAACTGAGAGTTTTAATAAGAATATTATCATCTAGACAATATCCACACTCAAAAGAGTCCTAATTACATTTATTTTCACACCATTTAACAGAATAGTGAGGGCTACTAATACTATCTTCCGGGCCACATTCTCGTTCCCACTAGTCCCTTTACATTCTCATTTCAAAGAGAACAAAGGTGAAAAAAGGGTGAGCTCAACTAGCTAGCAAGAAGAAATATTATGACTAAGATAATGGAGAATAAATTATCATTAGCCTTCAACAATGTTAAACTGATAAAATATAACAAACATCAAGTTTAACTGCAGCGGAACAAGCAATCCATTAAAAGAGTCAAGTAGAGAATAAAGTCTACTATCTTCTATGCTTTAAAAAGGTTTTTCATCACTTTTATCGCTGAGACTCAACTCAATAAATAATCCACATCATCAAATCATCCCTGCACTACAGGCCAATGATATTCTTTAGTATCACGACCACGAATTATCCATGCACTACGGGCCAAAGATAATCGTGTTTTCATCAACGATCCTAATCATGCCATAAAATAATTCATCTTTGCACCCTTGGCCGAAGAGAATCCATAGCCATAATAATACCAAAAATTGTCCATCAATGCATTACGGGCCAATGAGGATTTTTTCCACATCATTTGTAACATTATGGTCATGATTATACCGAATAATCTCTGGTCATAATCATACCAAGTCCATCTATGCACTACAGACCATAGATGACTTTCAACATAATATAAATATGAGGATGATGACAATGACATAATAATTCAATAAAACAAGTTCAAGAATTAATTTATCCAGGAACCAATAACGTCCAAATTGTCAACATGATACTTCTTCGTAGAGTAAAATTCAAGAATGCTCAGAAGAATATTTTCATGAAAAGATATTGGATGAAGCGCAAATATCGAGGATATTCCACTAATTTCATGGAGTATAGAAGCTAAAACTTTAACCAACCGAGTATAATAGAATATATGAAATCGTAAATGGATTTTCACCGCCATGCGAATCCACTTAGATGCATCATTTCCACAATTTAATAAGGAATGAATACAAAGGATCATTCACCATGCATGTGATAATCCACATGTAGCAAAAGTTATTCCAATGTAATAATAAAGAATGGAATAGCGAAGAAATCACCATGCATGCGATAGATCAAGACAAAACAAAGTTATTCCAATGAGAATAATAAAGAATGGAACCAGTCAATGCGTAAATGCACAAACAGGATATTCCAATGAATAATAAATAATCTAACGGTCGTGTCACGCGTAAACGCACCGGCGAGATGTTCCAATGTAATAATAAAGAATGGAATAACAAAAGACTTCACCGGTGCATGCGATGATCAAGCCTGTATAAAGGTTATTCCAATGTAATAATAAATAATGGAACTGTGTCAGCGTAATACGCACTTTTACGTGATATTCCAACGTAATAATAAAGAATGGAATAACAACAGAAATCACCATGCATGCGATAGATCGCATGCATGTGTTATTCCAATGTAATAATTAAAATGGAACTGTGTCATGCATAACGCCAAAATGGATATTCCAATGTAATAATAAAGAATGGAACCAAGTCACGCGTAAACGTATGCATGTGGATATTCCGATGCGAATAATAATGAACGAAATAATAGAAGAATTTCACCACGATACTAGATTTCGCCATAAACAAAGTTATTCCAACATAATGATAAAGAATGGAATAACGAGAAGAATTTCACCATGTATGCGGTGCCAGATAAACAAAGTTATTCCAAAGATAATAATAAAGAATGGAATAATGAAGTTCTCTTCGTGAATACAAAGAAATAATACCCCTTTACGGGTACAACAAATAAATAATATCCCTTACCTTTGAAAAGAAGAGTATTCCGACCGGTAGAGGCGAGAATATACTTGAAGAAAACTTGACTATCTTCTACGCTCAAAGCTTTCTTAAACTCTAAAGAAATACGCTTCGAGATTACGTAAGAAGAACTCTCTATAGTTTCTCTCTATAGTTTCTCTCAGAGTTTCAATTGAATTCGTAAGAAATAATGAAGGAATAAGCTTCTATTTATAGAAGAATGTACTGAATAGTAACTAATTCATGAACAGTCCAGATTGATTTACTTTTAAACGGACGGTCCAGATTGATTTACTATACATTATTAATAAAATATTCTAATAAAACAAAATCTTTTAAATAAAATATAATATATTCTATTTATAATCTAATAAAACGAATAACTTTATAAAAGTATTCATGCTTTATATAAAAAGATTTTACTATGCAAAACACTATCTGCAGATACTATGCAAATACTATGCATAATAAAATATATTATATTCTAATTATTGCTTAATAAAATAAATAACTTTATAAAAGTATTCTGCTTTTTATATAAAAAAATTTACTATCAAAACACTATGCAAGTACTATACAAACACTATGCATAATAAAATATATTATATTCTAATTATTGTCTAATAAAATAAATAACTTTATAAAAGTATTCATTTTATATAAAAAAGATTTTACTATGAAAAATACTATGCGTATAATAAAATATATTATATTTTAATTATTGTCTAATCAAACAAATAACTTTATAAAAGTATTACATTTTATATAAAAAGATTTTACTATGCAAAACACGATGCATAATAAAATATATTATATTCTAATTATTGTCTAATAAAATAAATAAACTTATAAAAGTATTCCATTGTATATATAAAAGTTTTACTTTTATTACATTTATAATAATAGTAAAACAAACTTCATCATCATTATTATAATTCACACTATTAATCGATTGGTGTCTCCTCGTGAAAGAGGGACTTTCCAATAAGGATTTCTCCCATTATGGCGCCGCAATTAGGTGACGAAACCTCTCCTTGCGTAACTTCTGACATCGTTAATATTGTAAATAATAATATTAATAACTCATTATCTCAATTATTGATTTAATAATATATAAAATATCGACAATAATTGAATCAAATAACATGAGATACTATGCAATAATTACTATAGCAATAATTGAACAAAACCGAGTGACTTTCACGTAAGCATCAATAATCAATACCGGTGTACTACTTACGCAACTACGCCAGACATCGTATTTTTAACACCGGGTGTTTCAACAGTTAACGGTAAAAACTTTCGCCGTTATTTTCATAAAATATTTTTATCGTTTTCTCAATCCGACAATAATTCCATTGTGGGGTCCACCAATGATTGCGCCGTTGTGCGAATATTCCCTGCTAAAACGAATATTCCCCGACCAATCAAATATAATACAATAATTTGCATACTTTGCAAAATTTATAAATACTAACCACAATTATAACATTATCTCAAATCCACACCATAATATTAAAAAAAAAAATATTTCGAGAAAATTAAATCTTTATTCATAAAATTTGGGGTCTCACAATCTCCCCTCCTTATGGAATTTTACCCTCGAAATTTACGTGTCGCACGTACGGTATGCCAAATGTATGAGGACACTTTTAGATTCTAACTCGAGGTATAACCTTTAAGTGTAGAATATATTCCGTGATTTTAACAGTACATCTTCATTCGTTAAATTATCCGCTATCTTGTCCTATTTAAAAATCAATAATGTGGTTTGGGTCGTCCACATATTTACGTAACATCGATACGTGTAAAACGTTATGAACACGCGACATTCTTGGCGGTAAAATGATTCTATAAGCCACAGTTCCTACTTAATCGAGGATTTCAAATGGACCAATTAAATCGAGGGTTGAGATTTTCTCTCTTCGTCGATTCTTAATTCTAGAATAACGCCCTCTTGAACATTCTTCATCACATTCATCAGCTCTGAGTATGTAGCTTAAGCGGCTTTAACTTTATCGATTAAAGTCGATTCTCATCATATATATTTTACGTAGGTTCGTTATTAGCACTCAGAACGCATCGATCTTCTACTCAACGCGTTAGCTACCACGTTTTTTTTCCACGATAGATTGAATGGTACGGTAATCTTCAATAGCCAACGTCTTTGGCACATGTTACATTTATTTTAGTTGAAGAAAATATTTGAGGTTTTAAGAAATGGGTTTTGTACTGGGGTCAATACAAAATTCGATTTCACGCTCTGGG
The DNA here is from genome assembly GCA_020205615.1 of Panax quinquefolius. NCBI lineage: Eukaryota > Viridiplantae > Streptophyta > Magnoliopsida > Apiales > Araliaceae > Panax > Panax quinquefolius. Next base: position 58,343,666 of record CM035156.1, read on the forward strand.
GTAGGCTAAGAAGTCTTCAAGAAAATGTCAAGAAATTTATTACGATATAAATATCATTCAAAACTGTGACCCTCATCCAAGACTTGGATAGTACGTCACATTGATACCTATCAACATGCCATCTTCATTCATAATGTCGCCTACAGAAAGTTTGGCTTCGGTGCATTCTACACAAGGAAGTCAACAACGAAAGGATCGGGCTCTTTACTTATGGCTTGACATGACAATAATTGACTTTAGTGGTTTGATTGCTTGAATTCGCATAACAGGTTGGTTAGGAATGTGACGCCCCCAAAATAGATATACATCACCCATCTTGAGTCGCCATATACATGGTATAGAATTCAAATACAACTTAATTATACAACTGTCGTGTAAAATACAATAAAATATATGCTGTGAGTTTTAATACAAATATTATCATCTAGACAATATCCACACTCAAATTCAATCTTATTACAATTATTATCATACTATTTCACAGAATAGTGAGGACTACTATGACACCATCTAGGACCATCACTCTGTTCCCTGACTAGTCCCAGCTACGTTCTCATTTCCTGAAGAGAACAGTGAAAGAAAGGGTGAGCTCAACTAGCTCAGTAAGAAATATTATGACTAAGATAATGCAGAATAAATTATCGTTAGCCTTCAACAGTGTTAAACTGATACAATATAACAAACATCAAGTTTAACCGCAGCGGAACAAGCAATCCATTAAAAGAGTCAAATAGAGAATAAAGTCTACTATTTTCTATGATTTAAAAGGTTTTTCATCACTTTTATCGCTGAGACTCAGCTCAATAAATAATCCACATCATTAAATCATCCCTGCACTACAGGCCAAGGATATTCTTTAATATCACGACCACGAATTATCCATGCACTACGGCCAAAGATAATCGTGTTTTCATCAACGGTCCTGATCATGCCATAAAACAATTCATCTTTGCACCCTTGGCCGAAGAGAATCCATAGCCATAATCATACCAAAAACTGTCTATCAATGCATTACGGGCCAATGAGGGCTTTTTTTCATATCATTTGTAATATTACGGTCATGATTATACCGAATAATCCCTGGTCATAATCATACCAAGTCCATCTATGCACTACAAGCCACAGATGACTTTCAACATAATATAAACATGAGGATGATGACAATGACATAATAATTCAATAAAACAAGTTCAAGAATTAATTTATCTAGGAACCAATAACGTCCAAATTGTCAACATGATACTTCTTTGTAGAGTAAAATTCAAGAATACTCAGAAGAATATTTCCATAAAAAGATACTGGATGAAGCGCAAATATCAAGGATATTCCACTAATTTCATAGAGTATAGAAGCAAAAACTTTAACCAACTGAGTATAATAGAATATATGAAACTGCAAATGGATTTTCACGTAAAATGCGTAGAATCCATTTAGATGCATCATTTTCACAATTTAATAAGGAATGAATTCAAAGGATCATTCACTATGCATGTGATAATCCACATGTATGTGTTATTCCAATGTAATAATAAAAATGGAATAATAGAAGGATTCACCGTGCGATGCGATAGATTTACACGCATAAAAGTTATTCCCAATGTATAATAAATAATGGAACCAGTCCCACAGAACGCATACGCATGGATATTCCAATAGAATAATAAATAGTGGAACCAGGTCCGGCGTAAATGCACAAACAGGATATTGATAAGTAGGTTTTATACCTACTTATCCGGTATCTGTTACTTGAATTAGTTGCTTATATTCATCTTCTTAGTTACTTTTCATACATTTTATATTATTTTTTTAGGCTATGACATGACATTGGCATAAAGAAGCAAGGATAAGCTATTCGGACATCTTTTGGACTAAAATACGCAAGCAAATGCAAGAAGGGAATATTGAAGGACTTTTAACACCAAGTTGGATGCATGTTCTTAACTTGGAACTTGGATTTTATTGAAGCTCTACTTCTTAGCTTTCCAGAAAATCTTGAATCATCCCAATCGGAGCTCGGATGCGAGAGTTATGGCCTTTTTATCAACGAAGATCAAAGTTAAGAGTTGTCATGCTTGCCATGTACATAATATCTAATTCAAGCTCGATTTCCGCCACGATCCAATCTGAATCTGTTAATACTCAAGGAATGAAAGTTTTATATCTCGTCGTTATCTTCGATTTGATAGGTGGCAGGCCCCGTAACTCTAAGCGGATCAAAAGTTATGCCTATTTTACCAAAGGACGTTGCAGCAGAAAACAGCGTAGCGCGGACCACGCTATAAATGAACTACGCATAGCGTGGAGCGCGCTAGGCCACCAGATTGTCTGATCCTATAGCGCGGGGCGCGCCCAGAATGGCTTAGGGACAACGTGGGGTGCACTAGGCGCGGGGGAGAGTCAATCGGGTTATTTGGTGTCCAATTTGAGTTAGAATAGGATTCTTAGTAGCCTAACTTGCTAGGGTATCCATTAGAACTATAAATACATGATGAGATGCATAAAAGAAGAGATATAGGCTAGTTCTAAGACTCCATAAAATCCTTCTTGGGATAGATTTCTATTAACTTATTCTTTACTTTCTTTCTTAGATTAGGAACCCTAGATTAGATTAGAATTGAAGATTGAAGCTATTGATTATCGTTGGAGAATCAAATTGGAAGCAAGAGAATGCAGATTTGTTTATCTCAATTCTAATTTCTTTTCTTATTTATTTGTATCTTTTTAATGCTTAATCAATTGTGGATGATGGATTCTAGTTTATTTATGAATTAAACTCTATTTTGAGATTACTATGGATCTTATTGTGTAGTTTACTTTGATATACTTCTTTGTTAGTCTTATTAGCTATATTTGGATTGTCTATTATGATTTGGACTTAATTGCTTAATTGCCTAGCTAACAATTACCGTGATAATCTATATGAACTCGAGAGATGAAGTATAGATTTAGATCCGATCATGATAGCATGTGTTTGTGATTTCGCATGGATGGAATTTCATGATTCGTGTTTAGGATAGAGATATGCCTTTCGCCTATATGTGTAGTCTAATAAGAACCGAACTTAAACCCTTTTTATTGTAATTCACATGTAGATATATAGTGGTTAGTTAATTAGTGGTGTTCAAATTGATTCTATCATCCGTGGATTTGATTTGATATGAGTATGGTGCATTGAGAGATGGCCATATTTCACTTTCGTGTTCTTGATTAACAATCCAGTATAAATAATTTGGCTTAACAGGAAGTGTGTTGATTTAAATGTAACAATAAGTGAAATTGTAATCTCAAGTCTTCAATATCTTGTTTCATTCTAGGGATAGTTAGTAATAGTTTATTTAATTATATTAAATTAAATTATTAAATCATTTGTTTAAATAAGATTAAATTGGTCATATGTTAGTAATTGGTAATTCTTATTAAATAATTCTCTGTGGGAACGATACTCAACTTATCACTTTATTACTTGTTGACCACGTATTCTTGCGTGTTATGCGTAATTAGATTTTACCCAACAGATATTCCGACAGAATAATAAAGAACGGAATAATAAATAATGAAACCAGGACATGCATAAATGCATCGACATGATATTCCAACTGAATAATAAATAACGGAACCAGGTCATTCGTAAAGCACAGACAGGATGTTCCAACAGAAAGATAAAGAATGAAATAATCGAAGAATTTCACCATGTATGCGGTATTAGATGTAGACGTTATTCCAACATAATAATAAAGACTTTTAACCAGTCCCACCAGAAACTAACAAACATAATATTCCAAATGAATAATAAAGAATGGAATAATGTAAGAATTTCACCAAGTATAGAGTAGTCCACAGATACGTGTTATTCCAATGTAATAATAAAGAATGGAATAACAGAAGTTCTCTTCATGAATACAAAAGAAATAATATCCCTTACGGGTACAACAAATAATATCCCTTACCGTAAAAGAAACTTGATATCGGAGTAGTGAAGTAGCAGAATATTTTTCTTCTTTCCCTCTATAGTTTCTCTCTCTAGAGTTTCAGTGAATTCGTAAGAAATAATGAAGGAATGAACTTCTATTTATAGAAGAATGGACTGCATAGTAACTAATTCATGAACGGTCCAGATTGATTTACTTTTAATCGGACGGTCCATATTTAAAGCAAAATCTTTTAAATAAAATATAATATATTCTATTTATAATCTAATAAAACGAATAACTTTATAAAAGTATTCTCGCTTTTATATAAAAAGATTTTACTATGCAAAATACTATCGCAGCACTTATCAACACTATGCATAATAAAATATAATATATTCTATTTATAGAATAACTTTATAAAAGTATTCATTTTATAGAAAAGATTTTACTATGCAAAACACTATGCATAATAAAATATAATATATTATATTTATAGAATAACTTTATAAAAGTATTCATTTTATATAAAAAGTTTTTCCGCTTTTATTACATTAATAATACCAATAAAACAAAACCGAGTGACTTATCACATAAGCATCAATAATCAATACCGTATCTTGCTTTCTACGCAACCACGCCAGACATCGCATCATATTACTACCGAGGTAGTTCAATAGTATTAACTGTAAAACTTCCGCCGTTATTTTCATAAAATATTTTTGTTGTTTTCTCGATCCGGCAATAATTCCGTTATGGGTCCACCAATGATTGTCTTGGTTGCATTTAATATTCCTGTTAAAACGAATATTTCCCGACCAATCAATATTATATAACAACTTGTATACTTTGCAAAATTTATAAATATTACCCACACCTATAACATTATCTCAAATCCACACCATAATTTTGAAAAAATATTTCGAGAAAATAAATCTTTATTCGTAAAATTTGGGATTTTACAATCTCCTCCTTATGAAATTTTGCCTCGAAATTTACGTGCGCACTGGTATCTTAGAACAAATGAGGACACTTCGCGATTCCAACTCTTGAGGTATAACCTTTAAGCGTAGAATATATTCCGTGATTTTAACAGTACATCTTCATACGTTAAATTATCCGCTTATCTTGTCTTGTTCTAAATCAATAATGTGGTTCGGGCCGTCCACATATTTACGTAACATCGATACGTGAAGAACGTTATGAACACGCGACATACTTGGCGGTAAAACGAGTCTATAAGCCACAGTTCCTACTCTATCGAGGATTTCAAATGGGCCAATTAAATCGAGGGTTGAGATTTCCTCTCTTCGTCGATTCTTGCTTCTAGAATAATGCCCTCTTGAACATTCTTAATTCTTCACATTCATCAGCTCCGGGTGTGTAGCTTGAGCGGCTTTAACTTTATGGATTAAAGTCGATTCTACTCGTATATTCGTTATCTTCACCTGAGTTCGTATATTCGCACTCGTATACGCATACGATCTTCTACTCAATGCTTCAGCTACCACGTTCGCTTTTCCACGATGGTATTGAATGGTACGATCGTAATCTTCAACAGCTCGAGTCAACGTCTTTGGCGCATGATACGTTCATTTTAGTTGAAGAAATATTTGAGGGTTTAAGAAATGGGTTTTGTACTGGAGTCAATACAAAATTCGATTTCACGCTCTAGGGGTAGGCTAAGAAGTCTTCAGGTATACGTTAAGAAATTTATTAACGATAGAAATATCATTCAAAACTGTGACCCTCATCCAAGACTTGGATAGTACGTCACATTGATACCTATCAACTTGCCACCGTTATTCATGATGTTGCCTACGAAAAGTCTGGCTTCGATGCATTCCACACAAGGAAGTCAACAATGAAAGGATCGGGGCTCTTTACTTATGGCTTGATATGACAATGATTGACTTTAGTGGTTTGGTTACTTTGAATTCGCATAACAGGTTGGTTAGGAGTATGAAAGCTAACAACCTTACAAAAAGCATGATGAGTAGTTAACCAATTGATTCCTAAAATCATATCAAAGGCAAGTATTTTCAAAGAGATACGATCGACAGGTAACGTGAAAGTGTTGATTTGAACAAGATTTATAAATAATGGAGGTAACGAAGGTTTCTCCCAACTGAGTTTAAACAGATATATCAAAGTCTAATTTCTCCGGAGTTAACTTCAAACATTGAACACAACTAGGTGAAATAAAAGAGTGAGTAGAACCGGTATCTAACACGGTATAGACTTCGCAAGAGTTTATGATTAACTTACCCGTGATAATTTTATTTAGGTTCCTCGTCACGAAAAAAAAATGCTCTCTTAAACTACCGGCTTTGACTTGTCTGGGACATCCTTTGGCATCACTATCCCAGCTGGACTTGACTTCACTATACGACAAAATCGAGCTAGGTGACCTTCTCTTCCGCAATTAAAACACGCTTTGGATGGCATCGCGCAGTTTGGACTGATGTGTCCTCCCTTACGCATTTGAAGCATATGATAGGTGGTCGTTCTCCTTCCTTAACAACGGGTCTTTGGTCTTTGCGCCTTTCCATTATTGTTGAATCTCCTCTTCTTGAAATATCCATTCTTATTGTTTTGGCCATGATTACCACCGGAAGTGGTTACCATTTTTGCATCTTGATTCCTCTCACGCTTATTATCACCGCTCGATGATCGCTATCACCGGGTATTATCATTTCTTGCGTTTGCTCTCTTTTTGGTTGGGTTGACTCATTATCGCGCTCCAATAATCGAGCCCTATTAACAACATCTGAATACAAACACAGTTTATGAGAGATAAGATATTGACGTATCTCAGGTTTCAAACCTCTTATAAACATTCGCGTCATTCTCTCCTCATTATCGACCAAATGGGACGCAAACCGGGACAACTCGGCGAACTTGGCTTCGTACTGCGACACGGTCATGTTATTTTGTTCCAGTTTAATGAACTCTACCTCTTTCATGTGACGGATACTTTCGGGAAAGTTCTTGTCGTTGAATAATTCTTGAAACTTCTCCCAAGTCATCTTCAGTGCGGCAGGTTGGGTACGCTTTAGAGATTTCCACCAGTAATCTGCCTCTGCCCGTAACATGAAGGTGGCAAAGGGAATCTTTTGCTCCTTGGAGCATCCCAAGACATCAAATATCTTGGTGATCTGCTTTAACCACGTCTCCGCCTTAAGTGGTTCTGGCTTTCCCAAAAACTCCGGTGGTCTCAGCTCCTTGAACTGCTTAGCGGTGACCGACCGTGGGTTGCCATTGTTTCCACCTACATTATGAACAGAAGTCTCTCGTTTTCATGAATTCTAAAAAACTCCTAAACGTACCGTTGTTCGTCAATTGATCAGTATTGTTATTTACAGGAGGATTATTGTCTTCCTGATGCACATTATCCTGATTATTGATCTGTGGAGACTCAACGGTCTCCTGTGCTCCATTGCTATTCTCAACATTCTCGGATGCCATTTTCAAATACTGCCTCAAAACAAGGGTTAATTAACATATCACATATTATCTCAATACTCTGACCGACCAATTAAATACCAAATAAACTTAGGTAGGTCATACTAAATGAAGGAATTCCCCATCACTCCCTCCTAGTTCTTGTCTCACATCTCATTAAGGATCATATCCCTAAGCTTTGATACCAACCGTATGGCCTTGCAAAAATAGGTATACATCACCCATCTTGAGTCGCCAGATACATGGTACAGAATTCAAATACAACTTAATTATATAACTATCGTGTAAAATACGATAAAATATATGCTGTGAGTTTTAATACAAATATTGTCATCTAGAAAATATCCACACTCAAATTCAATCTAATTACAATTATTATCACACTATTTCATAGAATAGTGAGGACTACTATGACACCATTTAGGACTATCACTCTGTTCCCCGACTAGTCCCAGCTACGTTCTCATTTCCTGAAGAGAACAGTGAAAGAAAGGGTGAGCTCAACTAGCCCAGTAAGAAATATTATGACTAAGATAATGCAGAATAAATTATCGTTAGCCTTCAACAGTGTTAAACTGATACAATATAACAAACATCAAGTTTAACCGCAGCGGAACAAGCAATCCATTAAAAGAGTCAAGTAGAGAATAAAGTCTACTATTTTCTATGATTTAAAAGGTTTTTCATCACTTTTATCGCTGAGACTCAGCTCAATAAATAATCCACATCATCAAATCATCCCTGCACTACAGGCCAAGGATATTCTTTAGTATCACGACCACGAATTATCCATGCACTACGGGCCAAAGATAATCGTGTTTTCATCAACCAGTCTGATCATGCCATAAAATAATTCATCTTTGCACCCTTGGCCGAAGAGAATCCATAGCCATAATCATACCAAAAAACTTTCCATCAATGCATTACGGGCCAATGAGGACTTTTTTTTACATCATTTGTAACATTATCAAGTATGATTATACCAAGAATAATCCTCAGTCATAATCATCATACCAAGTCCATCTATGCACTACAGCCACATATGACTTTCAACATAATATAAACATGAGGATGATGACAATGACATAATAATTCAATAAAACAAGTTCAAGAATTAATTTATCCAGGAACCAATAACGTCCAAATTGTCAACATGATACTTCTTTGTAGAGTAAAATTCAAGAATGCTCAAAAGAATATTTCTATGAAAAGATACTGAATGAAGCGCAAATATCAAGGATATTCCACTAATTTCATGGAGTATAGAAGCTAAAACTTTAACCAACTGAGTATAATAGAATATATGAAACTGCAAATGGATTTTCGCCGCAATGCGGTAATCCATTTAGACAGATCATTTTCACAATTTAATTAGGAATGAATACAAAGGATCATTCACTATGCATGTGATAATCCACATGTATGAGTTATTCCAATGTAATAATAAAAATGGAATAATAGAAGGATTCACCATGCGATGCGATAGGCGACACACGCATAAAGTTATTCCCAAATGTAATAATAAATAATGGAACTGTGTCCAGCGTAACGCATATAGATAGGATATTCCAAATAGAATAATAAATAGTGGAACCAGTCCCATAGAACGCGCCTGCATGTGATATTACGACGTAATAATAAAGAGCGGAATAATAAATAATGTAACCGGTCAAATGCGTAAATGCAATCAACATGATATTTCAACCAATAATAAATAATGAGAACGGATCATGTAAAACACGCATACGGATGTTCCAAAAGAAAGATAAAGAATGGAATAATATAAGAATTTCACCATGTATACGGTACTTCGCATAGACAGGTTATTCCAACATAATAATAAAGACGGAACCAGGTCCAGCGTAAAACGCACACACGTGATATTCCAACAGAATAATAAAGAATGGAATAACAGAAGAATTTCATCAAGTATAGGGTAGTCCGCGTATACAGGTTATTCCAACAGAATAATAAAGAATGGAATAACAGAAGTTCTCTTCATGAATACAAAAGAAATAATACCCCTTACAGGTACAACAAATAATATCCCTTACCGTAAAAGAAACTTGATATCGGAGTAGTGAAGTAGCAGAATACTTTTCTTCTTTCTCTTTATAGTTTCTCTTTCTAGAGTTTCAGTGAATTCTTAAGAAATAATGAAGGAATGAGCTTCTATTTATAGAAGAATGGACTGCATATTAACTAATTCATGAACGATCCAGATTGATTTACTTTTAATCGGACGGTCCATATTTAAAGCAAAATCTTTTAAATAAAATATAATATATTCTATTTATAATCTAATAAAACGAATAACTTTATAAAAGTATTCTGCTTTTATATAAAAAGATTTTACTATGTAAAACACTATATCAGAGCAATGCAATCAATGACTATGCATAATAAAATATAATATATTCTATATATAGAATAACTTTATAAAAGTATTACGCTTTTTATATAAAAAGATTTTACTATGCAAAACACTATGCATAATAGAATATAATATATTCTATTTATAGAATAATTTTATAAAAGTATTCGATTTATATAAAAAGCTTTTTGTTTTATTACATTAATAATACTAATAAAACAAAACCGAAGTGACTTATCACATAAGCATCAATAATCAATACTGCAGTGTACTACTATGCAACCACACGTATTCATCGTCATCATTACTACCGAGTAGTTCAATAGTATTAACGGTAAAATTTCCGCTGTTATTTTCATAAAATATATTTTTTGCCGTTTTCTCAATTCGACAATAATTCCGTTGCGGGGTCCACCAATGATTATGCCGTTATACGAATATTCCCTGTTAAAACGAATATTCCCCGACCAATCGGATATTATATAACAACTTGCATACTTTGCAAAATTTATAAATATTACCCACAACTATAACATTATCTCAAATCCACACCATAATTTTGAAAAAATATTTCGAGAAAATAAATCTTTATTCGTAAAATTTGGGATTTTACAAGGAATATGAAAGCTAACAACCTTACGAAAAGCATGATGAGTAGTTAACCAATCATTTCCTAAAATCACATCAAATGCAAGTATTTTCAAAGAGATAAGATCGATAGGTAACGTGAAAGTGTCGATTTGAATCAATAAGATTTATAAACAATGTAGGTAACGAATGTTTCTTCTAACGAGTTTCAACGATGTCAAAGTCTAATTTCTCAAGAGTCAAATTTAAACGTTAAGCACAAGCAAGAGAGATAAAAGAATAGGTAAAAACGGTATCGAATAAGGTATAGACTTCGTAAGAGCTTATGATTAACTTACCCGTAATAACCTCGTTCAGGTTCCTTGACAAACGCTCTCACTTAAACTACCGGCTTTTGACTTGTCTAGGACATCCCAGTTGGACATAACTTTGCTGTAGAGTACATTCCACCCTTAATTGCTTCGTCACATTCCTGATCCATGATTTGAATCATTATTCTCCGATCCATATCGAATTGGGGTTGACCGCTCTGTACAGGGTAATTTCAAACTCGATGTTGGATTCTCCCAATTGCTGTCCAAAAAGCAAAATCCATTTCATCTATTTTGGGCTTATTAGATCGGAAGTCTTTTTCTACAATATCCACATGTCGTGCAGCTTTTACCCATGCATCATCTATTCTCATTCGTTCATTTGCTTCTTCTTTCATAAGAACTTTGATCATAGCATTCTCAGATTCCAGCTCTAATATCTTATACTCTGCCAAAGAGTGCTTCTGTTCAAGCATCGCACATCGGGTAACACAACCGTCTGCCGTTCCTCAGTCTGCTCTTCCAACTCATGAATACGATTTTGAAATTCTAAATTTTGATCATAAACTTCTTCTAACCAATTCTCCACAGGTTCCTCTTCTTCCTCTTCTTCCTCACTCTCAGCTGCTACCTCTGCAACTAGCTCGGGTGCAACTATTAGTTATTCACTTACCACGTAGATATCTCTAATTTCTTCTTCGTCTGACATCACATTAACCTGGTTAGTGGTTAAAGGTGTCTCAATGGTCTCATTCACTCCATTGTTAACATTTTCAGCTTCCATTTTCAAACACTGCCACAAAATAAGAGTTAGTTAACATACCACATGTTATCCCTATACTCTGACCGACCAATTAAATACAAGTAAACTTAGGTATGTCATACTAGCGAAGGAATTCCCCGTCTCTCCCCTCCTAGTTCTTGTCTCACATCTCAGTCAGGGATCATATCCCTAAGCTTTGATACCAATTGTAACGCCCCCAAAATAGGTATACATCACCCATCTTGAGTCGCCAAATACATGGTACAAAATTCAAATACAACTTAATTATACAACTGTCGTGTAAAATACGACAAAACGTAAACTGAGAGTTTTAATAAGTATATTGTCATCTAAACAATATCCACACTCAAAAGAGTCCTCATTACATTTATTTTCACACTATTTAACAGAATAGTGAGGGCTACTAATACTATCTTCTGGACCGTTATTCCGTTCCCCGACAAGTCCCGGCTACGTTCTCATTTCCTGAAGAGAACAGTGAAAGAAAGGGTGAGCTCAACTAGCCCAGTAAGAAATATTATGACTAAGATAATGCAGAATAAATTATCATTAGCCTTTAACAATGTTAAACTGATACAATATAACAAACATCAAGTTTAACTGCAGCAGAACAAGCAATCCATTAAAAGAGTCAAGTAGAGAATAAAGTCAACTATTTTCTATGATTTAAAAGGTTTTTCATCACTTTTATCGCTGAGACTCAGCTCAATAAATAATCCACATCATCAAATCATCCCTGCACTACAGGCCAAGGATATTCTTTAGTATCACGACCACGAATTATCCATGCACTACGGGCCAAAGATAATCGTGTTTTCATCAACGGTCCTGATCATGCCATAAAACAATTCATCTTTGCACCCTTGGTCAAGAGAATCCATAGCCATAATCATACCAAAAACTCGTCCATCAATGCATTACTAGCCGATGAGGACTTTTTCCACATCATTTGTAACATTACGGTCATGATTATACCGAATAATCCCTGGTCATAATCATACCAAGTCCATCTATGCACTACAGGCCACAAATGACTTTCAACATAATATAAACATGCGGATGATGACAATGACATAATAATTCAATAAAACAAGTTCAAGAATTAATTTATCCAGGAACCAATAACGTCCAAATTGTCAACATGATACTTCTTTGTAGAGTAAAATTCAAGAATGTTCAGAAGAATATTTCCATGAAAAGATACTGGATGAAGCGCAAATATCAAGGATATTCCACTAATTTCATGGAGTATAGAAGCTAAAACTTTAACCAACTGAGTATAATAGAATATATGAAACTGTAAATGGATTTTTTCCGCCATGCGGTAATCCACTTAGACAGATCATTTCCATAATTTAATAAGGAATGAATACAAAGGATCATTCACCATGCATGTGATAATCCACATAGACAGGTTATTCCAACAAAATAATAAAGAATGGAATAATAGAAGAAATCACCATGCATGCGATAGACCGCACAGAAAAGTTATTCCAACAGAATAATAAAAAATGGAACTAGGTCATGCGTAAACGCACAAACAGGATATTCCAACAGAATAATAAATAACGAAACCAGGTCATGCATAAACGCACCGACAGGATGTTCCAACGGAATAATAAAGAATGGAATAACAAAAGACTTCACCAGGCATACGATAGACCGCACAGACAGGTTATTCCAACAGAATAATAAATAATGGAACCAGGTCAGGCGTAATACGTACCGACAGGATATTCCAACAGAATAATAAAGAATGGAATAACAACAGAAATTACCATGCATGCGATAGATCGCACAGACATGTTATTCCAACAGAATAATAAAAATGGAACCAGGTCATGCGTAATGCACAAACAGGATATTCTGACAGAATAATAAAGAATGGAACCAAGTCATGCGTAAATGCACAGACAGGATATTCAGACAGAATAATAATGAACGGAATAATAGAAGAATTTCACCATGTATGCGGTATTTCGCATAAACAGGTTATTCCAACATAATGATAAAGAATGGAATAATAAAAGAATTATACCATGTATGTGGTACTTCGCATAAATAGGTTACTCCAGCATAATAATAAAGAATGGAATAACAAAAGTTCTCTTCATGAGTACAAAAGAAATAATACCCCCTTACGAGTACAACAAATAATATCCCTTACCTTTGAAAGAAGAGTGTTCCGACTGGTAGGGCAAAAATATACTTGAAAAAAACTTGCACTATTTTCTACGCTCAAAGCTTTCTTAAACTCTAAAAAAATACGCTCGAGATTACAGAAGAAGAACTCTCTCTATAGTTTCTCTCTCTAGAGTTTCAGTGAATTTGTAAGAAATAATGAAGGAATGAGCTTCTATTTATAGAAGAATGTACTGGATAGTAACTAATTCATGAACGGTCCAGATTGATTTATTTTTAAACGGACGGTCCAGATTGATTTACTATGCAGTGTTAATAAAATATTCTAATAAAACAAAATCTTTTAAATAAACTATAATATATTCTATTTATAATCTAATAAAACGAATAACTTTATAAAATTATTCTGTTTTATATAAAAAGATTTTACTATGCAGTACTTATCTGAACACTTATGTAATAAAATATATTATATTTTAATTATTGTCTAATAAAACAAATAACTTTATAAAAGTATTCTGCTTATATAAAAAGATTTTACTATCTGAAAACACTATCGCAGTACTTATCTGAAAACACTATGCATAATAAAATATATTATATTCTAATTATTATACAATAAAACAAATAACTTTATAAAAGTATTACATTTTATATAAAAATATTTTATTATGCAAAACACTATGCATAATAAAATATATTATATTCTAATTATTGTCTAATAAAATAAATAACTTTATAAAAGTATTACATTTTATATAAAAAGATTTTACTATCTGAAAAGAATATGATAATAAAATATATTATATTCTAATTATTGTCTAATAAAATAAATAACTTTATAAAAGTATTCTGTTTTATATAAAAAGTTTTCTATTTTATTACATTTATAATAATAATAATAAAACAAACTTCATCATCAGTATTATAATTCACACTATTAATTGAACAGGTCATTCCCAGGAAAGAGAGGGCTTTCCAATAAGGATTTCTCCCTATTGGCACGCAATTAGGTGACCAAACCTCTCCTTGGTAGAACTTCTAGACATCGTTAATAGTGCAAATAATAATATTAATAACTCCGTCATCTCAATTATTGATTTAATAATATATAAAATATCGACAATAATTGAATCAAATAACGTGAGATACTATGCAACAATTACTATAGCAATAATTGAACAAAACTAAGTGACTTCTCACATAAGCATCAATAATCAATACCGTGTGCTACTATGCAACCACGCGTATTACTGTACTTTTAACACCGGTGTTTAAACAATTAACGGTAAAAACTTCCGCCGTTATTTTCATATAATATTTTTAACGTTTTCTCAATCCGGTAAAAACTCATTATCGCGCTCCAATAACTGAGCCCTATTAACAATATCTGAATACAAACACAGTTTATGAGATATAAGATATTGACGTATCTCAGGTTTCAAACCTCTTAGAAACATTCGCGTCATTCTCTCCTCATTATCGACCAAATGGGACGCAAACCGGGACAACTCGGCGAACTTGGCTTCGTACTGCGACACGGTCATGTTATTTTGTTCCAGTTTAATGAACTCTACCTCTTTCATGTGACGTATACTTTCGGGAAAGTTCTTGTCGTTGAATAATTCTTGGAACTTCTCCCAAGTCATCTTCAGTGCGGCAGGTTGAGTACGCTTTAGAGATTCCCACTAGTAATCTGCCTCTGCCAGTAACATGAAGGTGGCAAAGGGAACCTTTTGCTCCTTGGAGCATCCCAAGACATCAAATATCTTGGTGATCTGCTTTAACCACGTCTCCGTCTTAAGTGGTTCTGGCTTTCCCAAAAACTCCGGTGGTCTCAGCTCCTTGAACTGCTTAGCGGTGACCGACTGTGGGTTGCCATTGTTTCCACCTGCATTATGAACAGGAGTCTCTCTCGTTTTCATGAATTCTAAAAAGCTCCTAAACGTCACAAATGGATTAAATCGATTGATCAAGATTGTTATTTACAAGAGGATTATTGTCTTCCTGATGCACATTATCCTGATTATTGATCTGTGGAGACTCAACGGTCTCCTGTGCTCCATTGCTATTCTCAACATTCTCGGATGCCATTTTCAAATAATGCCACAAAACAAGGGTTAATTAACATATCACATATTATCTCAATACTCTTACCGACCAATTAAATACCAAATAAACTTAGGTAGGTCATACTAGCGAAGGAATTCCCCGTCACTCCTCTCCTAGTTCTTGTCTCACATCTCAGCTAGGGATCATATCCCTAAGCTTTGATACCAACTGTGACGCCCCTAAAATAGGTATACATCACCCATCTTGAGTCGTCAGATACATGGTACAGAATTCAAATACAACTTAATTATATAACTATCGTGTAAAATACGACAAAATATATGCTGTGAGTTTTAATACAAATATTGTCATCTAGAAAATATCCACACTCAAATTCAATCTAATTACAATTATTATCACACTATTTCATAGAATAGTGAGGACTACTATGACACCATCTAGGACCATCACTCTGTTCCCCGACTAGTCCCAACTACGTTCTCATTTCCTGAAGAGAACAGTGAAAGAAAAGGTGAGCTCAACTAGCCCAGTAATAAATATTATGACTAAGATAATGCAGAATAAATTATCGTTAGCCTTCAACAGTGTTAAACTGATACAATATAACAAACATCAAGTTTAACCGCAGCGGAACAAGCAATCCATTAAAAGAGTCAAGTAGAGAATAAAGTCTACTATTTTTCATGATTTAAAAGGTTTTTCATCACTTTTATCGCTGAGACTCAGCTCAATAAATAATCCACATCATCAAATCATCCCTGCACTACAGGCCAAGGATATTCTTTAGTATCACGACCACGAATTATCCATGCACTACGGGCCAAAGATAATCATGTTTTCATCAACGGTCCTGATCATGCCATAAAATAATTCATCTTTGCACCCTTGGCCGAAGAGAATCCATAGCCATAATCATACCAAAAACTTTCCATCAATGCATTACGGGCCAATGAGGACTTTTTTTACATCATTTGTAACATTATGGTTATGATTATACCAAATAATCCACTCGTCATAATCATACCAAGTCCATCTATGCACTACAGAGCCACGATGACTTTCAACATAATATAAACATGAGGATGATGACAATGACATAATAATTCAATAAAACAAGTTCAAGAATTAATTTATCCAGGAACCAATAACGTCCAAATTGTCAACATGATACTTCTTTGTAGAGTAAAATTCAAGATTGTTCAGAAGAATATTTCTATGAAAAGATACTGGATGAAGCGCAAATATCAAGGATATTCCACTAATTTCATGGAGTATAGAAGCTAAAACTTTAACCAACTGAGTATAATAGAATATATGAAATCTATGAATGGATTTTCGCGCAAATGCGGTAATCCATTTAGATGATCATTTTCACAATTTAATAAGGAATGAATACAAAGGATCATTCACTATGCATGTGATAATCCACGTAGGCAAAGTTATTCCAAATGTAATAATAAAAATGGAATAATAGAAGGATTCACCATGCGCGCGCGATAGGCGATACGCATAATGAGTTATTCCCAATGAATAATAAATAATGGAACCAGTGTCCGGCGTAAACGCATGCATGTGATATTCCAATGAGAATAATAAATAGTGGAACCAGGTCAGGCGTAAACGTACAGACAGGATATTCCGACAGAATAAAAAAGAGCGGAATAATAAATAATGTAACTAGGTCATGCGTAAACGCACCGACATGATATTTCAACTGAATAATAAATAACAGAACTAGGTCATGCGTAAAGCACAGACAGGATGTTCCAAAACAAAGATAAAGAATGGAATAATATAAGAATTTCACCATGTATACGGTGATTTCGCATGATACGAGTTTATTTTAACATAATAATAAAGACGGAACCGTGTCCAAATAAAACGCATTACACGTGATATTCAAATGAATAATAAAGAATGGAATAATGTAAGAATTTCATCAAGTATAGGGTAGTCCGCGTATACAAAGTTATTCCAATGAATAATAAAGAATGGAATAATGTGAAGTTCTCTTCATGAATACAAAAGAAATAATACCCCTTTACAGTGTACAACAAATAATATCCCTTACCGTAAAAAAAATTTGATATCGGAGTAGTGAAGTAGCAGAATACTTTTCTTCTTTCTCTTTATAGTTTCTCTTTCTAGAGTTTCAGTGAATTCTTAAGAAATAATGAAGGAATGAGCTTCATTTATAGAAGAATGGACTGCATAATAACTAATTCATGAATCGGTCCGTATTGATTTACTTTTAATCGGACGGTCCATATTTAAAGCAAAATCTTTTAAATAAAATATAATATATTCTATTTATAATCTAATAAAACGAATAACTTTATAAAAGTATTCTATTTTATATAAAAAGATTTTACTATGTAAAACACTATATCAGAGGCAATGCAACACTATGCATAATAAAATATAATATATTCTATATATAGAATAACTTTATAAAAGTATTACATTTTTATATAAAAGATTTTACTATGCAAAACACTATGCATAATAGAATATAATATATTCTATTTATAGAATAATTTTATAAAAGTATTCTGATTTATATAAAAAGCTTTTTTGTTTTATTACATTAATAATACTAATAAAACAAAACTGAGTGACTTATCACATAAGAATCAATAATCAATACCGTGTGCTACTATGCAACCACACGTATTACTGTACTGTTACTACCGAGTAGTTCAATAGTATTAACGGTAAAATTTCCGCTGTTATTTTCATAAAATATTTTTGTCGTTTTCTCAATTCGAATAATAATTCCGCTCTTGAGGTCCACCAATGATTATGCCGGTTATGAATATTCCCTATTAAAACGAATATTCCCCAATTAATCGGATATTATATAACAACTTGCATACTTTGCAAAATTTATAAATATTACCCACAACTATAACATTATCTCAAATCCACACCATAATTTTGAAAAAATATTTCGAGAAAATAAATCTTTATTCGTAAAATTTGGGATTTTACAAGGAATATGAAAGCTAACAACCTTACGAAAAGCATGATGAGTAGTTAACCAATCATTTCCTAAAATCACATCAAATGCAAGTATTTTCAAAGAGATAAGATCGATAGGTAACGTGAAAGTGTCGATTTGAATCAATAAGATTTATAAACAATGTAGGTAACGAATGTTTCTCCTAACAGAGTTTCAACAGACAAGTCAAAGTCTAATTTCTCAAGAGTCAAATTTAAACGTTAAGCACAAGCAAGAGAGATAAAAGAATAGGTAAAACCGGTATCGAATAAGGTATAGACTTCGTAAGAGCTTATGATTAACTTACCCGTAATAACCTCGTTCAGGTTCCTTGACAAACGCTCTCACTTAAACTACTGGCTTTTGACTTGTCTAGGACATCCCAGTTGGACATAACTTTGCTGTAGAGTACATTCCACCCTTAATTGCTTCGTCACATTCCTGATCCATGATTTGAATCATTATTCTCCGATCCATATCGAATTGGGGTTGACCGCTCTGCACAGGGTAATTTCGAACTCGATGTTGGATTCTCCCAATTGCTGTCCAAAAACCAAAATCCATTTCATCTATTTTGGCCTTATTAGATCGGACGTCTTTTTCTACAATATCCACACGTCATGCAGCTTTTACCCATGCATCATCTATTCTCATTCGTTCATTTGCTTCTTCTTTCATCAAAACTTTGATCATAGCATTCTCATATTCCAGCTCTAATATCTTATACTTCGCCAAAGAGTGCTTCTGTTCAAGCATCGCACATCGAGTAACACAACCGTCTGCCGTTCTTCAGTCTGCTCTTCCAACTCATGAATACGATTTTGAAATTCTAAATTTTGATCATAAACTTCTTCTAACCAATTCTCCACAGGTTCCTCTTCTTCCTCTTCTTCCTCACTCTCAGCTGCTACCTCTACAACTAGCTCGGGTGCAACTATTAGTTCTTCACTTACCACGTAGATATCTCTAATTTCTTCTTTGTCTGACATCACATTAACCTGGTTAGTGGTTAAAGGTGTCTCAATGGTCTCATTAACTTCATTGTTAACATTTTCAGCTTCCATTTTCAAACACTGCCACAAAATAAGAGTTAGTTAACATACCACATGTTATCCCTATACTCTGACCGACCAATTAAATACAAGTAAACTTAGGTATGTCATACTAGCGAAGGAATTCCCCGTCTCTCCCCTCCTAGTTCTTGTCTCACATCTCAGCCAGGGATCATATCCCTAAGCTTTGATACCAATTGTAACGCCCCCAAAATAGGTATACATCACCCATCTTGAGTCGCCAAATACATGGTACAAAATTCAAATACAACTTAATTATACAACTGTCGTATAAAATACGACAAAACGTAAACTGGGAGTTTTAATAAGTATATTGTCATCTAAACAATATCCACACTCAAAAGATTCCTCATTACATTTATTTTCACACTATTTAACAGAATAGTGAGGGCTACTAATACTATCTTCTGGATCGTTATTAGTTCCCCGAGAGCTAGTCCCTCCACGTTCTCATTTCCTGAAGAGAACAGTGAAAGAAAGGGTGAGCTCAACTAGCCCAGTAAGAAATATTATGACTAAGATAATGCAGAATAAATTATCATTAGCCTTCAACAATGTTAAACTGATACAATATAACAAACATCAAGTTTAATTGCAGCAGAACAAGCAATCCATTAAAAGAGTCAAGTAGAGAATAAAGTCTATTATCTTCTATGATTTAAAAAGGTTTTTCATCACTTTTATTGCTAAGACTCAACTCAATAAATAATCCACATCATCAAATCATCCCTGCACTATAGGCCAAGGATATTCTTTAGTATCACGACCACGAATTATCCATGCACTACGGGCCAAAGATAATCGTGTTTTCATCAACGGTCCTGATCATGCCATAAAATAATTCATCTTTGCACCCTTGGCCGAAGAGAATCCATAGCCATAATCATACCAAAAACTGTCCATCAATGCATTACGGGCCAATGAGGACTTTTTCCACATCATTTGTAACATTACTGTCATGATTATACCGAATAATCCCTGGTCATAATCATACCAAGTCCATCTATGCACTACAGGCCACAGATGACTTTCAACATAATATAAACATGCGGATGATGACAATGACATAATAATTCAATAAAACAAGTTCAAGAATTAATTTATCCAGGAACCAATAACGTCCAAATTGTCAACATGATACTTCTTTGTAGAGTAAAATTCAAGAATGTTCGTAAGAATATTTCCATGAAAAGATCTTTGGATGAAGCGCAAATATTAAGGATATTCCACTAATTTCATGGAGTATAGAAGCTAAAACTTTAACCAACCGAGTATAATAGAATATATGAAAAAGCTATGAATGGATTTTTTCGCCATGCGGTAATCCACTTAGTATGAGATCATTTCCATAATTTAATAAGGAATGAATACAAAGGATCATTCACCATGTGCATGTGATAATCCACATGACAAAGTTATTCCAACAAAATAATAAAGAATGGAATAATAGAAGAAATCACCATGCATGCGATAGATCGCATGAAAAGTTATTCCAATGTAATAATAAAAATGGAACTAGGTCACGCCAGTAAGCGCACAAAGCAGGATATTCCAACGTAATAATAAATAACGAAAAACCGTGTCATGCGTAAACGCATCGCGTGATGTTCCAACGGAATAATAAAGAATGGAATAACAAAAGACTTCACCGGGCGTGCGATGAATCACGCACGCAGACGGAGTTATTCCAATGAATAATAAATAATGGAACCAGGTCGGCGTAATACGTGTCACGTGCAAGTGGATATTCCAAATGAGAATAATAAAGAATGAAATAACAACGAAATTACCATGCATGCGATAGATCGCACGCATACGTATTATTCCAATGTAATAATAAAATGGAACTGGGTTAAATGCGTAACGCACAAATGCAGGATATTACGGCGAATAATATAAAGAATGGAACCAAGTCATGCGTAAAACGCATTGCATGTGAGATATTCAAGCGAGAATAATAATGAATTAATAATAGAAGAATTTCACCATGTATGCGGTTTTCGCGTAAACAGGTTATTCCAACATAATGATAAAGAATGGAATAATAGAAGAATTATACCATGTATGTGGTACTTCGCATAAATAGGTTACTCCAGCATAATAATAAAGAATAGAATAACAAAAGTTCTCTTCATGAGTACAAAAGAAATAATACCCCCTTACGAGTACAACAAATAATATCCCTTACCTTTGAAAGAAGAGTGTTCCGACTGGTAGGGCAAAAATATACTTGAAGAAAACTTGCACTATTTTCTACGCTCAAAGCTTTCTTAAACTCTAAAGAAATACGCTCGAGATTACAGAAGAAGAACTCTCTCTATAGTTTCTCTCTCTAGAGTTTTAGTGAATTCGTAAGAAATAATGAAGGAATGAGCTTCTATTTATAGAAGAATGGATTTGGATAAGAACTAATTCATGAACGAGTCTAGATTGATTTACTTTTAAACCGATGGTCCGGTTGATTTACTATGTAGTATTAATAAAATATTCTAATAAAACAAAATCTTTTAAATAAAATATAATATATTCTATTTATAATCTAATAAAACGAATAACTTTATAAAATTATTACATTTTTATATAAAAAAGATTTTACTATCGCAGTACTATCTGCAAACACTATGCATAATAAAATATATTATATTCTAATTATTATACAATAAAACAAATAACTTTATAAAAGTATTACTTTTTTATATAAAAAAGATTTTACTATGCAAAAAACACTATCGCAGTCTTATATGCAAACACTATGCATAATAAAATATATTATATTCTAATTATTGTCTAATAAAACAAATAACTTTATAAAAGTATTACATTTTATATAAAAATATTTTATTATGCAAAACACTATGCATAATAAAATATATTATATTCTAATTATTGTCAATAAAATAAATAACTTTATAAAAGTATTACATTTTATATAAAAAGATTTTACTATATCAAAAAGACTATGCGTAATAAAATATATTATATTCTAATTATTATCTAATAAAATAAATAACTTTATAAAAGTATTACATTTTATATAAAAGTTTTCTATTTTATTACATTTATAATAATAATAATAAAACAAACTTCATCATCAGTATTATAATTCACATTATTAATTGAATAGGTCATTCCCGGAAGAGGGGCTTTCCAATAAAGATTTCTCCTATTGGCGCAAGAATTAGGTGACCAAACTTCTCCTTAGTAGAACTTCTGACATCGTTAATATTGCAAATAATAATATTAATAACTCATCATCTCAATTATTGATTTAATAATATATAAAATATCGACAATAATTGAATCAAATAACGTGAGATACTTGTGCAACAATTACTATAGCAATAATTGAACAAAACTAAGTGACTTCTCACATAAGCATCAATAATCAATACCGTAATGCTACTTATGCAACCACACGACATTCTTGTATTTTAACACCGGGTGTTTCAACGATTAACGGTAAAAACTTCCACCGATTATTTTCATAAAATATTTTTAACGTTTTCTCGATCCGAAATGATAATTCCGTTGTGGGGTCCACCAATGATTATTGCAATAGTTAATGCGAATATTCCCTGCTAAAACAAATATTCCCCGACCAATCGAATATAATACAATAATTTGTATACTTTGCAAAATTTATAAATACTACCCACAATTATAACATTATCTCAAATTCACACCATAATATTAAAAAAAAAATATTTTGAGAAAATTAAATCTTTATTCATAAAATTTGGGGTCTCACAATGGGCCAAGGATATTCTTTGTGACTCCCCCAAAACAGGTATACATCACCCATCTTGAGTCACCAAATACATGGTACAAAATACAAATAAAAACTTAATTATACAACTGTCGTGTACAATACGACAAAACAAATGCTGTGAGTTTTAATACAAATATTGTCATCTAGACAATATCCACACTCAATGGAGTCCTCATTACATGTATTGTCACACTATTTAACAGAATAGTGAGGACTACTTATGCTATCATCTGGACCGTCACTCCGTTCCCCGACTAGTCCCGGCTACGTTCTCATTTTCTGATGAGAACAAAGGAAAGAAAGGGTGAGCTCAACTAGCCCGATAAGAAATATTATGACTAAGATAATGCGAGAATAAATTATCCTTAGCGTTCAACAATATAACAATGATGAATATAATAGACAACAAGTTTTAGATCAACAATTGCGTTGAATAAGTAATCCATTAGAAGAGTCAAATAGAGCATAAAACCTACTATCTTCTATGACTTAAAAAGATTTTCATCAACTTTATCGCTGAGAATCAGCTTAATAAATAAACCACATCATCCCTGCACCACGGCCAAGGATATTCATGTAATCATCAATGGTCATGATTATACCGAATAATCCATAGTCATAATCATACCAACAACTGTCCACCAATGAACTACAGGCTAATGAGGACTTTTACCACATCATTCGTCACATTACTGTCATGACTATACCGAATAATTCCTGGTCATAATCATACAAAGTCCATCTTTGCACGTAAGCCAAAGATGACTTTAATCATAATATAAGCACGAGGATGATGACCATAACATAATAATTCAATAAAACAAGTTCAAGGATTAATTTTAAAGGTTTATAATTTAATTTATCCAGAAATCAATAATGTCCAAATTGTCAACATGATACTTCTTTGTGGAGTAAAATTCAAGAATACTCCGAAGAATATTTCCATGAAAAGATACTGGATGAAGCGCAAATATCAAGGATATTCCACTAATTTCATGGAGTATAAAAGCCAAAACTTTAACTAAATGAGTATCATAGAATATATGAAACTGCAAATGGATTTTCGCCCGCCATGCGGTAATCCACATAGACAGATCATTTCCACAATTTAATAAGGAATGAATACGAAGGATTATTCACCATGCATGTGTAATCCACATGTATGAGTTATTCCAACGAAATAATAAAGAATGGAATAACGAAAAGAATTCACCGTGCATGCGATATGAATCGCATGCATATAGGTTATTCCAATGAATAATAAATAATAGAACCGAGTCAATGCGTAAAACGCATGCCAAGCGTGATATTCGAATAGAATAATAAAGAATGGAATAACGAATAATTCACCATGCATGCTTTATAGATAACACGATATGTTATTCCAATGAATAATAAATAATAGAACCGAATTCAATGCGTGATACGCACCGGCGGGATATTCCAACGAATAATAAAGAATGGAACCGGTCATGCGTAATCCGCACAGACAAGATATTCTAACAGAATAATAAAGAATGGAATAACAGAAGAATTTCACCATGTATGCGGTACTTCGCATAGACAGGTTATTCCAACATAATAATAAAGAATGGAATAACAGAAGAATTTTACCATGTATGCGGTACTTCGCATAGACAGGTTATTCCAACATAATAATAAAGAATGGAATAACAGAAGCTCTCTTCATGAATACGAAAGAAATAATACCCCTTACCTTAGAAAAAAACGGATACTGGAGTAGAGAGGTAGCAGACTTCTCTTCTTCTTTCTCTCTATAATAATTGCTCTATAGCTTTAGTGAATTAGTGAGAAATGAAGAAAGAATGAGCTTCTATTTATAGGAAAATATAGTTTCGATAATTGCACGTTTTGGGGCTCGAAATATTACAGTATAATACCTTCCTCTTTTTCTTCATTTTTAATTTAGTCCTGCAAGTATTATCAAACTTACATCACCTTCTCTAATAGTAAATAATGTGATTCAATAGTAAATCATGTGAACAAATAGTTCTAGACATGTGAAAATATGAATTACAGTATAGTACCTCCATCTATACCTTCATTTTTAACTTAGTCATTCAAGTATTATCAATCTTGCACCAACTCCCCTAATAGTAAATGAATGTGAATCAATAGTACACACATGTGAATAAATAGTTATAATCATGTGAATCAATAGCAATTAATTGCTCATTTATCCGGTTAATTACTCGATTGGTCAATATAACCTCCAGACATCAATTATTATCGAAATAAATATCGATTTTCACTAACACTAATAATTCCAACAATGGAACTATCAATTTCATCTTTAATCAACACGAACTTATTCATCATTAATATTATAATTAACAATATTTAACAACCAGGTCATTCTCAGGAAAGAGGGGGCTTTCTGATAAGGATTTCTCCTTATTGGCGCGCAATTAGATGACCAAACCTCTCCTTAACAGAACTTCTAGATATTGTAAATATTGTAATTTAATAATATGAATAACTTTGTCATCTCAATTATTGATTTAATAATATATCATATTATGCAGATGATACTGTGATAATAATTGAATCAATAATATGAGAGATATGATGCATCAATTCTTTGTGTAGAATAATTGAGTATAAGCGAGTGACTTCTCACGTAAGCATCAATAATCAATACCGCGTGTTATTATGCCACCACGTATTCTTATCGCTTTTACTACTAAGGTAGTTCAACGGTTTTAACGGTAACACTTTCATTGTTATTTTTATAAAAGATAATTACGTGCGTTTTACGACAATACTTTCATTTATGGGGTCCACTAATGATTGTCTTTGTCGTCGAATATTCTCTGTTAAAATGAATATTCCCACCAATCGAATATTATATAACCACTTCTACTTACTTTGCAAAATTTATAAATATTACCCACAACTATAACATTATATCAAATCCACACCATATTATTCAAAAATATATTTTGAGAAAATTATTCTTTATTCATAAAAGTTGGGGTCTTACAACCTCCCCTTCTTATAAAATTTCATCCTCGAAATTAGGGTACGTACCTGGTATATCTAAGAGGTGAGGATATCTTGACTTCATCTCAGATTCTAACTCCCAGGTCATTTCTTTCACATCGTGGTTTCTCCACAAAACTTTGACTTGAGGTATAACCTTGGAGCGTAGAATATGATCCTTCTTATCCAAGATTTTAACAGGTAACTCTTCATATGTTAAATTTTCCTCTATCTCGTCTGGTTCTATTTCAATAATGTGGTTCGGGTCTTTCACATATTTACGTAACATAGATATGTGAAAAACGTTATGAACACGAGACATACTTAAGCGGTAAAGGCGAGTCTATAGGCCACGGTTCCTACTCGGTCAAGGATTAAAATGGGCCAATGAATCGAGGATTGATCTTTCCTCTCTTTTTTCAATCTCGTAACTTCTTTCCATGGAGCAACACGTAACAACACATGATCTCGATATTGAACTCCACGTCCTTTCGATGAAGATCAACATAACTCTTTTATCGATCTTGTGAGGTTTTTTATCGTTGTTAATCGGATCGTTTGAATCTTTTCCGTAGTCATACGTACCAAATCCGGTCCCAACAACGTTGCTTCACCCACCTCATTCCAACATACTGGAGAACGACACTTTCTTCCATACAACACCTCAAATGGAGCCATGCCAATACTTGCTTGATAACTATTATTGTAGGAAAACTTCACCAATGGTAAGAACTTGTCCCAACTTCCCTTAAAGTCAAAGACACAAAGTCTTAATAAATCTTAAAGAGTTTGAATAGTCCTTTCCGACTACCCATCCGTTTGAGGATGATATGCCGAACTAAATCGTAAATCAGTGCTCATAGCTTTTTGCAAACTAACCCAAAATCTTGAAGTGAATCTTGGGTCTCGATCAGAAACTATGGATCTTTGGTATACCATGCAATCTTACAATCTCGTTTATGTATATACGTACTAGCAAGATGTTCAAGTGTATAAGTTTCTCGTATCGGTAAGAAATGAGCAGACTTGGTCAATCTATCAACAATGACCCAAATCGCATCTATGCCTTGAGAAACCTTGGGAAGACCAGTAACGAAATCCATGGTAATGTGCTCCCACTTCCATTACGGAATTTCAAGTGGTTCTGATGGACCTTTTAGAACTTGATGCTCCACCTTGACTCGTTGACAAGTTAGACACCTTGAGATAAACCCCGCTATCTCTCTCTTCATATTGCTCCACCAAAATGTATGTCGAAGATCACAATACATTTTGGTACTCCCATGATGGATTGCAAACGGTGTGTTGTGCGCCTCCATCATGATTTTATACTTCAAGTCAGAATCGTTAGGAACACAAAGTCTGGAGTTGACTCGAAGTATTCCTTCTTCATCGATTTTTGGTTCTGGAATAGCACCTTCTTGCACTTTCTTCCTTATACGCATCAGCTCCAGGTCTGTAGCTTGAGCAGCTTTAACTTTATTGATTAAAGTCGGTTCTACTCATATATTCACCATCCTCACATGGGTCCCTGAAGTCTTTAACTCTATTTCCATCCTTTCCAAGTCATACACAATGGGCCTTTGCATTGACAATAATGCACTCGTGCCTGTATATGATCTTCTACTCAATGCGTCAGCTACTACGTTCGGTTTTCCAAGATGGTATTGGATGGTATGATCATAATCTTTCAACAACTCAAGCCATCGTCGTTGCCGCATGTTGAGTTCCTTTTGAGTGAAGAAATATTTAATGCTTTTATGATCCGTATAGATCTCCACCTTCTCTCCATATAGGTAATGCCTCCAAATCATAGCGCAAAAACTACTGCTGCTAACTCTAGATCATGAGTAGGATAATTCCTCTCATATTCTTTGAGTTGTCGTGAGGCATAGGCTATGACTTTCCCATGTTGCATGAGAACACATCCTAACCCTTTGCTCGAAGCATCATCAGAGATGAAAAAAATCCCTCCGAGCGGATGGTATTGTCGAGCAGGAGTTGAAATGAGTCTCCTCTTGAGTTCTTGAGAACTCTTTTCACATTCCTCGCTCGCCAATTTTGTATCTTTTCGGTCACCGAGTTAATGGAGTAGCGATTCGAGAAAACCTTCTACGAATCTCCGATAATAACCAAATAAGCCGAGAAAGCTACGTACTTGGTCCACGACTTAGGTTGCTCCCAGCTTTGAATTGCTTCAATCTTTGCCGAGTCAACAGATATTCCATGATTTGATATCACATGCCTAAGGAATGCAACTTCCTCAAGCCAGAACTCGCATTTCTTCAACTTGGCATATAGCTTGTTTTCACGAAGCTTTTGGAGTATCAGCCTTAAGTGTTGCTCATGGTCTTCACGGGTTTTGGAGTATATGAGGATGTCATCAATAAAGACGACAACAAAGTGATCCAAATATTCCTTGAATACTGTTCATCATATCCATGAAGGCGGCGGGGAGCATTAGTCGATCCAAAAGACATGACTAGGAATTCGAATGTCCGCATGCAAGTTACGAAGCGATCTTTGGAATGTCATCAGTTTTAATCTTCAACTGATGATATTCGGAACGAAGATCAATCTTTGAAAAGAATTTGGCTCCTTGTAATTGGTCAAACATGTCATCAATACGAGGCAACGGGTACCTATTTTTGATGGTGACATGATTCAACTCCCGATAATCAATACAAAGTCTCATACTTCCATCTTTCTTCTTCACGAATAAAAAAGAAGCACCCCAAGGAGATGTACTAGGACGAATGAAATCGATGTCTAACAATTCCTGTAGTTGGGTTTTTTACTCCTGAAGTTCAATAGGAGCCATTCGATATGGGGCTTTGGAAATGGGTTTTGTACCGGATTCAAGGTCGATACAAAATTCAATTTCACGCTCTGGGGGTAGGCCAGGAAGTTCTTCAAGGAATACTTCAGGAAATTTATTAACAATATAAATATCATTCAAATCTGACGTATTTTTATTTAAATCCCTGACATGGGCTAAGAAATCTTGACATCCATTTTTTAATAAACGAATAGCTTTATGACTTTATATGATAGTGATTGACTTTAGTGGTTTGGTTGCTTGAATTCGTATAATAGGTTGGTTAGGAATATGAAAGCTAACATCCTTACGAAAATAATCGATTTTAGCATGATGAGTAGTTAACCAATCAATTCCTAAAATCACATCAAATGCAAGTATTTTCAAAGAAATAAGATCGACAGGTAACGTGCGGTTACCAATTTGAATCAAACAAGACTTATAAACGGTGGATGTGATGAAGGTTTCTCCTAACGAATTTTCAACAGATAAATCAAAGTCTAATTTCTCCAGAGTTAAATTTAAACGTTGAGCGCAAGTAGGAAAAATAAAAGAATGTGTAAAACCGGTATCAAATAAAGTATAAACTTCGCTAGAGTTTATGATTAGCTTACCTGTGATCACCTCGTTCGGATTCCTCGATTTTTGGGAGGTTACGATAAACGCTCTCCCTTGAACTACCGGTTTTGTCTTGTCTAGGACACCCTTTGATGCCTTTATCCCAGCTGGACTTGACTTTGGTGCACGACAAAATTGGGCTAGGTGACCTTCTTTTCCATAATTATAACACGCTTTGGATTGCATCACGCAGTTTGGACTGATATGTCCCTCCCCTCCGCATTTGTAACATACGATCGGCGGTCGTTCTCCTTCCTTAACAACAAAAGTCTTTGATCGTGACTTTCCATCTTTGTTGAATCTCCTCTTCTTGAAATGTCCACTCTTATTATCATGGCCATGATTACCACCAAAGTGATTATCATTTCTGGCATGTTGATTCCCTCCACGTTTGTTGTCACCACTTCAATGACTACTACCACTGGTATTATTGACTTGTCAGTTGCTCTCTCTTGGTTGGGTTGACTCATTATCGCGCTCCAATAACTGAGCCCTATTCACAACATCTGAATACAAACACAGTTTGTGAGAAATTAGGTATTGACGTATCTCAGGTTTCAAACCTCATAGAAACATCCACGTTATTCTCTCCTCATTATCAACCAAGTGGGACGCAAATTGGGACAACTCGGCAAACTTAGCTTCGTACTGCGCCACGGTCATATTATTTTGCTCAATCTTGATGAACTCTACCTCCTTCATGTGACGAATACTTTCAGGAAAGTACTTATCGTTGAACAATTCTTGGAACTTCTCCCAAGACATCTTCAGTGCGACAGGTTGAGTACGCTTTACAGATTCCCACCAATAATCTGCCTCTGCTCGCAACATAAAGGTGGTAAAGGGAACCTTTTACTCCTCGGAGCATCACAAGACATCAAATATCTTGTTGATCTACTTTATCCACGTCTCCGCCTTAAGTGGTTTTGGCTTTCCAAAAAACTCCGGTGGTCCCAGCTCCTTGAACTGCTTAGCGGTGACCGTCCGAGAGTTGTCAGTGTTTCCACCTGCATTTTGGACAGGAGCCGCCCTCGTCTGATGTTGTATGAATTGCATAAAACCTCTGAACGTCTCATCGTTCATCATTTGATCGTTGTTGTTTTCCGGAGGATTATTGTCTTCCTGTTACACATTATCCTGGTTATTAATCTGTGGTTACTCCACGGTGTCATGTGCTTCATTGATTATCTCAACATTTTCGGATGCCATTTTCAAATACTGCCACAAAACAAGGGTTAATTAACATATCACATATTATCCTATATACTCGTGATTCGACCAATTAAATACCAAAAAACTTAGGTAGGTCATACTAATGAAGGAATTTCCCGTCTTTCTCCTCCTAGTTCTTGTCTCACATCTCAGCCAGGGATCATATCCCTAAGCTTTGATACCAACTGTGACGCCCCCAAAACAGGTATACATCACTCATCTTGAGTCGCCAAATACATGGTACAAAATACAAATAAAAACTTAATTATACAACTGTCGTGTAAAATACGATAAAACAAATGCTGTGAGTTTTAATACAAATATTGTCATCTAGACAATATCCACACTCAATGGAGTCCTCATTACATTTATTGTCATACTATTTAACAGAATAGTGAGGACTACTAATGCTATCATCTGGACCATCATTCATGGAATATAGAAGCCAAAACTTTAACCAAATGAGTATCATAGAATATATGAAACTATGAATGGATTTTCGCCTTGCCATGCGGTAATCCACGTAGATGGATCATTTCCACAATTTAATAAGGAATGAATACGAAGGATCATTCACCATGCATGTGGTAATCCACATGTATGTGTTATTCAACGAGAATAATAAAGAATGGAATAACGAAGAATTCACCATGCATGCGATAGACCGCATGCATAAAAGTTATTCCAATGTAATAATAAATAATGGAACCGAATGTCATGCGTAAAAGCATTGCACCGACGGAGATATTCCAACGAATAATAAAGAATGGAATAACGAAGAATTCACCATGCATGCGATAGAATCGCACAAACAAAGTTATTCCAATGTAATAATAAATAATGGAACTAAAGTCGTATAATACATGCACCGGCATGATATTCCAATAGAATAATAAAGAATGGACATGATATTATCTTTATTCAATAATTGAATCAATAATATGAGAGATATGATGCAAAGAATTATCAGTAGCAATAATTGAGTATAACTGAGTGACTTCTCACGTAAGCATCAATAATCAATACCGTGTGCTACTATGTCACCACGCGTATTACTGTACTTTTACTATCGGGTAGTTCAACAGTTTTAACGGTAACATTTTCATTTGTTATTTTTATAAAAGATAATTACATGCTTTCACGACAATACTTCGTTATTAGGGTCCACCAATGATTTTGCCGTCGTACAAATATTCCCTGTTAAAATGAATATTCCCCGACCAATTGAATATTATATAATGACTTGCTTACTTTGCAAAATTTGTAAATATTACCCACAACTATAACATTATATCAAATCCACACCATATTATTCAAAAATATATTTCGAGAAAATTATTCTTTATTCATAAAAGTTGGGGTCTTACATTCGTGTATTCATCAATGGTCATGATCATGCCAACAACTGTCCATCAATGCAGTACGGGCCAATGAGGACTTTTACCACATCATTTGTAACATTACGGTCATGATTATACCAAATAATCTATGGTCATAATCATACCAAGTCCATCTATGCACTACGAGCTACATATGACTTTCAACATAATATAAGTATGAGGATGATGACAATGATATAAGAATTCAATTAAAAGAAAGCAAAGGATAAATTTTTAAAGATTTATAATTTAATTTATCCATAATTCAATAGTGTTCAAATTGTTAACATGATACTGCTTTGTGGAGTAAAATTCAAGAGTAATATTGTATCAAAAATGATTTGGACCGAAAAGAAATATATTTTTGTAATGAATAGTGCCCCGGGTGAATAGTACCAGAGTGAATAGTACCTGTTGGGTAAAATCTAAATACGCAATACACGCAAGTATACGTGGTCAACAAGTAATAAAGTGATGAGTAGAGTATCGTTCCCACAGAGATCAACTAGCAATAATCTTAAACTCACAAGTACCAATTTCCTATTAATCCTAATTTTATTAAACTATTCAACTCAATGATTATAACTAAAGATTCTAAATTAAAGAAATAAATAAATAACCACAAAACTATCACAAGTATCAAAATCTGGAATTTTAAACAATTAATGGAGAATTAGACTTATGATTTCACCCTAAGCTTCACTCTGATTTTAACACCTTTATTCCAATTCAATTCACTATCCCAGTTTATTAATCAAAAACACGAACGTAGTATTAACCACCTCTCGATGCACTAATACCGTATTAACTTAAATCCACAATTAAGATAGAAACAAGTTAAACACCTTAATCAACTAACTCACTATATCTCTATGTGAATTACAATTAAAGAAGGTTTAAGATTAAGTTCTCTAACCGATTACATTCGATGTCAAGCATATCTCTACCTTAACATTCATCAAGATTTTGCTATTCACAAAATTCATGAACACATGCTATATTAACTAAGTCTAGATTTGAATATCCTCTCTCGATTCCATACAAATCCACAAAGAATTGTTGATAAGGCAATTCATAAATTCAAGCTCAAATTAATATAGATAAACTAAAAATAGATTATTGAACTAAAATTCAAAGTTACAAAATCATCGATTCACTCAAAGATCCATCATAAGCCTAAAAAGTGAATTAGTTCATCATAAACGAAATAAACACTGAATAAATCATAGAAAACATTCTTTCAATTACAAATAATAGCCTAAGAAGAAGAATATTGAAAAACACCCTTCTCGTAGCCTAGAATTGCAATCGTCTTGAAAATCTCTTCGAAATACTCCTCCAACTCTTGATTAGAAAAATTGAGATTAATCTTCGTATTATCCTTGTGTCTTGTATATTTTGTTGTTGATTGAGTAATAGATGTCCAACACACAAGTCCCAACCGAAATTCCATCTCTCTATAGTTCCATTGCCATGCAATAAGTTAGAATCCATGCCCAAGAAGAGTTTCAAGCTTAACAAAAGTCTATTAGACCGACACCCCCGCCTTTGTGGGTGTATATGATTTAATACGACCGCCTGACCAGCTACCTTTCTGCTAGTTCCTGATGAAGACCCCACTTTGACGGGTATACACTAAATAGGCCCACCCCTACGGGAGAATGCATTTGCTAAAACCTTTGCTGAGCTTCATGATTTATTCCAAACTTGCCCCAATTGACTCCAAATCATCCCAATTGACTCCAAATACACGTTAAATGCCACAACAACCATCCTACACATAAAATAACATAAAACAAATGAAAACGAACATGAACACAAGAATTTAGCAACAAATAAGCATGAAATGGACACTGATTCACGTATATAAAATCCACTTATCAAAATCCCCAAAACTTAAACCGTGCTAGTCCTCGAGCACAAAACAACTACATGCTATACAATGCAACTAGATGAAATGAATATGATCTAATTTATATGCTTTCGAATCCATCAATATCATAAAATCAAAATTATCTCACCGGCCTCAGCGAAAACAAGCAACTATACAATATCAATCACCAAAACCAATCTACAATTCAGTTTAATCCTCAAATCTTAAGCCATCATCACTGGTATAGTGTGCGTGTGTGATCAACATCCATGATAACTGCTACGGACTCAAATTCAATACATAATCAATTTCTTTGAAGGAATCATACAGTGCAAACTTAAAAATTCCAAAAATAGATAGCTCAAACTAAAACTAAGCAATTACTAATCCCAGGGGTTCACATAGGGTACTTATACTTTATTTATATATATTTTTTCTCTTTTCTTTTTTTTTTTACGGGGGCTTTTTGCTCTTTTCCCGTTTTATTCATTCCTTTATATATATATATACATACATGACTGTGCAATGTCTCATCCCATTAGGTTGACAGTGCTACCCCTTAGCGAGCTTTCAACCAACGACTCCCAGACCATAAAAGACATTAGGGCGCTAGGTGTAAAGACAATCCCCTCGGGCGTACTTGCTCAAGTAACAAATGCCCCGAAACAAGACTAGTCACGATATATATACTATTTTTTTTACAAATAAAGATAAAGCTTATATACCCCACATATCATCCCCCGAAATTAGGTTCTTGACTAATTTTCGCCTTTACTATCTATCTTTGTCGTTTTTTCATTTACTCTAGCATTATCCTTTAAAGACTATTTATGTATCAATTTGAACTGACCAGTCAACAAAGATGTTATTAATCGTGCTAACCTTTTCTATACCAGTTTCAAATGAGCTCAATATTCAATTCATAACAGAAATGGTATAACAGTTCTAGTAATCAATGCTGTATTGGTTAACTTATTTTCAATCTCATCATTGGCCCACAAATAACATGAACTACAACATTGCTGGACTTATGCAAACACAATATATAACTAATTTTTTTTATATATATAGATTGATAACAAACTGCACTATTTACAACATGCACCTAAGCTACTATGTATGCACCTAAGCTATCATGCAGTTCTTCCTACATTACTATGCAACATTGAAATTAAACTGACAAAATGCAAACCTAAGTACTACATATGCATGCAAACATGAATTTAAATCCCCCAAACTTAAGTAATACAATGTCCTCATTGAATGAATAATTAAATTTAAGTACGTGAGGACTTCCCTGCTATCGCTTAAGTCTGAGGAGGAGGTTGTTGTTCTTCTTCGTCTGAATCACTCGGTGGAAACCTTGGCATTGGCATGGGCTGCTGTGATGCCCCCAAAATAGGTATACATCACCCATTCTGAGTCGTCAAATACATGGTACAGAGAACAACTACAACTTTATTATTATAATTGTCGTACAAAATACAACATCACATGTTGTGAGTTTAAATACAAATATTATCTTCTAGACAATATCCACACCCAAATAAAGTTCTCATTACAATTATTGATGCACTATTTTACAAAATAGCGAGGACTACTAAAACAGCTATCTTGAATCATCACTCCATACCCCGGCTAGTCCTTGCTAAATTCTCACCTCCTGAGAAGAAAAATGGAACAAAAAGGAAAATGGTTAGCTCAACTAGCCCAGTAAAGAACATTATGACTAAGATAATATACAACAAATTATCATTAGTCTTCAACAGGAAAAAATCTGATAGAATATAATAGCCAACAAGTTTTAGATCAACAACTGCAGCGGAAACATCAATCCATTAAAAGAGTCAAGTAGAGAATGAGTTCTACTATCTTCTAAGATTTAAAAGTCCATCATCAATATTTTGTCCCTATAACAACAATCAATATACATCTTTAATCAAATATTCATCTTTGCACTACAGGCCAAAGATATTCATTGGTATCACCAGTCGGTCATGTTCATCTCAACACCTATTCATCTTTGCACTACGGGCCAAAGATATTCATCAGTTAATCATTCACCTTTGCACTACAGGCCAAAGATATTCAGTAATATCATCATTTAGGACTGAGGATGATGAAAAATATCTTAAAGAAAACGAATCCAATGAGACAGAAGGACAAATATTAGGGATTCGTATAACAGTTTATCCAAGTTCAATAATACTTCATAATAAACAATTGTGAAGTAGAATTCAAAAATAAAGTTCAAAACATGGATACAATCAAAGATAGTAACCATAACTGACATCTTGGATAAAAAGGAAAAATTTTATTTTTGGTGAATAGTTATGCATGATATCGTGAATAAAGGTTGTATACGTGAATAGTAACCCCGACACAAAAAGGTAGAAATTCCACAATAAAATCCATACCAATATTTCGGTATAATGATATTGAAAGAATAACATCATTACGAAAAAAAATAACATCCCTTACCTCAAAATGATAGTACTTCTGTTCGGAATATCGGATATAAAGTTGAAGGAAACTTGCACTGAATAGCAACTCTCAAAGTATCTAAATACTCACTAAAATACGCTCGATAATATATATAGAGAGAGAAAACTTATTTTTTGTGTGATTTTCAATTCTAACCTAAACGCCTATTTATAGGAAAATATTAGAACGCCATAGGAGACTAAAATAATAAAATATTATTATTATTTATACAAATTCTACGCATGACTCAATTGAATTAATTGATCAACCATCTTGGAAGATTTTAGCAGCCCACATGTTTTCAAAAACAAAAGTGGGTCCCACCCAATTTTAATAAAAATTATTTTATTTTTTGAAACTTCAGTAATTCATAGAAAATAGCCCGTTTATCAGAAAAATACGAATTTTATGTCCATTCCACATGAAATCGAATTCTCTACAACTTTGTAGCTTTAAGATTTTCCAAATTCCAGACAGAAAATATTCGAAATCCATAAACGGATGATTTTCAACACCTCTTAAAATTCATAACAAATCATACGTTAATTTTTAACGGTTCAAAATTTGTGGATATATACTCAACTTATATATGTATAACATATCCAAAAATCACAACGATCCAACTATTTGGATTAAAATTATAACTCACGCAATAGAGCTTTAAGAACACCAATTTGATCTTTTAATACCTCAAATCCGACAAAATACTGATAAAACACCTCAACATTAATTCCTTCATTTATAACCACATAAATAAATCCATCATTTATATCCGCATCAAATAAATATTTCCTTATCATATAAATCAATAATTAATTATTCATAAATAATATTACAGAATCACAATAATGACAACCAGGCAGTTCCTGAGAAAGAGGGCTTTCCTAGGGTAAAGGATTCTCCTTACTGGCGCGTAATTAGGTGACCAAACCTCTCATTGACAGAACTTTCTAGACATTGCAAATAATGTTATCTAATAATATTATTCAAATAATATGAATTATTGATATGATAATAGAAAATACTATGCCGTGACAATTATTGAAACAACAATAATATAAAATATCAACGCAAAGAATTATTGAATCAATAAAATAAAATATTGAACAATAATTATCAGTAACAATTATCGAGTAGTGCCTTTTTACGTAAGGATCAATAATTCAAAAATCTTTGTCAATATCGTGTGCTTCTTTATGCAACCACGCCAGACATCGTATTTTAACCACCGTGTATTTCAACGATGTTAATTCAGTAATAATTACGTAGATTATTTATAAAAACTCATACTTGTCGTTTTCCTTCATCCAACCGTTTTTTGTTATGGGGCCCACAAATGGCTGCGCCGTAATACGAATATTCCCCGACAATAAGAATATTCCACGACCAAACGAATATTCCCCAACAGAATTGAATATTTTATAACCACTTGCTAATTTTGTAAAATTTACACATTTCACCCATAACCAAAGAATTATATCAAATTAACACCTTATTAATTTAGAATAATGAATAGAGGAAAATTCAATTTTATTTATAATAAGTTGGGGTCTTACAACCTCCCCTCCTTATAAAATTTCGTCCTCGAAATTGACGTACGTACACGGTGTTTCGAAAAGGTGAGGGTACCTCGCTTTCATTTCCGATTCCAACTCCCGTGTCATTTCCTCAATAGCATGGTTCCTCCACAAAACCTTAACTTGTGGTATAACCTTTGTGCGTAGGACATGCTCTTTCCTATCCAAGATCTTAACAGGTACCTCTTCGTATGTTAAATCTTTGGCTATCTCGTCTGGTTCTAACTCAATAATGTGGTTCGGATCTTTCACATATTTACGAAGCATAGATATGTGAAAAACATTATGAACACGAGACATTCTAGGAGGTAGCGCGAGTCTATAGGCCACATTTCCTACTCGGTCAAGAATCTGAAATGGACCAATAAATCGTGGATTGAGCTTTTCTCTCTTCCCGAATCTTGTAATTCCCTTCCATGGAGCAACACGTAATAATACATGATCCCCAATATTAAATTCCACGTCCTTTCGATGAAGATCAGCATAACTCTTTTGTCGATCCTGTGAGGATTGAATACGTTGCCGAATCATTTGGATCTTTTCTGTAGTCATGCGTACCAATTCTGGTCCCAACAATGTTGCTTCACCTACCTCCTCCCAACATACTGGAGAATGACACTTTCGTCCATACAACGCCTCGAATGGAGCCATGCCTATACTTGCTTGATAACTGTTGTTGTAAGAGAATTCCACTAATGGCAAGTACTTATCCCAACTTCCTTTGAAATCAAGGACACAAAGTCTTAATAGATCTTCAAGGGTTTGAATAGTCCTCTCTGATTGTCCGTCCGTTTGAGGATGGTATGCCGAACTGAATCATAAATCCGTGCCCATAGCTTTCTGCAAGCTAACCCAAAATCGTGAAGTGAATCTTGGGCCACGGTCCAAAACTATGGATACTGGCATGCCATGCAACCTCACAATCTCATTCACGTACATATGAGCAAGACGTTCAAGGGAATAAGTCTCTCGTATCGGCAAGAAATGAGCAGACTTAGTCAATCTATCAACAATAACCCAAATCGCATCTATGCCTTAAGAAACCGTGGGAAGACCCATAACCAAATCTATGGTAATGTGTTCCCACTTCCATTTCAGAATCTCAAGTGGTTACAATGGACCCTTTGGCACTTGATGCTCTGCCTTTACACGTTGACAAGTTAAACATCTCGAGATAAACTTCGCGATTTCTCTATTCATATTGTTCCACCAAAATGTATGTCGGAGATCATGATACATTTTGGTACTCCTAGGATGGATTGCAAACGGTGTTTAGTGTGCCTCCATCATGATTCTATGTTTCAAGTCAGAATCGTTAGGAACGCAAAGTCTGGAGTTGACTTGAAGTATTCCTTCTTCATCGATTCTTGCTTCTGGAATATCACCTTCTTGCACTTTCTTCTTCATACGCATCAGCCCCAGGTCCGTAGCTCGAGCAGCTTTAACTTTGTCGATTAAAGTCGGTTCTACTCGTATATTCTCCATCATCATGTAGTTCCCTGAAGTCTTTAATTCTATCTCCATCCTTTGCAAGTCATACAAAATGGGCCTTTGCGTTGACAATATCGCACTCGTACCCGCATATGATCTTCTACTCAATGTGTCAGCTACTACGTTCGCTTTTTCAGGATGGTATTGAATAGTATGGTCATAATATTTCAACAGCTCGAGCCAACGTCGTTGTCGCATGTTGAGTTCTTTTTGGGTGAAGAAATATTTGAGGCTTTTATGATCCGTATAAATCTCCACTTTCTCCCCATATAGGTAGTGTCTCCAGATTTCAATGCAAAAACGACTGCTGCCAACTCCAAATATTGAGTAAGATAATTCCTCTAATATTCTTTGAGTTTTCGCGAGGCATAGGCTATGACTTTCCCATGTTCCATGAGAACACAACCTAACCCTTTGCCTGAAGCATCGCTGTAGATAACAAATCCATCCGAACCAGATGGTATTGCCAGAACAGGTGCCGAAATGAGTCTCCTCTTGAGCTCTTGGAAACTCTTCTCACATTCCTCGCTCCATACAAATTTTGTATCTTTCCGAGTCAACTGAGTTAACGGAGTATTGATTCAAGAAAATCCTTCCACGAATCTCCGATAATAACCAAATTAAGCCCGTAAAATTCACGACTTTGGCCACCGACTTCGGTTGCTCCCAACGTTGTATTGCTTCAATCTTCGCCGGGTCAATAGATACTCCATGTTTTGACACCACGTGCCCAAGGAATGCTACTTCTTCAAGCCAGAACTCGCATTTCTTCAGCTTGGCATATAGCTTGTTTTGATGAAGCCTTTCAAGTATTAGCTTCAAATGGTGCTCATGATCTTCACGGCTTTTGGAATAGATGAGGATGTCATCAATAAAGACGAAAACGAACTGATCTAAATATTCCTTAAATACTCGGTTCATCATATCCATGAAAGCAGAAGGAGCATTAGTAAATTCAAAAGACATGACTAAGAATTCATAATGCCCGTACCGAGTTCTGAAGGCAGTCTTCAGAATATCCTCAGTTTCAATCTTCAGCTGATGATATCCAGAACGAAGATCGATCTTTGAAAAGAATCGTGCTCCTTGCAACTGGTCAAACACGTCATCAATGCGAGGTAGCGGATACCTATTTTTTATGGTGACATGGTTCAATTCTCAGTAGTCAATACAAAGTCGCATACTCCCATCTTTCTTCTTTATGAATAAAACAGGAGCACCCCAAGGAGACGTACTAGAACGAATGAAACCGATGTCTAATAACTCCTGTAATTGGACCTTTAACTCCTGAAGTTCAATAGGAGCCATTCGATATGGGGTTTTAGAAATGGATTTTGTACCCGGTTTAAGGTCAATAAAGAATTCAACTTCACGTTTTAGGGGTAGACCAGGAAGTTCTTCAGGAAATACGTTAGGAAATTCACTAACAACAGAAATTTTATTCAAATCTGACGTGTCTTTATTCAAATCCATAACATGGGCTAAGAAAGCTTGACATCCGTTTTTCAATAAACGAATAGCTTTATGGCTGGATATGACAGTGATTGATTTTAGTGGTTTAGTTGCTTGAATTCGCATAACAGGTTGGTTAGGAATATGAAAACTAGCAACCTTACAAAAGCAATCAATTTTGGCATGATGAGTGGTCAACCAATCAATCCCTAAAATCATATCAAAAGCAAGTATCTTTAAAGAAATAATATCAACAGGTAATGTGATGGCGCCAACTTGGATCAAACAAGATTTATAAATAGTGGATGTAATGAAAGTTTTCCTAACGGAGTCTCCACAGATAGGTCAAAGTCTAATTTCTCCGGAGTCAAGTTTAAACGTTGAGCACAAGTAGGAGAGATAAATGAATGGGTAGAACTGGTATCTAGTATGGTATAAACTTCGCAAGAATTTATGACTAGCTTAACCGTAATCACCTCGTTTGGGTTCTTCGTATTTTGGCCAGTCACAACAAACGCTCTTCCAGGAACCGTTGACTTTGACTTTTCTGGGACAACCTTTTGAGTCACCATCCCTGCTGAACTTGGTTTCACTATAGTACAATCTCGAGCGATATGTCCTTCCTTTCCACAATTATAATATACCTTGAACTGTTGTGGGCAGTTTGGGCTGATATGTCCCTCTTTCCCGCATGTATAGCATACAGATCGGTGGTCGTTCTCCTCCCTTAGAAACAGTTGTTGTTGATGCTGACGTCTTCACATTGTCGTTGTTGTACCTTCTCTTTTTAAAATCTCATCCCGACTCGCTTCTTCTATTATCATGGCCACGATTGCCACCAGAGTGATTACTGCTTTTGTTTGTATTCCTTCCTCCTCGCTGGTTATCATTGCTCCAATGACTGCTGTCACCGGTCTGACCCTGGTTGTTGTCCCTCGGTTAAACGTACTCATTATCTCGCTCTAATAATTGAGCCCTATTGACAACATCTGAATACAGAGAAAATTTATGAGAAATGAGATATTGACGTATATCGGGTTTTAGACCTCTCAGAAACATCCGCGTCATACGTTCCTCATTCTCCACCAAATGAGGTGCAAACCTGGATAACTCTACGAACTTCGCCTCGTACTGGGACACCATCATATTTTTTTGTTCCAGTCTAATAAACTCCACTTCCTTCATATGACGAATACTTTCAGGAAAGTACTTGTCATTGAACAGTTTTTGAAATGTCTCCCAAGACATACTGAGTGCAGCTGGATGGGTACGTTTCATAGATTTTCACCAGTAATCTGCCTCATTACGGAACATAAAAGTGGCGAATGAAACCTTCTGTTCCTCCGTGTATCCCAAGACATCGAATATCTTGATAATTTGCTTGACCCACGTCTCCGCCTTAATCGGATCTGGATTTCCCCAGAATTCTGGTGGTCCCAACTCTTTGAACTGCTTAGCCGTGACAAACCGCGCGTTGCTATCATTTCCACCCGTATTCTGCGCATGAGTCTCCCTCGTCTAATTTTTCATAAACTACAAAAAGCTTCTAAACATCCCATCGTTCATCGTCTGATCAGTGGTGTTGTTTACAGGAAGAACATTGTCAGCTTGTTGCACGTTCTCCTGGTTTGTGACCAAAGGTGTTTCCACGGTGTCATACACTCCATTGTTAACGTTCTCAGCAGCCATTCTTAAATACTGCCATAAAACAAGGGTTAATTAAACAAATTAACATATCACATAATATCCCTATATTATGACCAACCAAAAAATAAGCTTAGGTAGGACACACTAGTGAAGGATTTACCCGTCTCTCCCCTCCTAGTTCTAGTCTCACATCTCAGCCAGGGATCATATCCCTAAGCTTTGATACCAACTGTGGCGCCCCCAAAATAGGTATACATCACCCATTCTGAGTCGCCAAATACATGGTACAGAGAACAACTACAACTTTATTATTACAATTGTCGTACAAAATACG
The DNA here is from genome assembly GCA_020205615.1 of Panax quinquefolius. Lineage (NCBI taxonomy): Eukaryota > Viridiplantae > Streptophyta > Magnoliopsida > Apiales > Araliaceae > Panax > Panax quinquefolius. The sequence continues at coordinate 58,387,042 of CM035156.1, forward strand.
ACAACACATATTGTGAATTTAAATACAAATATTGTCTTCTAGATAATATCCACACCCAAATAAAGTCCTCATTACAATTATTGATGCACTATTTTATAAAATAATGAGTACTATTAAAACAGCTATCTTGAATCATCACTCCATACCCCAGCTAGTCCTTACTAAATTCTCACCTCCTAAGAAGAAAAATGGAACAAAAAGGAAAAGGGTGAGCTCAACTAGCCCAATAAAGAACATTATGACTAAGATAATATACAACAAATTATCATTAGTCTTCAACAGGGAAAAATCTGATAGAATATAATAGACAACAAGTTTTAGATTAACAACTACAACGAAAACAACAATCCATTAGAAGAGTCAAGTAGAGAATGAGTTCTACTATCTTCTAATATTTAAAAGTCCATCATCAATATTTTATGTGACGCCCCCAAAATAGGTATACACCACACCCATTCTGAGTCGCCAAATACATGGTACAGAAAGCAAACTACAACTTCAATAATATAATTATCGTGCAAAATACGACAACACATACTGTGAGTTTAAATACAAATATTGTCTTCTAGACAATATCCACACTCAAATAAGTCCTCATTACAATTATTCATACACTATTTTACAGAAATAGTGAGGACTGCTAAAACATCTTTCTAGAACCATCACTCCATACCCCGACTCGATCCTGCTATGTTCTCACCTCCTGAGAAGAAAAATGGAACAAAAAGGAAAAGGGTGAGCTCAACTAGCCCAGTAAAGAATATTATGACTAAGATAATATACAAAAAAATTATCATTAGTCTTCAACAGGGAAAAATCTGATAGAATATAATAGACAACAAGTTTTAGATCAACAAATGCAGCGGAAACAACAATCCATTAGAAGAGTCACGTAGAGAATGAATTCTACTATCTTCTAAGATTTAAAAGTTCATTATTAATATTTTATCCCTGTAACAACAATCAATATACATTTTTAATCAAATATTCATCTTTGCACTACAGGCCAAAGATATTTATTTGTATCACCAGTTGGTCATGTTCATCTCAACACCTGTTCATCTTTGCACTACGGGCCAAAGATATTCATCAGTTAATCATTCATCTTTGCATTACAAGCCAAAGATATTCAGTAACTTCATCATTTAAGACTGAGGATGATGAAAAATATGTTAAAGAAAATAAATCCAATGAGACAGAAGGACAAATATTAGGGATTCGTATAACAGTTTATCCAAGATCAATAATACTTCATAATAACCAATTGTGAATCAGAATTCAAAAATAACGATCAAAACATGGATACAATCAAAGATAGTAGCCAAAATAGACATCTTGGACAAAAAGGAAAATTTTCATTTTCTATGAATAGTGTCGATTCGTTAAATGAATAAAGGTCGATATCGTGAATAGTAACTTGACACAAAAAGTTCCAAATTTGATTAAAAAGTTCACCAATATTTTGGCATAATGATATTGAAAAATTAATATCATTTCGAAAGAAAATAACATCTCTTACCTCAAAATAACTAAGTTGCCCGATCGTAATATCTGATAGAAAGTCAAGGAAGCTTATGTAAACAACAACTCTCAAAGTATATAAATACTCACAAAAACACGCTCGATAATCTAGAGAGAAAGAAAACTTGTTTCTGGTGTGATTTTCAATTCTAACCTAAGCGTCTATTTATAGGAAAATGCTAGAACGCCATAGGAGACTAAAATAATAAACTAATATTATTTCTTTTTAATTTCCTACGCCACCTACCATTTGAAAAATCCAAGCATGCCTTCTTGGACAAAATCAGCAGCCCATGTGTGTAATCAACACAAACCAAAAAGTGGGTCCCACCCATAATTTAATAAAAATCATTTTTTTTTCTGAAACTTCAGTAATTCATAGAAAATAGCCCATTTATCAGAAAAATACAAATTTTATGTTCATTCCACAAAAAATCGATTCTCTACAGCTTTGTAGCTTTGAGTTTTTCCAAATTCCAAACAGAAAATATCCGAAATCCACAAACGGACGATTTTCAACACTGTTTCAACACCTTTTAAAATTCATAACAAATCATGCGTTAATTTTCAACGGTTCAAAATTTGTGGACATATACTCAACTCATATATGTATAACATATCCAAAAATCACAACGATCCAACGGTCGAATTAAAATTACAACTCACGCAATAAAGCTTTAAGAACACCGCTTTGAGTTTTTAATACCTCCAATCCGACAAAATACTGATAAAACACCTCAACATTAATTCGTTCATTCATAACCACATAAATAAATCCATTATTTATATTCACATCAAATAAATATTTCCTTATCATATAAATCAATAATTAATTATTCACAAATAATATTACAGAATCACAATTATGACAACCAGGCCGTTCCCAGGAAAGAGGGGGCTTTCCAATAAGGATTTCTCCTTACTGGCGCGCAATTAGGTGACCAAACCTCTCCTTGACAGAACTTTCTAGACATTGCCAATAATGTTATCTAATACTATTATTCAAATAATATGAATTATTGTTTTGATAATGGGAAATACTGTGAAATGACAATTATTAAAACAACAGTAATATAAACTATCAATGCAACAATTATGGAATCAATAAAATAAAATATTGAACAGTAACTACTGCAACAATTATTGAGTAGTGCCTTCTTACGCATTTAATCAATAATTCAATAATACTGCAATAATACCGCAGCTACTATGCCATCACGTGTATTACTGTATTTTAACCACCAGGTATTCCAATAGTGTTAACGGTAACAACTACGCCGTTGTTTATAAAAACTCATACTTTATCATTTTCTTCATCCGACAGTTATTCTGTTATGAGGCCCACGAATGGCTGTGCCGTCGTACGGATATTCCCGACAAAAAGAATATTCCACGACCAAACGAATATTCCCCGACAGAAATGAATATTTTACAACCACTTGCTTATTTTAGAAAATTTGCACATTTCACCCATAACCAAAACATTATATCAAATTAACTCCTTATTATTTCAAGATAATGAATAGAGAAAATTCAATTTTATTTATAAAAAGCTGGGGTCTTACAACCTCCCCTCCTTATGAAATTTCGTCCTCAAAATTGATGTACGTACCTGGTGTTTCGAATAGGTGAGGGTACCTCGCTTTCATTTCCGATTCCAACTCCCATGTCATTTCCTCAATTGCATGGTTCCTCCAGAAAACCTTAACTTGTGGTATAACCTTGGTTCGTAGGACATGCTCTTTCCTATCCAATATCTTGACAGGTACCTCCTCGTACGTTAAATATTCAGCTATCTCGTTCGATTCTAACTCAATGATGTGGTTTGGGTCTTTCACATATTTACGTAACATCGATACGTGAAAAATGTTATGAACAAGCGACATACTTAGCGTTAAGGCGAGTCTATAGGCCACAGTTCCTACTCGATCGAGGATTTCAAATAAATCGAAGGTTTGAGCTTTCTTCTCTTCATCGACTCTTACTTCTAGAATAACGCCTTCTTGCACCTTCTTCTTTATATTCATCAGCTCCAGGTCTGTAGCTTGATCGGCTTTAACATTATTGATTAAAGTCGATTCTACTCATATATCATCACGTGGGTCCCTAGAGTCTTTAACTCTATCTCTATCGTTTGTAAATTATATAAAATAGGTCTTTGTGCTCAACAATATCGCACTCGTACTTGCGTACGATTTTCTACTCAACGCGTCAGCTACCACATTCGCTTTTTCAGGATGGTATGGTCAGAACAAGTGCCGAAATGAGTCGCCTCTTGAACTCTTGGAAAATCTTCTCGCATTCCTCACTTCATACGAATTTTGTATCTTTCCGAGTCAGCTAAGTTAACGGAGTAGCGCTTCAAGAAAGTTCTTCCACGAATCTCCGATAGTAACCAATTAAGCCTAGAAAGCTAGATATTTCGATTACTAACTTAAGTTTCTCTCATATGTGATTCATATCCCAATCTTGGTTTTCACGTCACAATGGCACCTATCATTTTACCACCACACAAATATAGAGTTCCCTACGGAGAGTCTGGCTTTGGTGTATTCCACAAAGTAAGTCACAAGATAGAGGCTCAGGTACCAACTCTTATACTAGGGTTTTTAGCTCCTGAAGTTCAATAGGAGCCATTCGATATGAGATTTTAGAAATGGGTTTTGTACCAGGTTCAAAGTCGATACAAAATTCAATATCACACCCAGAGAATTCTTCAGGAAATACGTCAGGAGATTTACTAACAACAAAAATATCATTCATATCTGACGTATTTTTGTTTAAATCCATGAAATGGGCAAAAACTTGACATCCGTTTTTCAATAAACGAATGGCTTAATGGATTGATATGAAAGTTTTTGACTTCAATGGTTTGGTTGCTTGAATTCGCATAACAGGTTGGTTAGGAATATGAAAACTAACAACCTTACGAAAGCAATCAATTTTGGCATGATGAGTGGTTAACCAATCAATTCCTAAAATCACGTTCAATGCAAGTATCTATAAAGAGATAAGATCAAAAGGTAATGTCATTTTGCCAACTTGGATTAAGCAAGATTTATAAACAGTGGATGCGTTAAAGGATTCTCCTAACGGAGTCTCCACAGATAAGTCAAAGTCTAATTTCTCCGAAGTCAAGTTTAAACGTTGAGCACAAGCAGGAGAGATAAAAGATTGGGTAGAACCGGTATCTAGTGAGGTATAAACTTCACAAAAATTTATGATTAACTAACCCGTGATAACTTCATTTGGGTTCCTCACTTGTTGGGAAGTCATGACAATTGCTTTCCCTTGAACTACCCGGCTTTGACTTGTCTGGGGTAGCATTTGGTATCATCATTACCGTTGAAATTGAATTTTCTATAGGGCATATTCCACCCTCAACTGCTTCATCGTACTCCTGTTTCATAATCTGAATCATTAATCTTCGATCTATATCGAATTGGGGTTGACCACAATGTGCAGGGTAATTCAAAACTCGATGCTGGGTTCTCTCAATTGCTGTCCAAAAAGAGAAATACATATCATCTATTTTAGCCTTCTTAGATCGAACAGCTCTTTCCACAATATCAACGCGTCGTGCGGCTTTTACCCATGCATCACTCATTCTCACTCGTTAAATTGTTTCTTCTTTTAGCTCAGATTCCAGCTTTATCGTCTTATACTCTGCCAAAGAGTGCTTCTGTTCAAGCATCACATATCGGGTAACACAAGCTTGAATTGTTGCATCCTTTTGCTCCACGACCGCCTGTCATTCTTCAGCCTGACTCTTCTAACTCATGAATTCAATTTTTCAATTCTAAATTTCGATCATAAAATTCTTCTAACAAATTCTCCTCAGGTACCTCTTCTTCCTCACTCTCAGCTGCTACCTCTGCGACTATCTCAGGTGTAACTATCAATTCTTCACTCACAACATGGATATCTGTAATTTCTTCTTCGCCTGACATCACATTATACTGGTTGGTGATTAGAAGTGTCTACACGATCTCATTCACTCCATAGTTAACGTTCTCAGCTGCCATTCTTAAAAACTGCCATAAAACAAGGGTTAATTAAACAAATTAACATATCACATAATATGCCTATATTATGACCGACCAACAATTAACCTTAGGTAGGACACACTAGTGAAGGATTTACTCATCTCTCCCCTCCTAGTTCTATTCTCACATCTCAGCCAGGGATCATATCCCTAAGCTTTGATACCAACTGTGACGCCCCCAAAATAGGTATACACCACACCCATTCCGAGTCGCCAAATACATGGTACAGAAAGCAAACTACAACTTCAATAATACAATTGTCGTGCAAAATACGACAACACATACTGTGAGTTTAAATACAAATATTATCTTCTAGACAATATCCACACTCAAATAAGTCCTCATTACAATTATTCATACACTATTTTACAGAAATAGTGAGTACTATTAAAACATCTTTCTAGAACCATCACTCCATACCCCAACTCGATCCTGCTATGTTCTCACCTCCCGAGAAGAAAAATGGAACAAAAGGAAAAGGGTGAGCTCAACTAGCCCAAGAAGAATATTATGACTAAGATAATATACAAAAAAATTATCATTAGTCTTCAACAGGAAAAAATCGATAGAATATAATAGATAAACAAGTTTTAGATCAACAAATGCAATGAAACAACAATCCATTAGAAGAGTCACGTGAGAGAATGAATTCTACTATCTTCTAAGATTTAAAAGTTCATCATTAATATTTTATCCTCAGTAATAACAATCAATATACATTTTTAATCAAATATTCATCTTTGCACTACAGCCAAAGATATTCATTTGTATCACCAAATTAGTCATGTTCATCTCAACACTGCTCATCTTCAGACTACGGGCCAAAAATATTCATCGCTTAATCATTCATCTTTGCATTACAAGCCAAAGATATTCAGTAACTTCATCATTTAAGACTGAGGATGATGAAAAATATGTTAAAGAAAATGAATCCAGTGAGACAGAAGGATAAATATTAGGGATTCATATAACAATTTATCCAAGATCAATAATACTTCATAATAACCAATTGTGAAGCAAAATTCAAAAATAACGATCAAAACATGGATACAATCAAAGATAGTAGCCAAAATAGACATCTTGGACAAAAAAGAAAATTTTCATTTTTCGGTGAATAATGCCATATTCGTGAATAGTGCCGTATACGTGAATAGTAACCCCGATACAAAAAGTTCCAAATTTGATTAAAAAGTTCATCAATATTTTGACATAATGATATTGAAGAAATTAATATCATTTCGAAAGAAAATAACATCCCTTACCTCAAAATAACGGTTTCGATCGTAATATCTGGATAGAAAGTCAAGGAAGCTTGACTTAAAAAAGAACTCTCAAAGTATATAAATACTCACAAAAATATGCTCGATAATCTAGAGAGAAAGAAACTTGTTTCGTGTGTGATTTTCAATTCTAACCTAAGCGTCTATTTATAGGAAAATGCAAGAACGCCATAGAGACTAAAATAATAAACTAATATTATTTCTTTTTAATTTCCTACGCCTACCTACCTTTTGAAAAATCTAAGCATGCCTTCTTGGACAAAATCAAAGACCCATGTGTGTGTATCAACACCAACCAAAAAGTGGGTCCCACCCATAATTTAATAAAAATCATTTTATTTTCTGAAACTTCAGTAATTCATAGAAAATAGTCCGTTTATCAGAAAAATACGAATTTTATGTTCATTCCACACAAAATCGAATTCTCTACAACTTTATAGCTTTGAGTTTTTCCAAATTCCAAACAAAAAATATCCGAAATCCACAAACGGACGATTTTCAACTCCGTTTCAACACCTTTTAAAATTCATAACAAATCATGCGTTAATTTTCAACGGTTCAAAATTTGTGGACATATACTCAACTCATATATGTATAACATATCCAAAAATCACAATGATCCAACGGTCGGATTAAAATTACAACTCACGCAATAAAGCTTTAAGAACATCGCTTTGAGTTTTTAATACCTCTAATCCGACAAAATACTGATAAAATACCTAAACATTAATTCCTTCATTCATAACCACATAAATAAATCCATTATTTATATTCATATCAAATAAATATTTCCTTATCATATAAATCAATAATTAATTATTCACAAATAATATTACAGAATCATAATTATGACAACCAGGTAGTTCGTGAAAGAGGGGCTTCCAATAAGGATTTCTCCTTACTCGCGCGCAATTAGGTGACCAAACCTCTCCTTGATAGAACTTTCTAGACATTGCCAATAATGTTATCTAATAATATTATTCAAATAATATGAATTATTGATCTGATAATAGGAAATATTGTGAAATGACAATTATTGAAACAACAATAATATAAACTATCAATGCAGCAATTATTGAATCAATAAAATAAAATATTGAATAAGTAATTACCGTAACAATTATTGAGTAAAGCCTTCACGTCTTTAATCAATAATTCAACAATCTTGTCTTAATACCGTGCTATCGTTGTGCCACCAGTATTCGTATTTTTAACCACCAGGTATTCCAATAGTGTTAAAGGTAACAAATACGTCATTATTTATAAAAACTCATACTTTTTCATTTTCTTCATCCGACAGTTATTCTGTTATGAGGCCCACGAATGGTTGCGCCGTCGTACGGATATTCCTGACAAAAAGAATATTCCACGACCAAACGAATATTCCCCGACAGAAATGAATATTTTACAACCACTTGCTTATTTTGTAAAATTTTCACATTTCACCCATAACCAAAACATTATATCAAATTAAGTCCTTATTATTTCAAGATAATGAATAGAGAAAATTCAATTTTATTTATAAAAAGCTGGGGTCTTACATTTTATCCTTGTAACAACAATCAATAGACAACTTTAATCAAATATTCATCTTTGCACTACATGCCAAAGATATTCATTGGTATCACCAGTCGGTCATGTTCATCTCAACACCTATTCATCTTTGCACTACGGGTCAAACATATTCATCAGTTAATCATTCATCTTTGCACTACAGGCCAAAAATATTCAATAATATCGTCATCCAGGACTGAGGATGATGAAAAATATCTTAAAGAAAACGAATCATATGAGACAGAAGGACAAATATTAGGGATTCGTATAACAGTTTATCTAAGTTCAATAATACTTCATAATAAACAATTGTGAAGTAGAATTCAAAAATAAAGATCAAAACATGGATACAATCAAAGATAGTAACCATAATAGACATCTTGGACAAAAAAGAAAATTTTTATTTTTTGGTGAATAGTGTCGTATACGTGAATAGTGACGTATACGTGAATAGTAACCCCGACACAAAAAGGTAGAAATTCCACAATAAAATCCATACCAATATTTCGGTATAATGATATTGAAAGAATAACATCATTACGAAAAAAATAACATCCCTTACCTCAAAATGATAGTACTTCTATTCGGAATATCGGATATAAAGCCAAAGGAAACTTGCACTGAATAGCAACTCTCAAAGTATCTAAATACTCACTAAAATACGCTCGACAATATAGAGAGAGAAAACTTATTTCTGGTGTGATTTTAAATTCTAACCTAAACACCTATTTATAGGAAAATGCTAGAACGCCATAGGAGACTAAAATAATAAAATATTATTATTATTTATATAAATTATACGCATGCCTCGATTGAATTAATTGAGCAACCATCTTGGAAGAATTTAGCAGCCCACATGTTTTCAAAAACAAAAGTGGGTCCCACCCAATTTTAATAAAAATTATTTTATTTTCTGAAACTTCAATAATTCATAGAAAATAGCCCGTTTATCAGAAAAATACGAATTTTATGCCCATTCCACACGAAATCGAATTCTCTACAACTTTGTAGCTTTAAGTTTTTCCAAATTCCGACATGTAAATATCCAAATCCATAAACGGATAATTTTCAACACCTCTTAAAATTCATAACAAATCATACGTTAATTTTAATGGTTCAAAATTTGTGGATATATACTCAACTTATATATGTATAACATATCCAAAATCACAATGATCCAACTATTTGATTAAAATTATAACTCACGTAATAGAGCTTTAAGAACAATTTGATTTGATTTTTTAATACCTCCAATCCAAAAAAATATCGATAAAACACCTCAACATTAATTCCTTCATTTATAACCACATAAATAAATCCATCATTTATATCCGCATCAAATAAATATTTCCTTATCATATAAATCAATAATTAATTATTCACAAATAATTTTACGTAATCACAATAATGATGACCAGTGCGGTTCCTGTGAAAGAGGGGCTTTCCTAGGTAAGGATTTCTCCTTCTTGCGCGCTTATTAGGTGACCAAACCTCTCCTTGATGTAACTTTCTAGACATTGCCAATAATGTTATCTAATAATATTATTCAAATAATATGAATTATTGATATGATAATAGGAAATATCTTGTCTTAGTGACAATTATTGAAACAACAATAATATAAAATATCAATGCAACAATTATTGAATCAATAAAATAAAATATTGAAAAGTAATTACTTTGTAACAATTATTGAGTAGTTCCTTCACGTAAGGATCAATAATTCAAAAATATCGCGTAATACCGCAAGTGCTATCGCAAGAACCACGCCAGACATCAGTATTTTAACCACCGTGTATTTCAACAAAGTTAATTCAGAATAATTACTGTTATTTATAAAAACTCATACTTGTCGTTTTCTTTCATCCAACCGTTTTCCGTTATGGGGCCCATAAATGGCTGCGCCGTCGTATGAATATTCCCCGACAACAAGAATATTCCACGACCAAACGAATATTCCCCAACAGAAATGAATATTTTATTACCACTTGCTTATTTTGTAAAATTTGCACATTTCAGCCATAACCAAAGAATTATATCAAATTAACACCTTATTAATTTAGAATAATGAATAGAGGAAAATTCAATTTTATTTATAAAAAGTTGGGGTCTTACAGCTGCTGATATGGAAATTGGGCCACCGGGTTGATGCTTTGAAGGGTTGTGTTGAGTGAGGTGAAAGATATGTTCATAGCATCAAACATGTGATCCTGCCTCATTGCTAATCGTCGTATTTGCCGATGTGCTGCTTTGTTGTTCGCATTCATTTAATTTTGGAAATCAAGGAACTGAGGACTAGATATTGCCTCAGTTTGTGGTACCTGTTCGGCCCCTCGATCTCCCGTAGCTTCATCATCATCCTCCGATGCCTCTGTAGCATCAACTTCGTCTTCCGAAGCCAACGAAAATAACCCACATATGAGTGTTGGGTGTGATTCGCCTCCTGCCCATACAGAATACAGAATGTGATTCGCCTCCTGCCCATACAGAATCCATGCTATACGTGGATGTGATTCGCCTCCTGCCCATACAGAATACCGCGCTATCATTCTAGAATCAAGCAACGCGAGCGGTATTTGTGTGGGCTCATCGTCGGACCCTCTCACCCTTGCATTGCGACATAACCCACATATGAGTGTTGGGTGTGGCAAGCCACCCAAAGAATTTCCACGTAAACACCGGCGGATGGAGAAACAGATAATGGCCCCGACGTCGATAATGAAATCTTGCACAATTGCGTACAACAGTAACGCCTTCTCTTTGGTCACGTCCGAGGTATGTTGGGATGGAAGCAGTTTAGCGCATAGGAATGCGTACCAGATTTTTCCATACCGACTGAGGTCCTTGCTATGGAACAATGTGCCTCCCTTCCGACCTTTGATCCAAGATGTTTTCGGCTTTGTCATCTCCGTGATTATTGCATCATAGTCCGGATCAGAATTTCATTGGTGAGCATAATGGCAGTGGCGATGTACCCTCAGTTGATAGTAGGTGTTAATTGCATCAGCACTGAATGGAACCAAGTGACCTCGCACAAACGCGTGGAATGGAGCTTTATCCTTAGTGTTTGCATAGAATTCCTTGACAATGTTGACCACAGCGGGTTCCGGCTCTTCAGTGAATTTTGTCCACCCCTTTTGATAAATTTGAGGCATCATCCCCCCATCATTAGGATCCGGTGCCAACCCTCGCTCTAGTGTAAGGGCCTTGGTAAGCATGACATCATACCGATCGGCGGCGGTGGCACTCACGAATTTCCGGTGATCAAAGGTCCGGGTTGGTTGTGAAGACCTTGAACTATCTCCCCTTTGACGTTTTAAAGTTGGTTGCAAAGACATGTTCTCTCTATTGCTTGACTTGCCTTATCTCTCCCCCAAACTTTTTAATTTGATCCTCTATAGCTCTCAAGTAACCTTTAGGAATGCCCACTTCAATTTGTGTGAGAATTATGGTAGGAGATGTAGTAATATATATAGAGGTGGTGGAATGAATTCTAGTGGTGGAGTGAAGAGGTGGTGGTATTAATGGAGTTAAGGAAGTAGTGGGTAGTAGAAGTGGTGGTAGTGGGTAGTGGTTGGAATTATAATGAATTAGTGGGCAATGGTCATGGGGAAAGGCTACATAACCTGCTTGTCATCTGTTGAGTTTCTAGACCCCACCTTGGGGTACTACTAACTTAGAAGGTACCGCCAAATGAACAGCTACTTCTAATTTGGCTTGAGGACCCCACTTACGGCATGGCTCTCAAGAAGTCTGGAGACCCCATGGGGGGGGTTGTAAGATAAATCGGGCACTTCCCGTGGCATGTACACTTCAAAAAATCCTGCTTTCTCCACTTTGCTTCATGTAACTCACTCCATGAACCTTTGTCCATCATACACGATGTAAAACATGAGAATTAGTTGATTGTTGATAACAAAATGTATTATGGAGAGATTAACAAGACTTTTATTGTATTCTACTACCTAGTAATTTAATGAAAACTATATTGTATCAAATATGAATGAAAAATACGAGAATTAAACTAAAGATTGGGTTGCCTCCCAATTAGCGCTTGATTTTAAGTCGTTCAGCCTGACTACTTCCTGTTCATGTTGTGTCGACCAATGTGATGGCAATCACATCGGTGTTGGCTTCTCCACCCTAATAATGCTTTAAACGATGACCGTTGACTTTGAACGTATCTAATGGATTGAGTTCAACTGCGCCATGAGAGAATACTTGCTTTATAGTGAATGGGCCCGACCATCTCGACTTAAGCTTTCCTGGGAACAATCGCAGTCGTGAGTTAAACAAAAGGACTGATTGTCCCGGCTCGAATGTTCGATGCATAATTTTCTGATCGTGCCATCTTTTTACTTTTTCTTTGTATAATTTGGAGTTCTCATAGGCGTGAAGGTGAAATTCGTCGAGTTCATTCAGTTGAAGTAGTCTCTTCTCCCCTACATCTGCTTGATCGAAATTGAGTTTTTGAACCGCCCAATAAGCCTTATGTTGTATCTCGACCGGTAAGTGACATGCCTTTTCGTACAGTAGTTGATATGGTGACATCCCGATTGGTGTCTTGTACGCAGTCCAGTATGCCCATAATGCATCATCCAATCAGAGCGACCAATCTTTCTGACTCAGATTTACTACTTTCTCTAATATCTTCTTAACTTCTCTATTTGACACCTCAGCCTGCCCACTGTTTGAGGGTGATACGTTGTAGCTACCTTGTGATTGACCCCATACTTGGCCAAAAGAGCTGTAAAGGACTTATTGCAGAAGTGACTTATTGCAGAAGTGACTACCTTCGTCACTGATTATTGCTCTTGGCGTGCCAAACCTCGTGAAAATGTTTTTCTGTAGGAATTTGAGGACCACCTTGGCATCGTTGGATGGTAGTGCTACAGCTTCAACCCACTTCGATATGTAATCCACTACGAGTAGAATATACTGATTGTTGAGTGACGACGGGAATGTCCCCATGAAATCGATACCCCATACATCAAAGATTTCCACTTCAAGAATCGTTTGTAGAGGCATCTCATTCCGTTTTGAATTTTTGCCCACCCTTTGACATCTATCGCATTGTTTGACAAAATGGTGGGCATCCTTGAATAATGTAGGCCAATCAAACTCGACTTGCAGCACATTTGTCGTTGTCCTCTCGCTACCATAATGCCCGCCATATGCAGATGAGTGGCACTCATGCATAATGTTCTTCACTTCACTATAGGGGACGCACCGTCTAATCATTTTGTCGGCGCACTGCTTGAATAAATACGGTTTGTCCCACATGTACCATTTTATATCATGTAGAAACTTCCTTTTTTGTTGTCTTGTGAGGTCAGGTGGTAGAATGTTGCTCACAAGAAAATTTGCAAAATCCCCATACCAAGGCATCTCTGTAGAAATCCCAAACAGTTGCTCATCTGGGAATAATTCGTTAATTTCACATCTGTCTTCTTTCGCTTTCCTTTGGTTTTCCAGCCTAGACAAGTGATCAGCTACTTGATTCTCCATCCTCTTTCTATCCTTTATTTCTAAGTTAAACTCTTGAAGTAGGAGAATCTATCGGATAAGGCGTGGCTTAGCATCCTTTTTCGCTATTAGGTACCGAATCGTCGAATGGTCCGTGTAGACAATCACCTTAGTCCCGATCAAGTATGCCCGAAATTTGTCAAACGAATACACCACTGTAAGCAATTCCTTTTTCGTGGTTGTGTAATTCATTTGAGTTTCTGTGAGTGTTTTGCTTGCATAGTATATGGCGTGAAACACCTTGTCTCGTTGTTGTCCCAATACAGCCCCAACCGCATAGTCGCTTGCATCACACATTAGCTCAAATGGCATATTCCAATCCGGTGCGACGATCACGGGGGCAGTAGTCAATTTCTTCTTCAATAATTCAAACGCTAACTTGCATTCCCCGTCAAAACTGAAAGTAGCATCCTTCTCTAAAAGACTGCATAGAGGTTTTGCAATTTTAGAGAAGTTATTTATGAACCTCCTGTAGAACCCAGCATGTCCCAGAAAACTCCTAATACCCTTCACTGAGCTCGGTGGAGGCAGTTTCTCGATTGTTTCCAGTTTTGCTTTATCAACCTCCAATCCTTGAGCCGATACCTTATGGCCCAAAATTATGCCCTCTTCAACCATGAAGTGGCATTTTTCCCAATTGAGTACGAGGTTCGTATCCTTACATCATTGCAACACCATGACCAGATTCCCTAGGCAAGTATCAAAGTTGTCTCCATAGACAGAAAAATCGTCCATGAAGACTTCCACATTTTTTTCCACCATATCTGAAAAAATGGCCATCATACACCGTTGGAAGGTTACAGGTGCATTTCATAACCCGAATGACATTCTCCTGAATGCAAATGTTTCGTAAGGGCACGTAAATGTTGTCTTTTCTTGATCCTCCAGAGCGATGACTATCTGGTTATAGCCCGAGTACCCATCCAATAAATAGTAATATTCATGTCCCGCCAATCTATCCAACATTTGATCAATAAAGGGCAGTGGGAAATGGTCTTTTCGGGTTGCCTTGTTCAATTTCCTATAATCCATGCAGACCCTCCAACATGTCACTGTTCTTGTCGGTATTAACTCGTTGTCCTAATTTTCACCACGGTCATTCCTCCCTTTTTCGGCACGCACTGGACCGGACTAACCCACTTACTGTCGGAAATCGGGTAGATGATACCGGCATCCAAACACTTCAAAATTTCCTTCTTCACAACTTCCTTCATAATAGGGTTAAGTCGTCGTTGTTGCTCTACCGTTGGTTTTGCCTCATCTTCCATCAGAATCTTGTGCATGCAAAACGAAGGGCTAATTCCCTTTATATCCGCAATCGTCCTTCCAATCGCTGATTTGTGTTCCCTAAGCACCCTCAACAACTTTTCTTCCTGCAATTTGTTAAGTGCAGCAGAAATAATAACAGGTAAAGAATTTGAATTTCCTAAGTACGCATACCTGAGGTGTTTAGGGAGTGGCTTAAGTTCCAACTTTGGTGGCTCTTCCAATGACGGTTTTAGTTTTTCTACGGCTATCTCCTCTGTGTGCAATGGTTCAAATGGTGTTCTGAATCGGCTAACTCGTGGCAATGAATCTAGCATCTGTAAGTAATCCACAAATTCCGGGTCGTCGACCTCTTCATTCCCCAATAAAGTTGTTTCTAACGGATCGTTGACCAAACTCTTGCTCATATCTTCACTGATGATTTGCTCATATCTTCGTTGACCAAATTCATCCGTAGGGAATTTCATGGCCTTGAACACATTAAATTTGATTTCTTGATCTTGGACCCTCATAGTAAGTTCTCCTTTTTGTACGTCTATGAGTGTCCTACCAGTGGCCAAGAAAGGTCTCCCCAGGATAATCGGGATGTTCTTGTCCTCCTCAAAATCCAGAATGATAAAGTTCACGGGGAATATAAACTTATCCACTTTAACCAAAATGTCCTTTACTATGCCTCTCGGATATGTGACTGACCTATCCGCCAACTACAATGAAATATTCGTAGGCTTTGGCGCTGGCAAACCCAATTTTGTGTATACTGACAATGGCATAAGGTTTACACTTGCCCCCAAATCATATAAACATTTATTAAAAGACATGTTCCCGATCGTGCATGGGATAGTGAAACTCCCCGGGTCCTTAAGTTTTGGTGGAAATTTTTGTTGTAACACTGCACTACACTCCTCTGTTAGTGCAACTGTCTTAAAGTCTTCCCCTTTCTTCTTCCTTGACAGAATCCCTTTCATGAATTTCGCATAACTCGGAATTTGCTCTAAGGCTTCTGCAAATGGAATGTTAATCTGGAGTTTCTTGAACACTTCCAAAAACTTTGTGAACTACTTATCTAATTTCTGTTTTTGAACCCTCTGCTGAAACGATGGTGGAGGATAAATAATTGGCTTATCGTTTAACTTTGTTTCCTCACTTTGCTTATCCTCCTTGTTTCATTCCACCACGTTACTGTTATCGACTTTGCATTATTACCCACGAGATTTTTTCCACTCCTCAATGTAATTGCCTTGACACTGTTCGTGGTTACCCTTCAAATTCCTCTCTGTATCGCTTGGTAGGGTCCCTTGTGGCCTATTATTTAGTGTTAAGGCAATTTGCCCCATCTGATTTTCCAAGTTCTTGATGGCCATAGCTTGATTTTTCATTGCTGCCTCATTGCTAGTTATGTACTTCGACACCACTTCCTCGAAATCTGATTTCCTTTCTTGATGTTGAACCGATTGTTGGTGATTCTAAAAACCTGGGGGATATGACGGTCATGGAGCTTGATGTTGCTGATTATTACTCCACGAGAAATTTGGATGATTCTTATTCCCCTGGTTATATGTGTTTTGGTACATATTCCTGGATTCCTGTTGTAGCTACCAACGAATTGGACTGATGCTAGATTAATTACGCACTGATCTATAAGATGGTCACCCGTACACAATTCGCATACTACCGCAACCTGCTGTACTTGAGCCCCTGTCATGGCATCCAACTTCTTGGACAGCGCATAAATTTGTGCTTGTATAGCTGTCACCCCATCTACTTCCAAAACCCCAGCCGCCTTTGCCTGTGTCATTCTTGCTGTGGGCCACTGATAGTTGTTGGCCGCCATGGTTTCAATCAAATTATAGGCTTCCTCGTAACTCTTAGCCATGAATGCTCCGCCCGATGCTGTATCAATACTCGTTCTGAGATTCCCATGTAGTCCGTTGTAAAAGGTATTCATTTGTAGCCACTTGGGTAATCCATGATGTGGGGATTTTCTGAGAAATTCTTTGTATCTCTCCCATGCCTCATATAACGACTCCCCATGTTGCTGCTTAAACAATGTTATCTCATTCCTCATTTTTGCAGTTTTCGCCGGTGGGAAAAATTTAGCAAGGAATTTCTGAGCTAAGTCCTCCCATGTAGTTATCAAATCGGGCGGTAGAAAATGCAACCAACTCTTCGCCTTGTCCCGTAAAGTGAATGGGAACAAGCGAAGTCTAACCGCATCATCCGACACCCCATTGTACCTAAAGGTGTCATAAATCTCTAGAAAGCTGACTAAATGTTCATTTGGATCATCATTTACCAATCCCCCAAACTGAACTGAATTCTGAATCATTTGAATCGTCCCAGGCTTGATTTTAAATGTATTTGCATTTATTGCTTCTGGGCTTTGGTGATGCTTGGATCATAGCTTCACCACCTTGGGTGTGGCGAAGTCCCTTAATGCTTTCTGATCTTCGGCTGCCATTTCCTCTTCTTTCTCAGATGTTTCAAATTCTTGCCTCGTTTCCTTGATCCACTTACTTAACCTCTGGAACCTTCTCTCAATGTCGTCCTCAAAAGTCAGCAAGTCCGGATTTTTGGACCGAGTTTGCATAAACTGCTTCAAACTCCTGAAATAAGAGGAACAAAAAAAATGTTTAAGTAAAACTGGATTAATTAAACTGATATTGTAAAAATATTAAGATCTATACTAAATTGGTCCCCGGCAACGGTGCCAAAAACTTGTTGGGTAAAATCTAAATACGCAATACACGCAAGTATACGTGGTCAACAAGTAATAAAGTGATGAGTAGAGTTTCGTTCCCACAGAGATCAACTAGCAATAATCTTAAACTCACAAGTACCAATTTCCTATTAATCCTAATTTTATTAAACTATTCAACTCAAAGATTATAACTAAAGATTCTAAATTAAAGAAATAAATAAATAACCACAAAACTATCACAAGTATCAAAATCTGGAATTTCAAACAATTAATAGAGAATTAGACTTATGATTTCACCCTAAGCTTCACTCTGATTTTAATACCTTTATTCCAATTCAATTCACTATCCCAGTTTATTAATCAAGAACACGAACATAGTATTAACCACCTCTCGATGCACTAATACCGTATTAACTTAAATCCACAATTAAGATAGAAACAAGTTAAACACCTTAATCAACTAACTCACTATATCTCTATGTGAATTACAATTAAAGAAGGTTTAAGATTAAGTTCTCTAACCGATTACATGCGATGTCAAGCATATCTCTACCTTAACATTCATCAAGATTCAGCTATTCACAAAATTCATGAACACATGCTATATTAACTAAGTCTAGATTTGAATATCCTCTCTCGATTCCATACAAATCCACAAAGAATTGTTGATCAGGAAATTCATAAATTCAAGCTCAAATTAATATAGATAAACTGAAATAGATTATTGAACTGAAATTCAAAGTTACAAAATCATCGATTCACTCAAAGATCCATCATAAGCCTAAAAAGTGAATTAGTTCATCATAAAAGAAATAAACACTGAATAAATCATAGAAAACATTCTTTCAATTACAAATAATAGCCTAAGAAGAAGAATATTGAAAAACACCCTTCTCGTAGCCTAGAATTACAATCGTCTCGAAAATCTCTTCGAAATACTCCTCCAACTCTTGATTAGAAAAACTGAGATTAATCTTCGTAATATCCTTGTGTCTTGTATATTTTGTTGTTGATTGAGTAATAGATGTCCAACACACAAGTCCCAACTGAAATTCCATCTCTCTAGAGTTCCATTGCCATGCAATAAGCTAGAATTCATGCCCAAGAAGAGTTTCAAGCTTAACAAAAGTCTACAGAATTCGACACCTCTCTCTGAAATATACACTAAAAATAGGGCCTCCCGTGACGGGGTCCTTCTCGCTAAAACCTTTGCTAAGCTTCATGATTTATTCCAAACTTGCCCCAATTGACTCCTAATCATCCCAATTGACTCCAAATACACGTTAAATGCCGCAACAACCATCCTACACATAAAATAACATAAAACAAATGAAAACGAACATGAACACAAGAATTTAGCAACAAATAAGCATGAAATGGACACTGATTCGCGTATATAAAATCCACTTATCAGTACCCCGTGAATAGTAATTTGGAAATAGTATCCCGTGAATAGTACTCCGGTATGAAAAAGTTATAACTTATCAAGAATGTTCAGAATAATAATTCCATGAAAAGATACTGGATGAAACGCAAATTTTATGAATATTATACTAATTTCATGGAGTATATAAGCCAAAACTTTAACAAAATGAGTGTAGAATTCAAAATCTGAAACAAAATAATATTACATACATACTACAGAGTATGGAAGAAAATATTATTTCATGTGAATATTTAACAAAAATAACATCCCTTACCTTGAAAAGAAGAGTATTCCAACTGGTATAACGGAGATATTCCTGAAGAAAACTTTCACTGTTTTCTACGCTCAAAACTTTCTAAAACTCGAAAGAAATACGCTCAATATTATAGACGAAGAATTCTCTGATCCTGGTGTGATTTTCAATTCTAACTAAGCATCATATTTATAGGAGAATGGAAGGATACTATTTAGAAATGGACTGTACAGTAATTTCAAAAAAAAATCACGGGCGTCGGCTGAAGTTTATAAAAAAAAATTTATTTTACTATGTAAACACTATTCAGGCACTATGCAAACACTATGCATAATAAAATATAATATATTCTATTTTTCATATAAAATAAAACTTATAAAATATATTATATATACATATACACCCGTGACTTCATTAGACAATTTCCCCCTCCCACATTCATTTTTCTTCCAGTGGGCCCAACATATGGCCCCCACACGTGGCCCCACCTTTATTATATAGAATAAATTTCTACCGATTATTTTGAAAAATGGGTAAATCGGGGTCCAAATAATACGCCAAAATTTACAACAAATACTTCATAAAATTCCCTCAATATTTTTAACAACATTTATTCATCATTATTATTATTCGCAATATTTAACAACCAGATCATTCCCAGGAAAGAGGGGGCTTTTCAATAAGGATTTTCCCCTATTGGCGCGCAATTAGGTGATCGAACCTCTCCTTGACAGAACTTTCTAGACATCGTCAATATTGCAAATAATAATATGAATAACTGTATCATCTCAATTATTGATTTAATAATATATAAAATATCGACAATAATTGAATCAAATAACGTGAGATACTATCACAAAGAACTCTTGTGAGAAATAATTGAACAAAAATGAATGACTTCTCACGTAAGCATCAATAATCAATATTGTGTGCTACTATGCAACCATGCATATTACTGTATTTTTAACACCGGGTATTTCAACAGTTAACGATAAACTTTTGCCGTTATTTTTATAAAAAGATATTTCTGTCCTTTTCTCATTCCGACAATAATTACGTTGTGGGGTCCACCAATGATTGTGTCGTCGTATGAATATTCCCTGTTAAAACGAATATTCCCCTACCAATCAAATATTATATAACAACTTGCTTACTTTGCAAAATTTATAAATATTACCCATAACTATAACATTATAACAAATTCACACCTTAATATTCAAAAATGAAATTTATAGAAAAATTCATCTGTATTCATAAAAGTTGGGGTCTTAAAACCTCCCATTCTTATGAAATTTCATCCTCGAAATTAGGGTACGTACCTGGTATGTCGAAGAGATGAGGATACCTTGATTTCATTTCAGATTCTAACTCCCAGGTCATTTCCTCAACAGCGTGGTTTCTCCACAAAACTTTGACTTGAGGTATAACCTTGGAGCGTCGAATATGTTCCTTCTTATCCAAGATTTTAACAGGTACCTCTTTATACGTTAAATCTTCCGCTATTTCGTCTGGTTCTAACTCAATAATGTGGTTCGGGTCTTCCACATATTTACGTAACATGGATACGTGAAAATATTATGAACACGCGACATACTTGGCGGTAAGGCGAGTTTTTAAGCCATAGTTCCTACTTGGTTAAGGATTTCAAATGGGCCAATGAATCGAGGATTGAGCTTTCCTCTCTTTCCAAATCTCGTAACTCCCTTCCATGGAGCAACACGTAACAACACATATTCTCCAACATTGAATTCCACGTCCTTCCGATGAAGATAAGCATAACTCTTTTGTCGATCTTGTGAGATTTTTATACGTTGCCGGATTATTTGAATCTTTTTCGTAGTCATGCGTACCAATTCCGGTCCCAACAATGTTGCTTCACCCACCTCGTCCCAGCATACTAGAAAATGACACTTTCTTCTATACAATGCCTCAAATGGAGCCATGCCGATACTTGCTTGATAACTGTTGTTATAGGAGAATTCCACCAATGGCAAGAACTTGTCCCAACTTCCTTTGAAGTCAAGGACACAGAGTCTTAATAGATCCTCCAGAGTTTGAATAGTCCTCTCCGACTGCCCGTCTGTCTGAGGGTGATATGCCGAACTAAATCGCAAATTCGTGCCCATAACTTTTTGCAAACTAACCCAAAATCGTGAAGTGAATCTTGGGTCTCTATCAGAAACTATGGATACTGGCATACCATGCAGCCTTACAATCTCATTTATGTACATACCAGCAAGACGTTCAAGTGAATAAGTTTCTCGTATAGGTAAGAAATGAGCAGACTTGGTCAATCTATCAACAATGACCCAAATTGCATCTGTACCTTGAGAAACCTTGGGAATACCAGTAACGAAATCCATGGTAATGTGCTCCCACTTCCATTCTGGAATTTAAAGTGGTTGCAATGGACCTTTTGGCACTTGATGCTTCGCCTTGACTTGTTGATAAGTTAGACACCTTGAGATAAACTCCGCTATCTATCTCTTCATATTTTTCCACTAAAATGTATGTCGAAGATCACGATACATTTTGGTACTCCCAACATGGATTACAAACGCTGTGTTGTGCGCCTCTATCATGATTTTATACTTTAAATCAGGGTCGTTAGGAACACAAAGTCTGGAGTTGACTCGTAGTATTCCTTCTTCATCGATTCTTATTTCCGGAATAGCACCTTCTTGAACTTTCTTACTCATACGCATTAGCTTCAGGTCCGTAAGTTGAGCAGCTTTAACTTTATCGATTAAAGTCGATTTTACTCGTATATTTTCCATCATCACGTGGGTCCCTGGAGTATTTATCTCTATCTCCATCCTTTGTAAGTCATACCAAATGGGCCTTTGCGTTGACAATATCGCACTTGTACCCGTAGATGATATTCTACTCAATGCGTCAGCTACCACGTTCACTTTTCCAGGATGGTATTGAATGGTATGATCATAATCTTTCAACAGCTCAAGCCAACGTCGTTGCCGTATATTGAGTTCTTTTTGAGTGAAGAAATATTTGAGGCTTTTATTATCCTTAAAGATCTCCACCTTCTTTCCATACAGGTAATGCCTCCAGATCTTTAGCGCAAAAATGACTGTTGCCAACTCTAGATCATGAGTAGGATAATTCCTCTCATATTCTTTGAGTTGTCGTGAGGCATAGGCTATGACTTTCCCATGTTGCATGAGAACACATCCTAACCCTCTTGCTCAAGCATAATCAGATGACAAATCCTCCGAACCGGATGGTATTGTCGAGCAGTCTTTGAAATGAGTCTCTTCTTGAGTTCCTGAAAACTCTTCTCACATTCCTCGCTCCAACCGAATTTTGTATCTTTTCGAGTCAGATGAATTAATGGAGTAGCGATTTGAGAAAACCCTTCTACGAATCTCTGATAATAACCAGCTAAGCCAAGAAAGCTCGTACTTCGGTCACTGATATAGGTTGCTCCCAGCTTTGAATTGCTTCAATCTTTGTCGGGTCAACAGATATTCCATGACTTGATACTACGTACCCAAGGAATGCTACTTCCTCAAGCCGGAACTCGCATTTCTTTAACTTGGCATAAAGCTTGTTTTCACGAAGCTTTTGGAGTATCAGTTTCAAGTGTTGCTCATGATCTTCACGGCTTTTGGAGTATATGAGAATGCCATCAATAAAGACAACCACAAAATGATCCAAATATTCCTTGAATATTCGGTTCATTATGTCCATGAAGGCAGCAGGAGCATTAGTCAATCCAAAAGACATGACTGAGAATTCATAATGCCTGTACCGAGTTCTAAAAGCCGTCTTTGGAATGTCATCAGTTTTAATCTTTAACTGTTGATATCCGGAATGAAGATCGATCTTTGAAAAGAATTTGGCGCCTTGCAATTGGTCAAATAGGTCATCAATACGAGGCAATGGGTGCCTATTTTTGATGGTGACATGATTTAACTCCCGATAATCAATACAAAGTCACATACTTCCATCTTTCTTCTTCACGAATAGAACATGAGCACCCCAAGGAGACGTACTAGGACGAATGAAACCGATATATAACAATTCCTGCAGTTGGGTTTTTAACTCCTGAAGTTCAATAGGAGCCATTCGATATGGGGCTTTGGAAATGGGTTTTGTACCAAGTTCAAGGTCAATACCAAACTCGATTTCACGATCCGGGGTTAGGCCAGGAAGTTTTTCGGGGAATACGTCAGGAAATTTATTAACAATAGAAATATCATTCAAATCTGACGTATTTTTGTTTAAATCTGTGACATGGGCTAAGAAAGCTTGACATCCATTTTTCAATAAACGAATAGCTTTATGGCTTGATATGACAGTGATTGACTTTAGTGGTTTTGTTGCTTGAATTCGCATAATAGGTTGGTTAGGAATATGAAAGCTAACAACCTTACAAAAATAATTAATTTTTGCATGATGAGTAGTTAACCAATCAATCCCTAAAATCACATCAAATGCAAGTATTTTTAAGGAAATAAGATCGACAGGTAATGTGAGGGTACCGATTTGAACCAAACAAGACTTATAAATAGTGGATATAATGAAGGTTTCTCCCAATGAAGTTTCAACAGATAAGTCAAAGTCTAATTTCTCCGGAGTTAAATTTAAACGTTGAGCGCAATTAGGAGAAATAAAAGAATGGATAGAACCGGTATCAAATAAGGTATAGACTTCGCTAGAGTTTATGATTAACTTACCCGTAATAACCTCGTTCGGGTTCCTCGCTTTCTGGGAGGTCACAACAAATGCTCTCCCTTGAACTACCGGTTTTAACTTTTCTGGGACGACCTTTGGTGCCTCCATCCCAGCTGGACTTGTCTTCGCTGCATGACAAAATCAGGCTAGGTGACCTTCTCTTCCATAATTGTAACATGCTTTGGACTACATCGCGCAGTTTGGACTAATGTGTCCCTCCCTTCAGCATTTGAAGCATATGATAGGTGGTCGTTCTCCTTCCTTAACAACGGGTGCTGGTGCTGACATCTTTCCATCATTGTTGAATCTCCTCTTCTTGAAATGTCCACTCTTATTGTCTTGACCATGATTACCACCGAAGTGGTTACCATTTCTGCCCTGTTGATTCCCTCCACGCTTGTTGTCACCGCTTCGATGACTGCTACCACTGGTATTATCATTTTGTCGGTTGCTCTCTCTTGGTTGGGTTGACTCATTATCGCGCTCCAATAACTGAGCCCTATTTACAACATCTGAATACAAGCAAAGTTTGTGAGAAATAAGCTATTGACGTATCTCGGGTTTCAAACCTCTTAGAAACATCCGCGTCATTCTCTCCTCATTATCAACCAAATGGGACGCAAACCGGGACAACTCAACAAACTTAGCTTCGTACTGCGCCACGATCATATTGTTTTGCTCCAACTTGATTAACTCCACCTCCTTCATGTGACGAATACTTTCGAGAAAGTACTTGTCGTTGAACAGTTCTTGGAACTTCTCCCAAGACATCTTTAGTGCGGTAGGTGGGTACGTTTTACAGATTTCCACCAATGATCTGCCTCTCCTCGTAACATGAAGGTGGCAAAAAGAACCTTTTGCTCCTCGGAGCATCTCAAGATATCAAATATCTTGGTGATCTGCTTTAACCACGTCTCCGCCTTAAGTGGTTCTGGCTTTCCCAAAAACTCCGGTGGTCCCAGCTCCTTGAATTGCTTAGCGGTGACCGTCCGAGAGTTGCCAGTGTTTCCACCTGCATTTTGAACAGGAGTCTCTCTTGCCTGATGTTGCACGAACTGCAGAAAGCTCCTAAACATTCCGTCGTTCATCATTTGGTCGGTGTTGTTGTTTGCATGAGGATTGTTGCCTTCCTGATGCACATTATCCTGGTTATTGATCATCGGTGATTCAACGGTCTCATGTGCTCCATTGCTATTTTCAACATTCTCGGATGTCATTTTCAAATACTACCACAAAACAAGGGTTAATTAACATGCAATATATTATCCCTATATTTTGACCGACCAATTAAATAACAAATAAACTTAGGTAGGTCATACTAGCGAAGGAATTACCCGTCTCTCCCCTCCTAGTTCTAGTCTCA
Source organism: Panax quinquefolius (assembly GCA_020205615.1). Lineage (NCBI taxonomy): Eukaryota > Viridiplantae > Streptophyta > Magnoliopsida > Apiales > Araliaceae > Panax > Panax quinquefolius. The sequence continues at coordinate 58,412,670 of CM035156.1, forward strand.
CATCCCAGCTAGGGATCATATCCCTAAGCTTTGATACCAACTGTGACGCCCCCCAAAATAGGTATACATCACTCATTCTGAGTCGCCAAATACATGGTACAGAATACAAATACAAAATTAATTATACAACTGTCGTGTAAAATACGACAAAACATAATCTGAGAGTTTTAATACGAGTATTGTCATCTAGACAATATTCACACTCTATAGAGTCCTCATTATATTTATTATCACACTATTTCACAGAATAGTGAGGACTACTAATGCAACCATCTGGACCGTCACTCCGTTCCCCGACTAGTCCCAGCTATATTCTCATTTCCTGAATATAACAATGATAGTAAAGGGTGAGCTCAACTAGCGCAATAAGAAATATTATGACGAAGATAATGCAGAATAAATTATCCTTAGCCTTCAACAGTATAACAACTGATAGAATATAATAGACAAAAAGTTTTAGATCAACAACTGCAGCGGAATAAGCAATCCATTAGAAGTGTCAAGTAGAGTATGATATCTACTATCTTCTATGATTTAAAAAGTTTATCATCAATTTTATAGCTGAGACTCAGCTTAATAAATAATTCACATCATCGAATCATCCCTGCACTACGGGTCAAGGATATTCTTTAGTATCACGACCATGAATTATCCATGCACTACGGGCCAAGGATATTCGTGTATTCATCAATGGTCATGATTATGCCAACAACTGTCCATCAATGCACTACGGGCTAATGAGGACTTTTATCACATCATTTGTAACATTACGGTCATGATTATACCGAATAATCTTTGGTCATAATCATACCAACCATCAATGCACTACGGGCCACATATGACTTTCAACATAATATAAGCATGAGGATGATGACAATGATATAAGAATTTAATTAAAAGAAAGCAAAGGATAAATTTTTAAAGATTTAAAATTTAATTTATCCAGAATTCAATAATGTCCAAATTGTCAACATGATACTGCTTTGTGGAGTAAAATTCAAGAGTAATATTGTATCAAAAATGATTTGGATCGAAAAGAAATCTTTTTTTGTTATAAATAATGCCCCAGGTGAATAGTACCTGAGTAAATAGTATCCCGTGAATAGTAATTCGGGAATAGTATCCTGTGAATAGTACTCCGGCATGAAAAAGTTAAAACTTATCAAGAATGTTCAGAATAATAATTCCATGAAAAGATACTAGCTGAAACGCAAATTTTAAGGATATTCTACTAATTTCATGGAGTATAGAAGCCAAAACTTTAACAAAATGAGTGTAGAATTCAAAATCTGAAACGAAATAATATTACTTACATAATACAGAGTATAGAAGAAAATATTATTTCATGTGAATATTGAACAAAAATAACACCCCTTACCTTGAAAAGAAGAGTATTACAACTGGTATAACGTGAATGTTCTTGAAGAAAACTTTCACTGTTTTCTACGCTCAAAACTTTCTAAAACTCGAAAGAAATACGCTCAATATTATAGAAGAAGAATTCTCTGATTCTGGTGTGATTTTCAATTCTAACTAAGCATCATATTTATAGGAGAATGGAAGGATACTATTTAGAAACGGACTGCACAGTAATTTCAAAAAAAAAAATCACGGGCGTTGGCTAAAGTTTTTTAAAAAAATTTGATTTTACAATGCAAACACTATTCGCACTATATGCAAACACTATGCATAATAAAATATAATATATTCTATTTTTCATATAAAACAAAACTTATAAAATATATTATATATATATATACACCCATGACTTCATCAGACAATTTCCCCCTCCCACATTCATTTTTCTTCCAGTGGGCCCAACATATGGCCCCCACACGTGGCCCCACCTTTATTATATAGAATAAATTTCTACCGATTATTTTGAAAAATGGGTAAATCGGGGTCCAAATAATACGCCAAAATTTACAACAAATACTTCATAAAATCCCCTCAATATTTTTAACAATATTTATTCATCATTATTTTTATTCGCAATATTTAACAACCAGATTATTCCCAGGAAAGAGGGAGCTTTTCAATAAGGATTTCTCCCTATTGGCACGAAATTAGGTGACCAAACCTCTCCTTGACAGAACTTTCTAGACATCGTCAATATTGCAAATAATAATATGAATAATTTTATCGTCTCAATTATTGATTTAATAATATATAAAATATCGACAATAATTGAATCAAATAACGTGAGATACTATGCAACAATTACTGTAACAATAATTGAACAAAAATGAGTGACTTCTCACGTAAGCATCAATAATCAATATCGTGTGTTACTATTCAACCACGCGTATTACTGTACTTTTAACACTGGGTATTTCAACAGTTAACGGTAAAACTTTCGCCGTTATTTTTATAAAAAGATATTTTTGTCGTTTTCTCATTCCGACAATAATTACGTTGTGGGGTCCACCAATGATTGTGTCATCGTACGAATATTCCCCGACCAATCGAATATTATATAACAACTTGCTTACTTTGCAAAATTTATAAATATTACCCACAACTATAACATTATAACAAATTCAAACCTTAATATTCAAAAATGATATTTATAAAAAAATTTATCTTTATTCATAAAAGTTGGGGTCTTACAATTGATTTTCATCACCATGAGTTCTTGCTGGCGACAGGTTGAAAAATTATTGATACATGCATCATCATTATTCTTGAAATAAGTAGCATGCAAATTCATGTCCTTTTTTGCATCCATTTTTTTATATGATTCAAAAGTGATAATGTTTCTCATTTTGGTTTATGTTAGTACAACAACACATTTTTTTTTCCAGTATGGTTTATTTATCAAGATTCTGATTTGGTGGATGGACTGTGTAAAAGATAACATTAAAACTAGTATACTAGCTGAGTCACATATAGTAATTGCACTAATAGATTAATATCCTCTTAATCATACAATACACACACACACACACACACACACACACACATATATATATATATATATATATATATATATATATATATATATATGCATCCTTCTGTTTAGATCTGAAAATTTTCTATATGAGAGGCTATAATCGCTGGCAATTGACGAGTGAAAATCTGTGCCGTTAGTATTTGGGGGCTAATGTTTGGCCTTTGATATTCTGTACTTTGCGTGTGTGAATATTACTGTATCAATATTATTTTTCAAGTCAAGTCTTTCTCTCCACCACTCTCTTTTTGAAAATTTGTTGTACTACTGATTTGGAGCAAAGCCTATGTGTTTCTATGGTTATAATTCGTTACTATGTTTTGTTATTTTTGTTTGTAATGATTTTTTTTGCTTCATTATACATGAAGGAAAACATGAGTTTTGTTGGGCAGAAAATATTTTGTGATAGTTTTTCCTAAAATGGTAACTTCATTACTTGTTGCAACATGCAAGTAATCAGAGCACAAGTAGCATGCATGCAAGTTGCATTAAAATTTGTTTGTTTTTGTATGGGTAACATATTTGAGGGGAAATGTTTTACGAAATATCTAATTTGGATTTTTCAAGACAAATCTGATCTAGTTAAAGTTTTGATTCTTTCTGAAAGGTTGAAAAGAAAAAATCAGGACTAGAATGGGGAGTAAGAAAGGTTTAATGTTGGGTTTAAGACTTTAAGTTTGTGGTGGGTTTTGCAGCCTGTGTTTGATGGCTGCTGACTGGCTGCTATGTTGCTGGCTTGCTGTGTTTCTTTGGGTGTTGTTGCTACTATCTAGAAAAGCTGCTGATTGGATGATATAATGCTCTGATCTGCTGTTCTGCTGCTATGCTGCTGGTACTGACTGTTATGCTGCTCGTTATTGTCTGCTATACCAGTCTCTCTTTCATGGTTATAGCCTATAGGATACCGCTGATTTCATTTTCTGTGATTATGGATTGTTGTTGCTGCTACTGTTCTTGGATGGTTATTGCTGCTCAGCTACATGATGGGCAATGTTGTTGTCTTCTTCTGATCGACGATGCTTAATGTTGCTCCTCATGGATGCTTAGAATGTCTTATCTAAACATTGTATTGTCATGTTATGTTTCTGCTGCTACCTCATGGGTTTTAGGCATATGGCCTTGCAATCTTATATAGTTATGACATCATAGGGCCAATTATTGTCATGTTTCTGCTACTACCTCACGAGTTTCCCATGATGTTTGTACATTTTTCTCTTTTTAATACAATTTAAATTTAGGAAAAAAAATGGTTGCAGTATATGTTAATGAACAGTGTCAATTTATGATAAATGTGGTTTATAGGTGGAATTGGTATTATGATGAAAACTTGTCGAATTGTACAATGTTTATTTGTGACTCGGATTTCCTACCTGACTAATATAATATTTTTTTCTTGTGTGATTTAGATTGCTACTGACTAATATAATAATTTTTGTCCTTGTGTGATTTGTAATTTTTTTGTGTGATTTGGAAAGAAAACATTTCATCCGCATGTATTGTGTTATCTGCTCTAGTCAGCGAACCTTTTCCTTTCTTTATCGTGTGAAAAGCGATGCAAACTCCTCTTCTTTGGAAGTCAATGCAAACTCCTTTTCCTTGGAAGTCAGCCATTTCACACGATTGAGAATATAAACAGTCCACTAGAATTTCTAAAGGACAATCATTTTTTTTTTCTAAATTATGATGGGGGCATGAGCGTCTACAAAAAATATAAATTATTCTAGCGGACGACGAATTTGTTTTTCAAATCCTAGCAGTTAATAAATGTAATTTTGTTTTTAAATCCTAGCAGTTAATAAATCTAATGAAATGTAGAGATGATATTTGACCATTTTTGATTCATAACAAATACATACTATCAATCATTCCCACATATATATATATATATATGTGTGTGTGTGTGTGTGTGTGTGAGGTTAATGAAGCTGCACAGTTGTACAAACTCCTAAATGTACACAATTTAAGATCGTAAAATTAAATCACTCTACGATTGAAACAGTAATAGAGTAACTACTATATAAATACTCTACGATCGTAAAGTGACTTAATTCTAAAATCGTAAACTATATACATTTAAAATTTACACAGTTATGCATCTCCATTTTTTCCTATATTATATATATTCTTTCATAAACTCCTTTCCAAACTCTACATGACCATGAAAAATGAGGAAAAACATGAGAAATCAATTCAATTTCCTTAACAAACCACAAGCACTGATGAAATTAAAGTTAAAATCCATCCGAGCCTACTACTTTATACTCTGTCAAGAGTACTAATAACGTGTCATGATCTGTGCACAAGTTTTATCATTTATGTTGTTTTAAATAGTTCAGTGTTTCCCACCAAGCATGCCTTTGAAAATTGGATGCAATCCTTCGCAAGGCAATTTCTCTGCTCTTTTAACAGACTCCTCTGAAGGTTTTGGCTTTGTCTTTGAATATAAACAAAATGCTTTAGCACAGGGTCTCTCCAATGAATTCAATTCAGTAGATGAGTCCAAAATTTCCCGAACCCTATCTGCATAAAGATCAATTACTGTTTGTGGGAAACGCCCATAAACAGTTTCGCCATTTGCAATTGCTTGATCAATGTTCGACATAACTTCATCCATGTTTTGCAACACTTCTTCCTCGGGGGGAGCAGCCCTAATTGGTTTTGAGAGAAAGAGATGAAGATCCAAAACATGAGGCATATCCTCAGATGTGACAAAGGAAAAAGCAGTGCCAGTCCGACCAGCCCTTGCAGCTCGTCCTACTCGGTGGACAAAAAACTTAGGTTTAGGGGGGAAGTCCCAGTTGATAACATTATCAAGCAAAGGGATGTCAATTCCCCTAGCTGCAACATCTGTCACGATCAGAAGCATAGTTTTTCTTGCCCTAAATCTGGATACATGAATCTTGCGAGCATCTTGGTCCATATCACCATAACAAACAGAAGGCTCAATGCCCTCTTCTCTAAACAGAGCATGAAGGAACTCAACATGATATTTTGTGGAAACAAAGATCAATGTCTGCTGATCAGAACGGATTTGTTCCCTAGTTAAATACAATAATGCCGCATGTTTTTCTTCATACCTTAAAGTGAAAAACATAAGCTTCAAATCAGGGCTAATCTTAGTCTCCAAATCAAGTCTCACAAGCTGAGGGTCCCTTAAACCCGCATTGGCAAATTCAGCAAGGGCACTTGGTAAAGTTGCACTGAAAAGCAAGGTTTGACGATTATCATTTAGTTGTGCAAGGATTCGATACAGTTGCTCTGCAAAGCCCATGCTAAAGAGAGAATCAGCTTCATCAAAAACCACTTACTCCACACTACGGAATGACATATCCTCAACCTCAGACAAAAGGTGCATGAGCCTACCAGGAGTTGCAATTATGATGTCAGGGTTCTGTGCCAATTCTTCAAATTGACTTTCCATGTTATCACCACCAACCAGTAAACTAATACGAAGATCTGCGTGAAATACAATTTAAGGGAATGCAGAAAAAGGGAAAAAAAAGCAGCTAAAGTTAATTATGCTAGCAAACTTCAAATTTAGTCAGGCAAATGCAAATATAAACATGTATCAAGCAAGAGCAACCCTATAAAATCACACAAGCATAAGGGAGGAAATCAAATAAATTCCCCAAGTTTCACACAAGCATACAGAAATAGCAATTTGCATGATGGACTCTGCTAAAAAAACACTGGCGCGCGTGTAAACGAGGTGCTCTACCTTCACTTATTTATCCACATGTTAATGAAGTTTTTCCTTTCAATTTAACGCCTCAAATAAGTCGGTCTTCAATAAGGATGCCTATGTAGGTGCAAACCATAATATACAAGAGCAAGCAAATAACTAGGCTCCTACCTAAAAAACTTTAAGTTCCTGATAAAACGCAAGATAGAAAAGCCAAGAATCAGGAAACTTAAAACAGTAAACCCTTCAGTGTGATTTTCTTCAGGTTAAGAACTGGCTTTTTCAGCATTCTCAAACTAGGCTTTATGGATTTGTTCCATAAACTTTAAGGAACAATACAACATAAAGGTGTTGCGATCAAATGCCTACAGCCTACCTCTACTGCTGGTAAGACCCCTTCGGCAACTCTGCAACCTCAGAAAGAAAGATCAAACATGCTAGAAAAATTAAAGAGCAAGATGCTCAAATTTCAACAATCAAATTATAGTGTCATCCATTTCCTTGTAAAGTAGAATGAGCTTGCCAGTTGCTTTCTCCTTTTAATTTATCAAATTTTTGTACGTATATAAAACTAGATTCGAGAATGGTTAAAAACTCAAGGTCTTTCTTCACTAGACTAGATGCCCTTCAAAGGTAAACACATTCCCAATCAAATGATATAAATAATTTCACTCAAAATTTCTTCTTCAACTGCACTTCAAACAAAAACCTTCATGCTTACTTCTACAAAAACAGGCTTCTTAAAGTACAGCAAATCACATACTGCTCCAACTTGAATTCAGCTTAAACTTATGGGTTGCTCGGGAAATGCCTCGCCAACTATTATGTGAATTTTTGTAAACCAGGAAACTACTGGAGAGGTCCACAAATGTGCTTTCAAGGAAACATCCATATCAGACCTAGTGCAAGTTATGCAACTACTGAAAATTCCCCAGAACACCCCAATACTTGAGAAAACTCCATATTATTCTCATGGTCATGTACATGGCCTTCCTTAACCCTCTAAGGTCCAGGCCGTCTACATATCAGTGCCTCCTTTCACATGCACTCTTGCCTTTGTGGAGCCCCAAAAAATAAATAAGCTACTCAAAGTTAATCCACTATACTTTTAATAGTCAAGACACCATTCTTTACGATGTAAACATGAACTCAGTCTATGAATTTCTTATTGAACTAGTCATCCACAAAAGTCCTTATGAAGTATCTTAGCATTGAGTTCAATAAGGAGGCTAGAAAGTAAAGATGGTGCTTTTAAATATGGACCCCTTTTAATAGAAATATCATTCTCATTTTGCCAAATCCTTCTCCACAGGCTCAGATGACAGAAGCTGACAGGGACATTCTAAAAATAAAAATTCTTCAAATTTTTACTAAAAAAAATCGTATTACCTGTATTGAACTAAAAAAATACATATAAAAAAATTCAATGAAAATTCCCGAGCAAGTAAATAGAAGGGCTTGAAAAATCAAGGCTTCGTTTAGCTGCTATGATGGAAATAACAACTTCAGAATTTTCCCCATCTTAAGAAAGAACTCCCTTTATAGTTATTGTCTTATTGACTCTCTTTTTTACAAATATTAAGATTGCATATGACGCATCTATTTATTTCATGATCTTCTCTCAATATTGAAATTTAAAGAATAAAATTTCTTACTGTCAACTTCAAAACTTAATATTAGGGAAAAAACAGAAAAATATCAACAAAAGTAAAAAAAAAAGAAAAAGAAAAACGTAATACTCTTTTTTAGGAAGGAGGAAGTAATTCTCAGTCACAAAAAAGAGTGATTCCTCTTCTCAACAAAGCTATCAAAACAAAAACAAAATTTAATGCACTTTTAAAACTCTACAGCTTCCATCTTTAACAAATAACAACCCAAATAGCAGAATTAGCTTGCATTATTCCATCCTCAATTTTCTCAACAATCAGCCACATTAAGGACATCATCCAGAATTAAATTTCCCACTCTTTCAATACAGAACATCTAACCCTACAAATTAACAATATAGCCTTCTATCTACATATATAGATATATCTATATATACATGGGGAGAGTGAGAGATGCATTAACCATATTGCGTTGTATATATATATATATATATACACACACATATAAATAGATATATCTATATGTATACATGGAGAGAGATTTGTGACCCGTAAATCGACCCAGTTCTTGTGCAAACTTTAGTGTCTGAAGCGCCAAATCTCTAGTAGGAGACAAAATAAGTGCCCTAACACCCCCACCCTGAGGCACATGCTGCTTCAACTTCTCAAGCATAGGGACCAAAAACGCCGTCGTTTTGCCCGACCCACTTCGAGCAATGGCGACAACATCGGCTCCGGAAAGTATGAGAGACATAGTTTTGCGCTGAATTGGAGTTGGGACTTTGTAGCCCTTTCGCTTCACTCCTTCAAACACATTAATACTCAGACACAATGACTCAAAACTGCCTGATTTCGCTTTTATCAGCTGCTTCTCCTCTATCTTTAGCTCCGTAACGGAGCCTTCCGCCGCCATCAATGGATATATCTGAAGATGAAATTAAGTTTGTTAATATTCCATCGTCCCTCCCTTTATATATAAGTCATTTTAGCGTATAAATATTAAAAAAATAATTATATAATATTAATTATTAATATTATTTTTATATTAAAAAAGAGACGATTATTTATCAGACAGAAAATAATGAATAAACTGAAATTATATTTAATACTGGAGATAATATTAAAAATTAAACGATTAATATTTATTTGAAATTTTTAAATAACAAATATTAAAAATAAAATATTTCTAAAATAATTTATATTAATAGACGGAGGGAGTACATTACAATAAATTTTTCTTAATGATAAAAAAATCATCCAACTTTTGGTTTGTGTTCATTAAATCAATATTAATTTTTTAACACATGACCATAATATTTCAAAAAGAACTATAAAAATAATCAGAAGTTGACTTGGTTTGACCATTGTTAATTATTGATGATGCATCACATTAGATGGTTGTTGGTGTAAAATGCGCAAAGGTCCAAAAATGTAAGTGACGTTAACTCCGAAGTTCAACTGAACTTTTTTTTCTTCTAAAAGTCTATTTAACGTTATAAATTTTAGGTTAATTGTACCCCTGAACTAGGGGTGTTCAAATAAACCGGTTTTTTCGATTTCTCAATTTTTCGGATCGGTCCGAACCGGTTGGTTCGGTATAAAAAAGAACCGATCTGGTTCGGCATAAAAAATTGGTTTATACCGATTTTTCTAGTGTCGATTTTATCCAACGATTTTATGGTTCGATTTTCTCTGAATCTGGACCTAGAGATATATCTGGATTTTCTAATTTTTTTTATTATTAATAATTTATTAATAATAATAATAATAATAATAATGAAATAATGATTATAATAAAAAAAATATTAATAAAAAAATAATAATATTAATAATAATAATAATAAAATAATAATATTTATTATTATTATTATATTATTTTTCGATAAAAACCAAAAATCGGTCCAGATCATGGATTTAAGATATTATATTCAAAATCAGTAGAATGCTGCAAGATATCGGATTAAAATTTAGGCCGATTTCGATACCTATTCTTTTTTATCTTAGAGTTCTAGTTCGACCAAATTTTTACTGGATGAACATCCCTACCCTGCCCCTAACGGACATGCCACCTAGACAAATTTCGTTTACACCAGGACATATTTTAGTTTTTTTGTTCTCTTTTTTCTCCCTTTTCTCTCTCTCTCATTTCTTCTCCCTCTTTTCTCTCTCTCTTTCTCATCTCCTTCCTCTATTTTTCCCTCAAACCATGAAAACTATGTTAACCCTTGCAAAACCCTCACCTCCCTATCTCTCCTCCACACAATTTATCGTTCCCTCTCCACCCTAGACAAACCCGTCGGCCGTGCTAGAGACTTCGTCGCGGTGGGACATCTCCTCTACAAGCATTGTTTAGACTGTGATTTACCTTAAAGATAAATGTGACGCCCCCAAAATAGGTATACATCACCCATTTTGAGTCGCCAAATACATGGTACAGAAACAATTACAACTTTATTAATACAATTGTCGTGCAAAATACGACAACACATAAACTATGAGTTTAAATACAAATATTGTCTTCTAAACAATATCCACACTCAAATAAGTCCTCATTATAATTATTGATACATTATTTTACAAAAATAATGAGAACTACTAAAATAACTTTTTAGAACCATCATTCCATACCCCGACTAGAACTCGCTACATTCTCGCATCCTGAGAAGAAAAATGGAACAAAAAAAAAGGGTGAGCTCAACTAGCCCAATAAAGAACATTATGACTAAGATAATATAGAACAAATTATTGTTAGTCCTCAACAGGGAAAAATCTGATAGAATATAATAGATAACAAGTTTCAGATCAATATTTGCAGTGGAATTAACAATTCAAATAAAAGTTACGTAGAGAATGAAATCTACTATCATCTATGAATTTAAAAGTCCATCATTAATATTTTATCCCTGTAACATCAATCAATAATCATCTTGAATCAAATATTCATCTTTGTACTATAGGCCAAAGATATTCATCACCGTCAATTATTTCATCTCAACACTGCTCATCTTTGTACTACTGGCCAAAGATATTCATCGAAAATCATTCATCTTTGCACTGAGACAAAGATATTCGATTATTTCATCATTTAGGACCGAGGATGATGAAAAATATTTTAAAAGAAAAGCGAATCAAGTGAGACAAAAAGAACAAATATTAGAATTGTACTTGGTTTATCCATGTTCAAAAACACCCCATAATATAATATGGTGGAGTAAAATTCAAGAATAATGATCAAAACATGGATACAATCAAAGATAGTAACAAAAATAGACATTTGGGACAAAGAAGAGAAAATTTTATTTTTCTAATATAGTCTTGATTGATTCGTGAATAGTGTTGTATATGTGAATAATTGTCGTATACGTGAATAGTAAACCCGATACGTAAAGATAAGAATTTCACAAGAAAAATCTTACCAATATTTCTAAGATAATGATATTGAAAGAAATAATATCATTTATAAAAAAATAGCATCCTTTACCTCAAAAAGACAAGATTTCCGACCGGAATCTTGGATATAGTGCTTAAGGAACTTGCAGATCGTATATTAACACTCAAAGTATCAAAATACTCACAAGAATACGCTCGATAATATAGAGAGAAAACTTCAGATTTACGTGTGATTTTAATTCTAACCTAAAGCACCTATATTTATAGAAAAATCGCTAGAACACCAAAAAAAAAATTTAATAAAATAATAATATTTATAAAAAAATTCACGCCCACCTCTTGACATCCGAAATCAGCTCATTTAACACACATGTGGGGCCTACCAAATGAAAAAACATTTTCTTTTAAAAATATTTAAAACTTCAAAAATCAATTATTCTGGAACTTCAATAATTCATAATAAATAGCCCTTTTATCAAAAAAAATTCAAATCTTATCTCCATTTCATAGGAAATTCAATTCTCTACAACTTTGTAAGTTTAAGTTTTTCCAAATTCCAAGCGAGAAATTGATTGAAATCCATACTGACAGACGATTTTACTGCTATAATCCAATTTCAGTCACAAAATGGGGCCCACCGACATGTTTAACATATTTTAAATATTTTTTTGTAACAAAAATACTCTTACTCCTCATTTATTCATATATCACACATCCATTGTAAAATATCACAATTATTATATTATTATAATATAATAATATATTTAAATAAATTATTTTATCAGAAAAGATAAAATATCAATTTTCAACAATTGTCACTTTTTTAAAAATTCCTCCATTTATTTCCACACAAATAAATATTTTTCTTATCATATAAATTAATAATTAATTATTCACAAATAATATTACAGAATCATAATAATGACAACCAGGTCGTTCCTAGGAAATAGGGGGCTTTCCAATAAGAATTTCTTCTTACTGGCGCGCAATTAGGTGACCAAACCTCTCCTTAGACAGAACTTCCTTAGACATTGTGTGACGCCCCCAAAATAGGTATACATCACCCATTCTGAGTTGTCAATACATGGTACAGAAATAACTACAACTTTATTATTACAACAATAAAACTGTGAGTTTGAATACAAATATTATCTTCTGACAATATCTATACTCAAATAAATCCTCATCACATTTATTGATACATTATTTTACAAAATGGTGAGGACTACTAAACAACTCTCTCTAGAACCTTCATTCCATACCCCAGGCTGCATACTCGCTATATTCTCGCCTCCCGAGAAGAAAAATGGAACAAAAAGGAAAAGGGTGAGCTCAACTAGCCCAATAAAGAATATTATGACTAAGATAATATACAACAAATTATCGTTAGTCTTCAACAGGAAAAATCTAATAGAATACAATAGATAACAAGTTTTAAATCAATATTCGCAATGAAATAATAATTCATTAGAAGAGTTAAGTAGAGAATGCAAACTACTATCTTCCATGTATGAATTTAAAAGTTCATCGCTCTATCTTTTATCCTGTAACATCAATCAATATATATCTGGAATCAAATATTCATCTTTGCTACTCTGGCCAAAGATATTCATCACTTAATCATGTTCATTTAAACACTGCTCATCTTTGCACTACTGGCCAAAGATATTCATCGAAATCATTCATCTTTGCACTACAGGCCAAAGATATTCAATAATATCATCATTTAAGACCGAGGATGATGAAAATATTTTTAAAGAAACGAATCCAAAGTGAAACAAAATGACAAAGATTAAGGATTAAAGATTAGTACTTTGTTTTATCCATGTCCAAAAATACCTCAAAAATAATCATAGTGGTGTAAAATTCAAGAATGATCAAAACATGGATACAATCAAAGCTAGTATCCATAATAGATATTTTAGGCGAAAAAGGAAAATTTTTATTTTTCGATGAATAGTCTTATATTCGTGAATAATGTCGTATATCGTGAATAAAGGCCAGATACGTGAATAAGTAACTCCAACACCAAAAGTTCCAAATTTGATAAAAACTTGAGATCAATATTTCAAAGATAATGATATTGAAGAAATAATATCATTACGAAAAAAAATATCCTTACCTCGAAAGATCGGTATTTAAATTTGAAACACGGATATAAAGGCTATGACTTGAACTTGCACCGTATATAGCAATACTCAAAATATACTCAAAATACTCACAAGAATACGCTCGATAATATAGAAAGAAAACTTGGGTTTACGGTGTGATTTTCAATTTTAACCCAAGCACCCTATTTATAGGAAAATGCTTAGAACACCAAAGTAGAAAATTTATTAAATATTATTATATTTTTCCAAAATCTCATACGCACACTTCTTCCAACTGATTTTAGCCTCTATCACATGTTACATAAGGGCCTCAAAATGAAAAAAACGTTTTTGTAATTAAAAATATTTTAAACTTCCAAAAATCAATTATTTCGGAGCTTCGGAACTTCAATAATTCACAATAAATAGCCCTTTTGTCAGAAAATTCGAATCTCGTGACTTTTTTATAGGAAATTCCATTATCTACAACTTTGTAGAAGGAAGTTTTTCCAAATTCCAAATAGAAATTGACCGAAATCTACAAACGGGCGATTTTACAGGCTATAATCAAATTTCAGTCAAGAAATGGGGTCCATCGACACATAAAACATGCTTTAAATATTTTTGGTAACAAAAATACTCCTCCTCCACATATACTCATATATCCCACATTTATCGTAAAAATATCATCATTATTATATAATTAAAATATTATATTATATTTAAATGAATTATTTTATCGTAAAAAGATAAAATTTCAATTTTCAACAATTGTCACATTAAAATTTTCTCCATCTATATCCACATAAAATCAATATTTTCCTCATCATATGAATCAATAATTAATTATTCACAAATAATATTATAGAATCACAATATTGACAACCAGACGTTCCTGTGGAAAGAGGGCTTTCCAATAAGAATTTCTCCTTCTTGGGCGCTGATTAGGTGACCAAACCTCTCCTTAGATGTAACTTTCTAGACATTGCCAATAATGTTATCTAATAATATTATTCAGATAATATGAATTATTGCTTCGATAATGAAAAATACCGTGTAATGATAATTATCAAACAACAAAATATAAAATATCAACGCAACAATTATTAAATCAATAAAATATTGAAAAGTAATTATCAGTAACCATTATTGAGTAGTGCCTTCTTACGTAAGAATCAATAATTGGTGCAATACCGTAGCTACTTCTTTTTTTAACCACAGAGTATTTTAACAAGATTAACTGGTAATAACTACGCCAAGTTATTTTTAAACAACTTATATTTGTTATTTTCTTCATCCAATCGCTTTCACATGGGGCCCATACATGGTCAAGGCCGTCATTTTAATATTCCCAACAAAGATTTAATATTCCACGACCAAACGAATATTCCCTTAACAACAATGAATATTTTATAACCACTTGCTTATTTTGAAATATTTATGTATTTTACCCATAACTATCCACATTAATCAAATCAACCCTTACTATTTCAAAATAATAAATAGAGAAAATTAAATTTCATTAATAACAAGTTGGGGTCTTACAACCTCCCCTCCTTATGAAATTTCGTCCTCGAAATTGACGTGCGATACTGGTGTTTTCAAAAGGTGAGGATACCTCGCTTTCATTTCCGCTTTCCAATTCCCAAGTCATTTCCTCATAGCATGATTCATCCACAAAACTTTAACTTGTGGTATGACCTTTGTGCGTAGGACATGCTCCTTCCTATCCAAGATCTTGATAGGTACCTCCTCATCGTTAAGTCTTCTACTATCTCGAATTGGGTTCTAACTCTATAACGTGGTTCGGTCTTTCACATATTTACTGAAGTACGGATATGTGAAACACATTATGAACACGAGACATACTTTGAGGTAACGCGAGTCTATAGGCTACATTTCCTACTCGATCAAGAATTTGAAATGGACCAATAAATCGTGGATTGAGCTTTCCTCTCTTCCCAAATCTTGTAACTCCTTCCATGGAGCTACACGCAACAATCGTGATCCCCAATACTAAATTCCACGCCTTTTCGATGAAGATCTGCATAACTCTTTTGTCGATCTTGTGCCGCTTTGTATACGTTGTCGAATCATTTGGATCTTTTCGTAGTCATATGCGTACTGACTCGGGTCCCAACAATGTTGCTTCACCCACCTCATCCCAACATACTTTGAGCGACATTTTTTCGTCCATATAATGCTTCAATGGAGCCACACCTATACTTGCTCGATAACTCATTGTTGTTGTAGAGAATTCCACCAATGGTAAATACTTATCCCAATAGCCCTTGAAGTCTAGGACACGAGTCTTAATAAATCTTCAAGAGTTTGAATAGTCCTCTCCGATTGTCCGTCCATTTTGAGGATGGTATGCCGAATCAATCAGAAATCCGTGCCCATAGCTTTTTGCAAGCTAACCAAAAATCTTGAAGTGAATCTTGGGTCACGATCCAAACTATGGATACCGGCATGCCATGCAACCTCACAATCTCATTTACATATATACTAGAAAGACGCTTCAAGGAATAAGTCTCCGTATCGGCAAAAATGAGCGAGACTTGGTTAATCTATCAACAATAACCCAAATAGCATTGATGCCTTGAGAAACCGTAGGAAGACCCGTAAATGAAATCCATGGTAATGTGTTCCCACTTCCATTTCGGAATCTCAAGTGGTTGCAACGGACCCTTAGGTACTAGATGCTCCGCCTTTACACGTTGACAAGTTAAACACATTGAGATAAACTTTGCAATCTCTCTCTTCAGATTGTTCCACCAAAATGTATGTCAAGATCACGATACATTTTGGTACTTCCAGATGGATTGAAAATGGTGTATTGTGTGCCTCCATCATAATCTTGTACTTCAAATCGAGTCGTTAGGGACACAAAGTCCGGAGTGGACTCAAGTATTCCTTCTTCATCAATTCTCGCTTTTGAATAGCACCTTCTTGTACTTTCTTCTTCATATACGCATCGACTCCGGATTGGTGGCTTGAGCAACCTTAACTTTTTCTATTAAAGTTGGCTCTATGCGTATACTTGACATCATTGCACTCATTCCTGCATATGATCTTCTACTCAACGCGTCAGCTACCACGTTCACTTTTCCAGGATGGTATTGAATAGTGTGGTCGTAATCTTTCAACAACTCAAGCCAACGTCGTTGCTGCATGTTGAGTTCCTTTTGCGTGAAGAAATATTTGAGGCTTTTATGGTTTGAATATATCTCCACTTTCTCCCCATATAGATAGTGCCTCCAGATCTTTAGCGCGAAAACGACTGCTGCCAACTCTAGATCATGAGTAGGATAATTCCTCTCATACTCTTTTAAGTTGTCGCGAGGCATAGGCTATGACTTTCCCACGTTGCATGAGAACACATCCTAACCCTTTGCCCAAAGCATCATTTGTAGATAACAAATCCATCCGAACCGGATGGTATTGTTAGAACAGTCTTGAAATAAGTCTCCTCTTAAGCTCTTGGAAACTCTTCTCGCATTCTTCGCTCCAAAACAAATTTTGTATCCTTCCGAGTTAGTCGGGTTAATGGAGTAGCGATTCGAGAAAACCCTTCCACGAATCTCCGATAATAACCAAATAAGCCCAAAAACTACGTGCTTCATCCACCGACTTGGTTGCTCTCTAACTTTGTATTGCTTCAATCTTCACCGGATCAACAGATACTCCATGTTTCGACACCACGTGCCCAAGGAATGCTACTTCCTCAAGCCAGAACTCGCATTTCTTCAACTTGGCATAAAGCTTGTTTTCACGAAGCCTTTGGAGTACCAGCTTCAAATGGTGCTTATGATCTTCACGGCTTTTGGAATATATGAGGATGTCATCAATAAAGACAACAACAAATTGATCCAAATATTCCTTGAATACTCGATTCATCATATCCATGAAAGCCGCAGGAGAATTAGTCAATCCGAAAGACATGACTAAGAATTCATAATGCCCGTCTTCGAGTTCTAAAGCGGTCTTTGGAATATCCTCGCCTAATCTTCAAATTGATGATATCCGAATCGAAGATCGATCTTTGAAAAAATTATGCCCTTGCAATCGGGTCAAACAAGTCATCAATACGAGGTAGAGGATACCTATTCTTGATGGTGACATGGTTCAATTCCCGATAGTCAATACAAAGTCGCATACTCCCGTCTTTCTTCTTTACGAATAAAACAGGAGCACCCCAAGGAGATGTACTAGGACGAATGAAACCGATGTCCAACAATTCCTGTAGTTGGACCTTTAACTCCTGAAGTTCAATAGAAGCCATTTGATATGGGGTTTTTGAAATGGGCTTTGTACCAGGTTCAAGATCAATAAAGAATTCAACTTCACGTTCTGGGGGTAGACCGGGAAGTTCTTCAGGAAAGTCAATAACAACAAGAATATTATTGAAATTTGACGTGTCTTTATTCAAATCCATAACATGGGCTAAGAAAGCTTGACATCCATTTTTTAATAAACGAATAGCTTTATGATTAGATATGACAGTGATTGATTTTAATGGTTTAGTTGCTTGAATTCATACAACAGGTTGGTTAGGAATATGAAAACTAACAACCTTACGAAAACAATCAATTTTGGCATGATGAGTAGTTAACCAATCAATCCTTAAAATCACATCAAAAGCAAGTATCTTTAAAGAGATAAGGTCAACAGGTAAGGTGATGGTGCCAACTTGAATCAAACAAGATTTATAAACAGTGGATGTGATGAAAGTTTCTCCTAACGGAGTTTCCACAGATAGGTCAAAGTCTAATTTCTCCTGAGTCAAGTTTAAACGTTGAGCACAAGCGGGAGAGATAAATGAATGGGTAGCACCCCGGTGTCAAGTAAGGTATAAACTTCGCAAGAATTTATAAATAGCTTACCCGTGATCACCTCGTTTGGGTTCCTCGATTTTGACCACCACAACAAAAACGCCTTCTTCCAGAACCGTTGACTTTGACTTTTTTCTCGGGATGATCTTTTGAGTCACCGTCCCCTCATTGAACTAGGTTTTGCTACCGTCTAATCTCGAGCGATATGTCCTTCATTTCCACAATTATAGCATACCTTGAATTGTTGTGGCGCTTGGGTGATATGTCCCTCTTTCCCGCATTTATAGCATATGACCGGGTGGTCGTTTCTCCTCCTTAGAACCGATTCTTTGTTGGTCTTTTGTAGTTTTCACATTGTCGTTGTTGAATCTCCTCTTTTAAAATCTCCTCCCGATTCAGCTTTATTCTCTATTCTCATGGCCATGATTACCACCAGAGAGTGGTTACCATTTTGTCCGTCTTTTTCTTTCTCCGTTGGTTATTGTTGTTTTGTTAATCATTATCTCCTAGATATCCTAGTTGTGGTCCCTCGGTTGACCATACTAAGTTATCTCGCTCTAATAATTGAGCCTGCTTACAACACCGAATAGAGAGAAAATTTATGAGAAATGAGATACTGACGTATGCCGGGTTTCAAACCTCTAAGAAACATCCGCGTCATACGTTCCTCATTCTCCACCAAATGAGGTGCAAACCTGGATAACTCTGCAAACTTTGCCTCGTACTGGGACACCGTCATGTTATTCTGCTCCAGTCTAATAAACTCCACTTCCTTCATATGACGAACACTTTCAGGAAAGTATTTGTCATTAAATAGTTTCTGAAATGTCTCCCAAGACATGCTGAGCGCGGCTGGATGGGTACGCTTCACAGACTCCCACCAGTAATCTGCCTCATTACGGAACATAAAGGTGGCGAATGGCACCTTCTGCTCCTCCGTGCATCCCAAGACATCAAATATCTTGGTGATTTGTTTGACCCACGTCTCCGCCTTAATCGGATCTGGCTTTCCCCAGAATTCTGGTGGTCCCAACTCTTTGAACTGCTTGGTTGTGACAACCCGTGAATTGCTATCATTTCCTCCTGTATTTTGAACACGAGTCTCCCTCGTCTGATTTTGCATGAACTGTAAAAAGCTTCTAAACATCCCCTCGTTCATCATCTCGCTTTCGATTGGTGTTGTTCATAGGGGAGGAACATTGCCACTGTGTTGCACGCGTTCTCCTCGTTGGTGAGTACACATGCATCTCCACGGTCTCATTTACTCCATTTGTTAATATTCTCGATCGACATTCTCAAATACCGCCATAAAACAAGGGTTAATTAAGAAAATCAATATATCACATAATATCCCTATATACTTTGACCAACTAACAAATAAGCTTAGGTAAGACACACTAGCGAAGGATTTACTCGTCTCTCCCTCCTAGTTTTATTCCCGATCTCCGCCAGAGATCATATCCCTAAGCTCGATACCAACCGCGACGCCCCCCCAAAATAGGTATACATCACCCATTCGAGGTTGTCAATACATGGTACATGTAAACAACTATAACTTTATTATTACAACAATAAAACGTGAGTTTGAATACAAATATTATCTTCTAGACAATATCTATACTCAAATAAATCCTCATCACATTTATTGATACATTATTTTACAAAATGGTGAGGACTACTAAACAACTCTCTCTAGAGAACCTTCATTCCATACCCAGACTCGTACTCGCTTATATTCTCGCCTCCGAGAAGAAAAATGGAACAAAAAGGAAAAGGGTGAGCTCAACTAGCCCATAAAAAGAATATTATGACTAAGATAATATACAACAAATTATCGTTAGTCTTCAACAGGAAAAAATCTAATAGAATACAATAGACAACAAGTTTTAAATCAATATTCGCGAGCGAAATAATAATTCATTAGAAGAGTTAAGTAGAGAATGCAAACTACTATCTTCTACGTGTATGAATTTAAAAGTTCATCGTCTATCTTTTATTCCTGTAACATCAATCACTATATATTTGGAATCAAATATTCATCTTTGCACTACAGGCCAAAGATTTTCATCAGTTGGTCATGTTCATCTAAACACTGCTCATCTTTTGCCTTACGGGCCAAAGATATTCATCGAAATCATTCATCTTTGCACTACAGCCAAAGATATTCAATAATATCATCATTTAAGACCGAGGATGATGAAAAATATTTTTAAAAAACGAATCCAAAGAAACAAAATGACAAGGATTAAGGATTAAAGATTCGTACTTTGTTTTATCCATGTCCAAAAATACCTCAAAAATAATCATAGTGGTGTAAAATTCAAGAATGATCAAAACATGGATACAATCAAAGCTAGTATCCACAATAGATATTTTAGGCGAAAAGGAAAATTTTTTATTTTTAGATGAATAGTCTTAAATATTCGTGAATAATGTCAGTATACGTGAATAGTCTTCAGATCGTTAATAGTAACTCAGACACCAAAAGTTCCAAATTTGATAAAAACTTCAGATCAATATTTCAAAGATAATGATATTGAAGAAATAATATCATTCTGAAAAAAAATATCCCTTACCTCGAAAGATCAAGATTTAGGCAAAAAACACCTGATATAGGCTATGACTTGAACTTGCACCGTATAGCAATACTCAAAATATACTCAAAATACTCACAAGAATAATATCGATAATATAGAAAGAGAAAACTTCAGTTTCTGGTGTGATTTTCAATTCTAACCTAAGCACCCTATTTATAGGAAAATGCTTAGAACACCAAAGTAGAAAATTTATTAAATATTATTATATTTTTCCAAAATCTCATACGCACACTTCTTCTAACTGATTTCAGCCTCTATCACATGTTACATAAGGGCCTCAAAATGAAAAACACGTTTTTGTAATTAAAAATATTTTAAACTTCCAAAAATCAATTATTTCGGAGCTTCGGAACTTCAATAATTCACAATAAATAGCCCTTTTGTCAGAAAATTCGAATCTCGCGACTTTTTATAGGAAATTCCATTATCTACAACTTTTAAGAAGGAAGTTTTTCCAAATTCCAAACAAAAATTGACCGAAATCTACAAACGGGCGATTTTACAAGCTATAATCAAATTTCAGTCAAGAAATGGGGTCCACCGACACATAAAACATGCTTTAAATATTTTTGGTAACAAAAATACTCCTCCACATATACTCATATATCCCACATTTATCGTAAAAATATCATCATTATTATATAATTAAAATATAATATTATATTTAAATGAATTATTTTATCAGAAAAAGATAAAATTTCAATTTTCAACAATTGTCACATTAAAAATTTTCTCCATCTATATCCACATAAAATCAATATTTTCCTCATCATATGAATCAATAATTAATTATTCACAAATAATATTACTACGAATCACAATATTGACAACCAGCGCGTTCTGGAAAGAGGGGGCTTTCCAATAAGAATTTCTCTCATCTTGGCGCAATGATTAGGTGACCAAACCTCTCCTTAAGGCGAACTTTCTAGACATTGCCAATAATGTTATCTAATAATATTATTCGGATAATATGAATTATTGCTTCGATAATGAAAAATCTTGTGTAATGATAATTATTGAAACAACATCAATATAAAATATCAACGCATAATTATTATTAAATCAATAAAATCTTTTGAAAAGTAATTACAGTAACCATTATTGAGTAGTGCCTTCTTACGTAAGAATCAATAATTGGTGCAATACTGGTGCTTCTTGTATTTTAACCACCGAGTAGTATTTTAATAAGATTAATTGAGTAACAACTACGCCGTTATTTTTAAACAACTTATATTTGTTATTTTCTTCATCCAATCGCTTTCCAGTTATGGGCCCATACATTTCGCTATCTGTCGTAAATAAATATTCCCAAAGCGATCTAATATTCCACGACCAAACGAATATTCCCCAATAACAATGAATATTTTATAACCACTTGCTTATTTTGAAATATTTAAGTATTTTACCCATAACTATCCACATTAATCAAATCAACCCTTACTATTTCAAAATAATAAATAGAAAAATTAAATTTCATTAATAACAAGTTGGGGTCTTACAACCTCCCTCCTTATGAAATTTCCTCCTCGAAATTGACGTGTACGTACTGGTGTTTTGAAAAGGTGAGGATACCTCGCTTTCATTTCCGTTTCCAATTCCTGTGTCATTTCCTCTATAGCATGATTCATCCACAAAACTTTAACTTGTGGTATGACCTTTGTCGTAGGACATGCTCCTTCCTATCCAAGATCTTGACAGTACCTCCTCTCATACGTTAAGTCTTGGCTATCTCGTAATTTCTAACTAACTCTATAACGTGGTTCGGTCTTTCACATATTTACGAAATACGAGATATGTGAAACACATTATGAACACGAGACATACTCGGAGAATAACGCGAGTCTATAGGCTACATTTCCTACTTTCGATCAAGAATTTGAAATGGACCAATAAATCGTGGATTGAGCTTTCTCTCTTCCCAAATCTTGTAACTCCCTTCCGTGGAGCTACACGCAACAACAATCGTGATCCCCAATACTAAATTCCACGTCTTTTCGATGAAGATCTCGCATAACTCTTTTGTCGATCTTGTCTTGCCGTTTGTATATGTTGTCGAATCATTTGGATCTTTTAAAAGTAGTCATACGTACTCAACTCGGGTCCCAACAATGTTGCTTCACCCACCTCATCCCAACATCTTGGAGAGCGACATTTTCGTCCATATAATGCTTGAATGGAGCCACACCTATACTTGCTGATATAAGCTGTTGTTGTAGGAGAATTCCACCAATGGTAAATACTTATCCCAATAGCCCTTGAAGTCTAGGACACGAGTCTTAATAAATCTTCAAGAGTTTAAATAGTCCTCTCGATTGTCCGTCCGCTTTGAGGATGGTATGCAATCCCAATCAATAAATCCGTGCCCATAGCTTTTTGCAAGCTAACCCAAAATCTTGAAGTGAATCTTGGGTCACGATCCAAAACTATGGATACTGGCATGCCATGAAACCTCACAATCTCATTTACATATATACTAGCAAGACGTTCAAGGGAATAAGTCTCCCGTATCGGCAAGAAATGAGCAGACTTGGTTAATCTATCAACAATAACCCAAATAACATTGATGCCTTGAGAAACCGTAGGAAGACCCGTAACGAAATCCATGGTAATGTGTTCCCACTTCCATTTCGGAATCTCAAGTGGTTGCAACGGACCCTTAGGTACTAGATGCTCCGCCTTTACACGTTGACAAGTTAAACACATTGAGATAAACTTTGCAATCTCTCTCTTCATATTGTTCCACCAAAATGTATGTCGAAGATCACGATACATTTTGGTACTTCCAGGATGGATTGAAAATGGTGTATTGTGTGCCTCCATCATAATCTTGTACTTCAAATCAGAGTCGTTAGGGACACAAAGTCTGGAGTGGACTCGAAGTATTCCTTCTTCATCAATTCTCGCTTCTGGAATAGCACCTTCTTGTACTTTCTTCTTCATACGCGCATCATTTCAAGGTTGGGTGGCTTGAGCAACCTTAACTTTTTTATTAAAGTTGGCTCTATGCGTATATTTGACATCATTGCACTCATTCCTTCCTGCATATGATCTTCTCGCTCAACGCGTCGCCTACCACGTTCACTTTTCCGGGATGGTATTGAATAGTGTGGTCGTAATCTTTCAACAACTCAAGCCAACGTCGTTCTTAGCATGTTGAGTTCCTTTTAATGTGAAGAAATATTTGAGGCTTTTATGGTGCGAATATATCTCCACTTTCTCCCCATATAGATAGTGCCTCCGGATCTTTAAGCGCAAACGATCACGCTAACTCTAGATCATGAGTAGGATAATTCCTCTCATACTCTTTTAAGTTGTCATGAGGCATAGGCTATGACTTTCCCACGTTGCATGAGAACACATCCTAACCCTTTGCCTCAAGCATCGTCAGTAGATAACAAATCCATCCGAACCGGATGGTATTGTTAGAACAGTCTTGAAATAAGTCTCCTCTTAAGCTCTTGGAAACTCTTCTCGCATTCTTCGCTCCAAACAAATTTTGTATCCTTAGGAGTTAGGCAAGTTAATGGAGTAGCGATTAGAAAACCCTTCCACGAATCTCCGATAATAACCAAATTAAGCCCAAAAACTACGTGCTTGATCCACCGACTTGGTTGCTCCCAACTTTGTATTGCTTCAATCTTCGCCGGATCAACAGATACTCCATGTTTCGACACCACGTGCCCAAGGAATACTACTTCCTCAAGCCAGAACTCGCATTTCTTCAACTTGGCATAAAGCTTGTTTTCACGAAGCCTTTGGAGTGCCAGCTTCAAATGGTGCTTATGATCTTCACGGCTTTTGGAATATATGAGGATGTCATCAATAAAGACAACAACAAATTGATCCAAATATTCCTTGAATACTCGATTCATCATATCCATGAAAGTCGCAGGAGAATTAGTCAATCCGAAAGACATGACTAAGAATTCATAATGCCCGCATCGAGTTCTAAAGGCGGTCTTTGGAATATCCTCGATTCTAATCTTGGTGATGATATCCGAATCGAAGATCGATCTTTGAAAAAATTATGCCTCTTGCAATCGGTCAAACAAGTCATCAATACGAGGTAAAGGATACCTATTCTTGATGGTGACATGGTTCAATTCCGATAGTCGATACAAAAGTCGCATACTCCGAGTCTTTTCTTCTTTACTGAATAAAACAGAGCACCCCAAGGAGATGTACTAGGGCCAGAATGAAACCGATGTCCAACAATTCACAGTAGTTGGACCTTTAACTCAGAAGTTCAATAGAAGCCATTTGATATGGGGTTTTTGAAATGGGCTTTGTACCGTGTTCAAGATCAATAAAGAATTCAACTTCACGTTACGGGGTAGGCCGGAAGTTCTTGAGAAAAAGTCAATAACAACAAGAATATTATTGAAATTTGGCGTGTCTTTATTCAAATCCATAACATGGGCTAAGAAAGCTTGACATCCATTTTTCAATAAGCGAATAGCTTTATGATTAGATATGACGGTGATTGATTTTAATGGTTTAGTTTCTTGAATTAAATCTGACAACAGGTTGGTTAGGAATATGAAAACTAACAACCTTACGAAAACAATCAATTTTGGCATGATGAGTAGTTAACCAATCAATCCTTAAAATCACATCAAAAGCAAGTATCTTTAAAGAGATAAGGTCAACAGTAAGGTGATGGTGCCAACTTGAATCAAACAAGATTTATAAACAAAGGATGTGATGAAAGTTTCTCCTAACGGAGTTTCCACGAGATAGGTGAAAGTCTAATTTCTCCTGAGTCAAGTTTAAGCGTTGAGCACAAGCAGAGAGATAAATGAATGGTATAGCACCGGTATCAAGTAAGGTATAAACTTCGCAAGAATTTATAAATAGCTTACCCGTGATCACCTCGTTTGGGTTCCTCGCATTTTGACGATCACAACAAACGCTCTTCCAGAACCGTTGACTTTGACTTTTCTAGGGATGATCTTTTGAGTCACCGTCCCCTCTTGAACTAGGTTTTACTACCGTCTGATCTCGGCGATATATCGCTTTTCATTTCCATAATTATAGCATACCTTGAACTATTGTGGGCAGTTTGGACTGATATGTCCCTCTTTCCTGCATTTATAGCATATGACCGATGGTCGTTCTCCTCCCTTAGAACCGATTCTTTCTTTGGTCTTTGTCGTTTCACATTATCGTTGTTGAATCTCCTCTTTTTAAAATCTCCTCCCGATTAAACTTCTTCTATTCTCATGGCCATGATTACCACCGGAGTGGTTACCATTTTGTCCATCTTTTTCTTCTCTCGTTGGGTTATTGTTGTTTTGTTAACTGTTATCTCCGGTATTATCCTAGTTGTGGTCCCTCGGTTGACCATACTCGTTATCTCGCTCTAATAATTGAGCCCTGTTTACAACACCTGAATAGAGAGAAAATTTATGAGAAATGAGATATTGGCGTGTCTTAGGGTTTCAAACCTCTAAGAAACATCCGCGTCATCGTTCCTCATTCTCCACCAAATGAGGTGCAAACCTCGATAACTCTGCAAACTTTACCTCGTCTTTGGGACACCGTGTGTTATTCGCTGCTCGATCTAATAAACTCCACTTCCTTCATATAGCGAACACTTTCGGAAAGTATTTGTCATTAAATAGTTTCTGAAATGTCTCCCAAGATATCTTGAAGCCTTGGTGGATGGGTACGCTTCACGACTCCCACCAAGATGTCGCCTCATTACGGAACATAAAAGGTGGCGAATGGCACCTTCTACGCTTCCTCCGTGCATCCCAAGACATCAAATATCTTGGTGATTTGTTTGACCCACGCTCATCTTTAATCGGATCTGCTTTCCCCGAGTGCGTGGTCCCAACTCTTTGAATCTGCTTTGGTTGTGACAACCCGTGAATTGCTATCATTTCCTCTGTATTTTGAACACGAGTCTCCCTCGTGCGATTTTGCATGAATCTGTAAAAGCTTCTAAACATCCCCTCGTTCATCATCTGCTTTCGAGGTGTTGTTCATAGGAGGAACATTGCCAAACTGTTACGATTCTCCTCGTTGGTGAGTCTGATCTCATCTCCACGGTCTCATTTACTCCATTTGTTAATATTCTCGATTGACATTCTCAAATCTTTGTCCATAAAACAAGGGTTAATTAAGAAAATCAATATATCACATAATATCCCTATATTTGACACAACTAACAAATAAGCTTAGGTAAGACACACTAGCGAAGGATTTACTCGTCTCTCCTCCTAGTTTCTTCCCCGATCTCCGCCAGGAGATCATCCCAAAATAGGTATACATCACCCATTCTGAGTTGTCAATACATGATACAAACAACTATAAACTAACTTTATTACAACAATAAAGCGTGAGTTTGAATACAAATATTATCTTCAGATAATATCTATACTCAAATAAATCCTCATCACATTTATTGATACATTATTTTACAAAAATGGTGAGGACTACTAAACAACTCTCTCTAGAACCTTCATTCCATACCCCAGGCTAAATACTTTCATTATATTCTAGCCTCACGAGAAGAAAATGGAACAAAAAGGAAAAAAGGGTGAGCTCAACTAGCCGATAAAGAATATATTATGACTAAGATAATATACAACAAATTATCGTTAGTCTTCTTGACGAGGAAAAATCTAATAGAATCTGATAGACAACAAGTTTTAAATCAATATTACATGATGAAATAATAATTCATTAGAAGAGTTAAGTAGAGAATGCAAACTACTATCTTACATGTATGAATTTAAAAGTTCATCGTCTATCTTTTATCCTGTAACATCAATCACTATATATTTGGAATCAAATATTCATCTTTTTTACTACTCTGAGCGAAGATATTCATCGATTAGTCGTGTTCATCTAAACACACATTCATCTTTTACTCTGGGCCAAAGATATTCATCGAAAATCATTCATCTTTGCACTACAGGCCAAAGATATTCAATAATATCATCATTTAAGGCGAGGATGATGAAAAAAATATTTTTAAAAAAAGCGAATCCGGTGAAACAAAATGACAAGAGGATTAAGGATTAAGGATTAAGTACTTTGTTTTATCCATGTCCAAAATACCTCAAAAATAATCATAGTGGTGTAAAATTCAAGAATGATCAAAACATGGATCTGATCAAAGCTAGTATCCACAATAGATATTTTAGGCGAAAAGGAAAAAATTTTTATTTTTTCGATGAATAGTCTTGATATTAAGTGAATAATGTATAGTATCGTGAATAGTCTTGAGTATCGTGAATAATAACTCAGACACCAAAAGTTCCAAATTTGATAAAAACTTGGATCGATATTTGACATAATGATATTGAAGAAATAATATCATTACGAAAAAAAAATATATCCTTACCTCGAAAGATCGGTCTTACAATTGAAACAGGATATAGGCTATGACTTGAACTTGCACCGTATAGCAATACTCAAAATATACTCAAAATACTCACAAGAATAAACTCGATAATATAGAAAGAAAACTTGGTTTACGGTGTGATTTTCAATTCTAACCTAAGCACCTATTTATAGGAAAATGCTTAGAACACCAAAGTAGAAAATTTATTAAATATTATTATATTTTCCAAAATCTCATCATTTTACTTCTTCCAACTGATTTCAGCCTCTATCACATATTACATAAGGGCCTCAAAATGAAAAACACGTTTTTGTAATTAAAAATATTTTAAACTTCAAAAATCGATTATTTGAACTTGAACTTGATAATTCACAATAAATAGCCCTTTTGTCGAAAAATTCGAATCTCGCGACTTTTTATAGGAAATTCCATTATCTACAACTTTACGGAAGGAAGTTTTTTCCAAATTCCAAACAAAAATTGACCAAAAATCCACAAGCAGGCGATTTTACGGTATATAATCAAATTTCGATCGAGAAATGGGGTCCAAACACATAAAACATGCTTTTTAATATTTTTGGTAACAAAAATACTCCTCCTCCATATATACTCATATATCCCACATTTATCGTAAAAATATCATCATTATTATATAATTAAAATATAATATTATATTTAAATGAATTATTTTATCGAGAAAAGATAAAATTTCAATTTTCAACAATTGTCACATTAAAATTTTCTCCATCTATATCCACATAAAATCAATATTTTCCTCATCATATGAATCAATAATTAATTATTCACAAATAATATTACGAGAATCACAATATTGACAACCGGCGGTTTCACAGGAAGAGGGGCTTTCGATAAAATTTCTCTCCTTCTTGGCGGCTGATTAGGTGACCAAACCTCTCCTTAGGCGAGAACTTTCTAGACATTGCCAATAATGTTATCTAATAATATTATTAGGATAATATGAATTATTGCTTCGATAATGAAAAATCTTGTGTAATGATAATTATTGAAACAACGACAATATAAAATATCAACGCGATAATTATTAAATCGATAAAATCTTTGAAAAGTAATTCTTTAACCATTATTGAGTAGTGCCTTCTTACGTAAGAATCAATAATTGGTGCAATCTGGTAATCTTCTTGTGTTTTAACCAAGAGAGTATTTTAACGATATTACTTGATAACAACTACTCTGGCAGTTTATTTTTAAACAACTTATATTTGTCGTTTTCTTCCGATCGAATCGCTTTTAGATTATGGGGCCCATACATGGTATTTTATGTGGTCGTACGAATATTCCCAAAGCAATGAATATTCCACGACCAAACGAATATTCCCAAACAACAATGAATATTTTATAACCACTTGCTTATTTTGAAATATTTGCGTATTTTACCCATAACTATCCACATTAATCAAATCAACCCTTACTATTTCAAAATAATAAATAGAAAATTAAATTTCATTAATAATAAGTTGGGGTCTTCTGACCTCCCTCCTTATGAAATTTAGTCCTCGAAATTGGCGTCACGATACTGGTGTTTGAAAAGGTGAGGATACCTCGCTTTCATTTCGTTTCAATTCCCGGTCATTTCCTCTATAGCATGATTCCTCCACAAAACTTTAACTTGTGGTATGACCTTTGTGCGTAGGACATGCTCCTTCTATCCAAGATCTTGGCAGTACCTCCTCATACGTTAAGTCTTGGCTATCTCGTCCGGTTCTAACTCTCTATAACGTGGTTCGGGTCTTTCACATATTCTGAAATGCGGATATGTGAAACACATTATGAACACGAGACATACTCGGAGGTAGCAGCGAGTCTATAGGCTACATTTCCTACTCGGTCGAGAATTTGAAATGGACCATAAATGTGGATTGAGCTTTCCTCTCTTCCCAAATCTTGTAACTCCCTTCCATGGAGCTACTCATGACAATCGTGATCCCCGATACTAAATTCCACGTCTTTTCGATGAAGATCTGCATAACTCTTTTGTCGATCTTGTCTTGGTTTGTATCGTTGTCGAATCATTTGGATCTTTTAAAGTCATAAATACGTACTGACTCGGGTCCCAACAATGTTGCTTCACCCACCTCGTCCCAACATCTTTGGAGAGCGACATTTTCGTCCATATAATGCTTGAATGGAGCCACACTTATACTTGCACGATAACTTTGTTGTTGTAGGAGAATTCCACCATGGTAAATACTTATCCCAATAGCCCTTGAAGTCTAGGACACACGAGTCTTAATAAATCTTCAAGAGTTTGAATAGTCCTCTCGATTGTCCGTCCGGTTTGAGGATGGTATGCGAAGCCCAATAAATAAATCCGTGCCCATAGCTTTTTGCAAGCTAACCCAAAATCTTGAAGTGAATCTTGGGTCACGATCCGAAACTATGGATCTTGGCATGCCATGCAACCTCACAATCTCATTTACATATATACTAGCAAGGCGTTCGAGGAATAAGTCTCCGTATCGGCGAAGAAATGAAGCGAGACTTGGTTAATCTATCAACAATAACCCAAATAGCATTGATGCCTTGAAAAACGTAGGAAGACCCAGTAACAAAATCCATGGTAATGTGTTCCCACTTCCATTTGAAATCTCAAGTGGTTCTGCAGCGGACCCTTAGGTACTAGATGCTCGCCTTTACCGTTGACAAGTTAAACACATTGAGATAAACTTTGCAATCTCTCTCTTCGTATTGTTCCACCAAAATGTATGTCGAAGATCACGATACATTTGGTACTTCGAGATGGATTGCAAATGGTGTATTGTGTGCCTCCATCATAATCTTGTACTTCAAATCGAGTCGTTAGGGACACAAAGTGCAGAGTGGACTCAAGTATTCCTTCTTCATCAATTCTAAGCTTTTGGAATAGCACCTTCTTGTACTTTCTTCTTCATACGCATCATTTCAAGATTGGGTGGCTTGAGCAACCTTAACTTTTTCTATTAAAGTTGGCTCTGTCGTATATACTTGACATCATCATGCACTCATTCCTGCATATGATCTTCTACTTTTCAGCGCGCGTCGGCTACCACGTTCACTTTTCGGGATGGTATTGAATAGTGTGGTCGTAATCTTTCAACAACTTTCGAGCCAGCGTCGTTTGCCGCGTGTTGAGTTCTTTTTTAGTGAAGAAATATTTGAGGCTTTTATGGTGCGAATATATCTCCACTTTCTCCCCATATAGATAGTGCCTCCGGATCTTTAGCGCAAAATATTGCTGCTGCAACTCTCTAGATCATGAGTAGGATAATTCCTCTCATACTCTTTTAAGTTGTCGCGAGGCATAGGCTATGACTTTCCCACGTTGCATGAGAACACATCCTAACCCTTTGCCGAAAGCATCGTTTGTAGATAACAAATCCATCCAAACGGATGGTATTGTTAGAAACAGTCTTAAAATAAGTCTCCTCTTAAGCTCTTGGAAACTCTTCTCGCATTCTTCGCTCCAAGCAATTTTGTATCCTTAGGAGTTAGGCTTTGGGTTAATGGAGTAGCGATTAGAAAACCCTTCCACGAATCTCAGATAATAACCACTAAGCCCAAAAAACTACGTGCTTGATCCATGAAGCTTGATTTGCTCCCAACTTTGTATTGCTTCAATCTTGGCCGGATCAGCGGATACTCCATGTTTTGACACCACGTGCCCAAGGAATGCTACTTCCTCAAGCGAACTCGCATTTCTTCAACTTGGCATAAAGCTTGTTTTCCACGAAGCCTTTGGAGTACCGACTTCAAATGGTGCTCATGATCTTCACGGCTTTTGGAATATATGAGGATGTCATCAATAAAACAACAACGAATTGATCCAAATATTCCTTGAATACTCGATTCATCATATCCATGAAAGCCAGAGGAGCATTAGTCGATCAAAAGACATGACTAAGAATTCATAATGCCGTCTGGGTTCTAAAGCGGTCTTTGGAATATCCTCGATTCTAATCTTGGTGATGATATCGAGCGAAGATCGATCTTTGAAAAAATTGTGCCCCTTGCAAGTTGGTCAAACAAGTCATCAATCGAGGTAGAGGATACCTATTCTTGATGGTGACATGGTTCGATTCCGATAGTCGATACAAAATCGCATACTCCGTCTTTCTTCTTTACAGAATAAAGCAGGGAGCACCCCAGGAGATGTACTAGGGCGAATGAAACCGATGTCCAACAATTCACGTAGTTGGACCTTTAACTCCTGAAGTTCAATAGGAGCCATTCGATATGGGGTTTTTAGAAATGGGCTTTGTACCGGGTTCAAGATCAATAAAGAATTGAACTTCACGTTACGGGGTGAGCCAGGAAGTTCTTGAAAATCGTCGGAAAATCGATAACAACAAGAATATTATTCAAATTTGGCGTGTCTTTATTCAAATCCATAACATGGGCTAAGAAAGCTTGACATCCATTTTTTTCAATAAGCGAATAGCTTTATGATTAGATATGGCGGTGATTGATTTTAATGGTTTAGTTGCTTGAATTAAATCTGACGGGTTGGTTAGGAATATGAAAACTAACAACTTACGAAAACAATCAATTTTGGCATGATGAGTAGTTAACCATCAATCCTAAAATCACATCAAAAGCAAGTATCTTTAAAGAGATAAGGTCAACGGGTAAGGTGATGGTGCCAACTTGAATCAAACAAGATTTATAAGCGATGGATGTGATGAAAGTTTCTCTAACGGAGTTTCCACGAGATAGGTCAAAGTCTAATTTCTCGAGTCAGTTTAAGCGTTGAGCACAAGCGGGAGAGATAAATGAATGGGTATGCCGGTATCAAGTAAGGTATAAACTTACGAGAAATTTATAAATAACTTACCGTGATCACCTCGTTTGGGTTCCTCGCATTTTGACCGATCACAACAAACGCTCTTCCGAGGCAGATTGACTTTGACTTTTACGGGATGATCTTTTGAGTCACCGTCCCCATTGAACTAGGTTTTGCTTCTGCGTACATCTCGGCGATATGTCCTTCCTTTCCATAATTATAGCATACCTTGAGCTGTTGTGGGCGGTTTGGTGATATGTCCCTCTTTCCGCATTTATAGCATATAATGGGTGGTCGTTCTCCTCCCTTAGAACCGATTCTTCTTTGGGTCTTTGTCGTTTTCACATTATCGTTGTTGAATCTCCTCTTTTTAAATCTCCTCCCGATTCGCTTCTTATATTCTCATGGCCGTGATTACCACGGAGTGGTTACCATTTTTGTCCGTCTTTTTCTTTCTCGTTGGTTATCGTTGTTTTGTTGGCTTGCTATCTCTCGGTATTATCCTGGTTGTGGTCCCTCGGTTGGCCATACTCGTTATCTCGCTCTAATAATTGAGCCACATGTTTACAACATCTGAATAGAGAAAAATTTATGAGAAATGAGATCTTGGCGTATCTCTTGGTTTCAAACCTCTAAGAAACATCCGCGTCATCGTTCCTCATTCTCCACCAAATGAGGTGCAAACACGGATAACTCTGCAAACTTTGCCTCGTCTTTGAGACAAATCATGTTATTACTGCTCGGTCTAATAAACTCCACTTCCTTCATATAGCCGAACACTTTCGGGAAAGTATTTGTCATTAAATAGTTCTGAAATGTCTCCCAAGACATCTTTGAGTGCGGTTGGATGGAGTGCGCTTCACGACTCCCACCGATGTCTGCCTCATTCACGGAACATAAAGGTGGCGAATGGAACCTTACTTCCTCAAATGCATCCCAAGACATCAAATATCTTGGTGATTTGTTTGACCCGTGTTTTCGCCTTGTGGGATCGGCTTTCCCTTAAATTACGGTGGTCCCAACTCTTTGAAGCTGCTTGTTGTGACAACTTAATTGATTGCTATCATTTCCTCCTCATATTTTGAACACGAGTCTCCTCGTTTGATTTTGCATGAGCTGCAAAAAAGCTAAACATCCCTCGTTCATCATCTACGCTCGATTGGTGTTGTTGTTCGGGGAGGAACATTGCCCGACTGTTGCCGCGTTCTCCTCGTTGGTGAGTCAGAGCGTCTCCACGGTCTCATTTACTCCATTATTAATATTCTCGATCGACATTCTCAAATCTTGTCATAAAACAAGGGTTAATTAAGAAAATCAATATATCACATAATATCCTATATCTTGACCAACTAACAAATAAGCTTAGGTAAGACACACTTTAGCGAAGGATTTACTCGTCTCTCCCCTCTGGTTCATTCCACGATCTCATGGAGATCATATCCTAAGCTACGATACCAAGCTGTGGCGCCCCCAAAATAGGTATACATCACCCATTACGAGTTGTCGATACATGAGTGCGAAAACAACTACAACTTTATTATTACAACGATAAAAGCGTGAGTTTGAATACAAATATTATCTTACTAGACAATATCTATACTCAAATAAATCCTCATCACATTTATTGATACATTATTTTACAAAATGGTGAGGACTACTAAACAACTCTCTCTAGAACCTTCATTCCATACCCAGAGCTAAATACTACTCGTTATATTCTAGCCTCTGAGAAGAAAAATGGAACAAAAAGGAAAGGGTGAGCTCAACTAGCCCGATAAAGAATATTATGACTAAGATAATATACAACAAATTATCGTTAGTCTTGACGAGGAAAAATCTAATAGAATCTGATAGACAACAAGTTTTAAATCAATATTACATGATGAAATAATAATTCATTAGAAGAGTTAAGTAGAGAATGCAAACTACTATCTTACATGTATGAATTTAAAAGTTCATCGTCTATCTTTTATCCTGTAACATCAATCGATATATATACGGAATCAAATATTCATCTTTTGCACTCTGAGGCGAAGATATTCATCGATTAGTCATGTTCATCTAAACACACATTTCATCTTTTTTTCTACTGGGCCAAAGATATTCATCGAAAATCATTCATCTTTGCACTACGGGCCAAATATTCAATAATATCATCATTTAAGGCGAGGATGATGAAAATATTTTTAAAAAAGCGAATCCGATGAAACAAAATGACAAGGATTAAGGATTAAGGATTAGTACTTTGTTTTATCCATGTCCAAAAATACCTCAAAAATAATCATAGTGGTGTAAAAAATTCAAGAATGATCAAAACATGGATACAATCAAGCTAGTATCCTGATAGATATTTTAGGCGAAAAGGAAAATTTTTATTTTTTCGATGAATAGTCTTAGTATTAAGTGAATAGTATAAGTATCGTGAATAGTCTTGCCAGTATCGTGAATAGTAACTCAGACACCAAAAGTTCCAAATTTGATAAAAACTTGGATCGATATTTGACATAATGATATTGAAGAAATAATATCATTACGAAAAAAAATAATATCCACTTACCTCGAAGATCGGTCTTTACAAATTTGAAACAGGATATAGGCTATGACTTGAACTTGCACCGTGTATAGCAATACTCAAAATATACTCAAAATACTCACAAGAATACGCTCGATAATATAGAAAGAAAACTTGAGTTTACGGTGTGATTTTCAATTCTAACCTAAGCACCTATTTATAGGAAAATCTTTAGAACACAAAGTAGAAAATTTATTAAATATTATTATATTTTCCAAAATCTCATCACACTTCTTCTTCCAGCTGATTTCAGCCTCTATCACATATTACATAAGGGCCTCAAAATGAAAAACAACGTTTTGTAATTAAAAAAAATTTTAAACTTCAAAAATCGATTATTTGAACTTGAACTTGATAATTCACAATAAATAGCCCTTTTATCGGAAAATTCGAATCTCGCGACTTTTTATAGGAAATTCCATTATCTACAACTTTTAAGAAGGAAGTTTTCCAAATTCCAAACAAAATTGATGAAATCCACAAGCGAGGCGATTTTACGGTATAATCAAATTTCGATCGAAAATGGGGTCCACAAACACATAAAACATGCTTTAAATATTTTTGGTAACAAAAATACTCCTCCTCCACATATACTCATATATCCCACATTTATCGTAAAAATATCATCATTATTATATAATTAAAATATAATATTATATTTAAATGAATTATTTTATCGAGAAAAAGATAAAATTTCAATTTTCAACAATTGTCACATTAAAATTTTCTCCATCTATATCCACATAAAATCAATATTTTCCTCATCATATGAATCAATAATTAATTATTCACAAATAATATTACGAAATCACAATATTGTGACGAGGCGGTTCTAGGAAGAGGGGCTTTCAGTAAAATTTCTCCTTCTTGGCGCCGCATTAGGTGACCAAACCTCTCCTTAGAATGAACTTTCTAGACATTGCCAATAATGTTATCTAATAATATTATTTAGGATAATATGAATTATTGCTTGATAATGAAAAATCTTGTGTAATGAATGATGATTATTGAAACAACAACAATATAAAATATCAATATGACAATTATTAAATCGATAAAATCTTTGAGCGATAATTCTAATAACCATTATTGAGTAGTGCCTTCTTACGTAAGAATCAATAATTGGTGCAATCTGATCTGTCTTCTTTGTATCTTGTTTTTTAACCAAGTATTTTAACGATGTATTTACTTTTTACCGCATATCCACATTACTACTGTAGTTTATTTTAAACAACTTATATTTGTCGTTTTCTTCATCCAATAAAGGATACTTTTTTCCGTTATGGGGCCCATACATCCACAAAACTTTAACTTGTGGTATGATTTGTCGTGCGAATATTCCTTCAAAGCTTGAGATGAATATTCCGACGACCAAACGAATATTCCCACAACAACAATGAATATTTTATAACCACTTATTTTTTTGAAATATTTGCGTATTTTACCCATATATCCATCCACATTAATCGAATCAACCCTTACTATTTCAAAATAATAAATAGAAAATTAAATTTCATTAATAACAAGTTGGGGTCTTCTCTCTGATTGTATGTCCGTTTTGAGGATGGTATCTTAATAATAAATAAACGCCGTGCCCATAGCCTTCTTGAAGCTAACCCAAAATCTTGAAGTGAATCTTGGGTCCATCGAAACTATGGATCTTGGCATGCCATATAATGCTTCAACCTCTTGCACAAACTTTGTTTTTCCTGACATATATACTAGCCCTTGAAGTCTAGTTCAAATAAATCTTGAATAAGTCTCCGATGTATGTCAATTGAGGAATGAATCAATAAATCAGTGCCCATGGTTTAATCTAAAATCAGCAATAACGATCCAAAACTAACATTGCATGCCTTGAGAAATATAGGAAGACCCAATAAGTCAAAATCCATGGTAATGTTAATCTATCCACTTCCATTTGCCTTGAAATCTCAAGTGGTTGCAGCCATGGTAATGTGTTCCACTTCATTTCAAATCTAGATGTTAGGTTTGTAATATTCAATATTCATGTGATCAAATTGCATAAAAAGTCTTGAGCGTGTAAAAATCGAGTTTAAAAATTTTACAAACCGATATACGGATCACCCTTTATGCACAATTATTAATTAAGCGAAAAGACAAAGAATAAAATCATACCCTTGAAGATCGAGCTTCCTCGGTACAAGTTCACCTCAATCCTTTTCGCGTTCAACTTGAATCCACGGGTTTGGTTCCTTCCTTTGATCAACGTTAGCCACCCATATGTTTGGCCTCTGAGGTGATCCACCAGGAAGAAGAAAATTCAAGAAGATGGGTGTTTGGCTCAAACCCTAGTTTTCTATCTCTATAGAAAAAGGTGTACTCTCCCAATAATTGGAATTATGTCGTATGTTCGAAAAAGTCAACAACAACCCCCCCACCCATAATAAGACTCCTCTTATTAATAGATGTGGGCAACCCACCTTAACAATTAAGGAATTGGGTTTTATTTAATTAATTAAGCTCCCTAATCTTATTAGGGATAATTAATTAAACTCCTTTAATTAATTTTCCTTCCTAATCCAATTAGGAATAAATGAGAAATACTTATATTAAATTAATTCCTAAACTCTTTTAGAAATTAAAATAATAATAATTGTAATAATATTAATAAGACTCCTCTTATTAATTTATATTTAATATTTCTAAAATATTAAATAATAAATATTAAGCTATTTAATTTATTCTATCACCATAGATTAAATTAAATATACTTAACATATTATTACGATTATGCCATTAACTTCTTAAATAATTATTCTTCCTTTTATGGTGTGACCCTTTAGGTTCTCCATATTAAACCAGGTTGTGAATAAATCAATTAGAACAATTCTAATCTTATTTAAATAAATAAATTAAACAATTAATTTATTTAAATAAATAATTTTATTCTACTGATAGGGATAAGCCTCCTAGCGATCAACGACTTTTTTCGGATAATATAGATTTCAACATTAATCATTAAAGAACCTTTGAGTAAATAGTTACTTGTACAATTCAATCCTTCCACCATGATGTCCCAATTAAATATAAGGCATGGAATTACTTTGTCAAGTCTTATTTTATTTAATTATATGTATTTGATCCTTAAATGCATGACTCCAAATAATGCAAATTAGAAACTCCTTTCTAATTTCATTACGCCTTAACCAAGGACTCTTTGGGTTGTCATTTATCGAATCACATAGGACATTTCTCTTCTTTTATTAAAGTGGTAGATTCTTTATTGATCATACATTATCTCCATGTACAACTTATTATACCCAAGCATACCCTTTGATAAACCCTAAGGGTCTTAAGGAATAAGTCAAAGTATAACTCATCATACACAAGATACTATGATGATCTCAAGTCCAAGGATTACTTGTCTTACTATCACTACTGAATTCCTATTGACGAGCAAAATAAAACTCCATTAGGTATTCCTTAGCGAGCCACGTTCGATGAACTTATTCTCTAATAAGCACCTACATACTTGCTTTAGTGTCTCCACACAAATGATCATGAGATCAATCATCCTCATCCAATGAGCAAGCGGCGTATGTACCAATCTATCCGGATTCACTAATCCCCAATTTAGTAATCCAATGATTGGGAACTATTTTAGTTTTAAGCTTTCTAAGAATTTAGATCTCATTAGAATGATCATCATCATTATTCTAAAAGCATTGCTTAAAACTATGGGTTTATCACATATTATAAAAGCGACATCATGTAGATAATTAAAAGCCCTTAATAAATTAATACTTTTTATTAATAAATGAATAAGATTATTCTGAAGTATATGCTTTATCACCAAACATGATTGGCTTGTGTGCATATTACTTTCAATCTCCCACTTGCAATAAATCCAATCGTCATGGTATCTTATACTCTTCTTCTCTAGTAGCGATTATCCTGCTTTGTTGGATAAGCTTTAGTTAATGGATATGCAATGTTGTTCTTGAGAGTCCACTATCTCTATAGTGATTTCCCATCTTTCAATGATTCTAATAATCAAATGAAAGTGCCGAACACATGTTTAGATCCAAGATGAGATTTAGAACTATTCCTAGTTACGTAATGAACTTTTAATCCAAACAATCAACTTGCGGCTTCATTTATAGCTATATACTTTGTCTTTATCACTAAACCAACAATTCTTTCTTTGTTTGGAACCTTTCGATTCAACGCACCATTTGTTCAAGTAACCCTTTACCTTAAAGTGGACTTCTTGTCGTCTTGATGCATGCAGAAAAACTTGAGTGCATTAAGCCCTCTAGTTTTAATTCGGACCCACCATGAATATGATCACATCCTTAGTGCTTGGGTTAAGCACTTTAAGGCGTTTTCAACGACTCATTGTGAACTTCTCCATAATATGGTGATCGACATCGGTCTCGTACATTTCATTGCATACATGATAGTTACTCATGCGATCTCTCTTTTTGGAGTCTATGGGGACTATTAAGAGATACACTCCATGGCTCATCAACATGAGACATCTCTTGGAGCTTGCCATGCTAAACGACTTTAGCATCAAATGAATATACATTCCTTGGGTTAAGTCGAGCATCCTCTTGAATCTATCTATATAGATTTTATCCCCAATTAAGATACTCTTCCCAAATCATTCGTGGAGAAATTTTTAGACAAATTTATCTTTCTTGATTGTAGCATTGGTATGTTATTCCTCATCAGTAGTATATCAACATATAATACTAGAAATTTCACGACGCTCACCACGACCCTTTTGTACACACTAGAAGTCTTACCTCATCGAATGTAACTCTAGATCATCATCTTCTATGATGTGTACCTCATCATCATCATCCATGATGAATCCATACCTCTAGGTATCTTTGGTACTATTCGATTCACGATTAGGTTTGTGGTACAATAGGTCTATCTACGGAGTTCCTCTTATTTGACTTATAGTGTTTTGTTGTTATTGAACTCTTTAAGATCTATTATCCTCCCACTAGCCCTTTCAATGATAAACACCTTTATCTTAGAAGGAAGCGTGTTTATAACAAACACCTTTTGTAAGTAGGATTATAGAACATATGCCTAAACTTACTTTAGGATTTCCCACAAATTGTACTTGTCAAATCTTGTCCCAAGCTTATCCTTTGAAACCTTTTCACATAAGTTGGACAACCCCTTATCTTAACATACTTAAGATTAGGAATCCTCCACATCCATAACTTTTATGGAGTCTTGAAATTTGGATTTTGAGGTTACCCTTTTTGTGATATGTCGTCACATTTCTGGGACATGATCCTGAAGGATCTTTGGAATGTCGGTAAAATCATAATGGACCGTACCATGTCCAACAAGGTATGATTTTTCCATTCGAGATACATCAATCAATTATTACGTATCGGGATGTTTCCATTATGAGAAAACCATTTGAGATGATTTAGAAACTTATTGCACAAGTATTTATTCCTTGATCTAATCAAAGAATCTTAATACTTTAGTAATTTGTTTCACTTCGAATTTTTGAACCTTTCAAATAATTCACACTTGTATTCTTCAAATACATACATTCAACTCTTTGAATGATCATCTCCTTTTCTTATACTAATTTGTTCGATATGCAAAATTATTTTCATGTAAGTCAAGTATACAAAATTTATTAATTAATATTCGATTCTATACAAAAACATTATTATTATAAATAGAACAACAATTGTTCTTAATTATAATACCAAAAATTTTATTGTCCAACGATAAAGTGGAAATAATGTTTTTAACAAGAATTGGAATCTGATAACAACTTATTGACTTAATAGATTTGCCGTAGGCATTGCTAAACTATAAGTTTCTATGGCTAATATGGCAACCTTTGCTACATTTCCTTACATAGGATTACTTATATTTGTTTAGCTTTCTACTTCTTCTTGGTCCTTCATAAATCTATATTTATGATAACCAAAGTCGATATCCATACCCAGTAGAACCTTGACTTAAAGAAAAATTTATTTCAATCATGAACAAAAGCGTATTATAATGTAGAAACTTCACTAAGCTTCTTTGGTTAGCCTCTGCAAGATGCTTCTTGCAGATTTCTTTCGATGTCGGGCTTATTGCAGTGGAAGCAAACTCCTTTCTTTATCCGTGTCGGTTTTGCTCTTATTATCCTTTGTTTACGCCTTTCTATTTACCTTCTTTGAATCGTTTCTTCTTTTGGAAGATCCTTTGGCCCCTACCGGTAAGACTTGATCTTTCTTGGTTGGAAAGTGACTCTCAACAATTTTTTAATATGTTAAGCAAATCAACAGGCCCGATATCTAGCTTGTTCATATGAAAATTCACAACAATTGTGAAAGAATTAGGGAGTGAGTGCAAGATCAAATCTTGGCTCAACTCTCCATCCATGACAAAACCAGTTGTCTAATTGATCAATCAAATTGATTATGTTAAGAATTTTTTTATGCGTGCTATATAGTGCCATTGGCCATTCTAGATCGGAAGAGCACCTTAGATGTCGATATCTATCGATCCTACTTTCCTCACCATCAACTACTTAATGTGCGGGAATATAGTAGGAGCATCCATAGTTTCATGTGGCCATTTGAAGCTCGTTACTTTCGTGGATCTTTAGCATGATGCGTTGAGCCAATGTGCATCATCTTGCCACTTTCTAAAAGTAGTAATCTCTTCCTCAAAGGCATTATGCGCAACCATTGCGGGGATAGGCGTATTAAGGACATAAGATAGCTTTTCATTATGAGAACTATTCTCAAATTCCTTAACCAATCCGTTTAATTGATGCGGTTAATTTAGCATCTAATATGCTTAGTAGTGATAGTAATTTTAGACATTGTAAAATTACGTAAATGAATTTGTAATTAACAACATTTTAACATACATTCTTTTATTAATTACCAAAATAATTTAGGTCTTGTTTTAAATTGGTATCTCCCACTATTTTCTTCAAACTATATTACCCTCACTTATATAGTTAAAGCAAAATCTAATTAAAGATTTGCTAGTGAGAATAAGGATCCCATTTCAAATGTATATAGCCTTGTGGTGACACAACAAACTATATATAAATAAATAGGTAGACAACTTTTGTCAATTACATCAACTATCTGAACTCCTTTTCTTTTGCCTCTTAGATTATTTTGATCAAGTGGTGGCACATCCTAATCAAAATTATCCAAGTTAAGTCCAGACCTAGCACTCCATATATTCAAAAAAGAAAATATCATCCTTGTGGTGACCTGAACAAAACAATATTGTTCAATTTTCTTTATAAGCATCAAATGTGATAAATTAACATCTTAAATACTTAATACTTGCCTTGTGGTGACACAACAAACTCATATTAAATATTTAATACTCTATTAATTTTATCATGCTAGAAAGCGACGTTCGATATTCCAAATATCTTTGAGCGCTTAGGACTTAATATAAAAATTGAGGGGTTTGTAATTAATTTGTCTCATCTTGTTTAAGCGCGCGTTACATATATATATATAAAATACGCGTCGTATTAATGAACATGCGAAACATGTTTGCATAATATATAATATATAATATAAGCATGCACTTATAGAATCTATATTCTACTGGAATTGATTATGAACTTTTATTCTAGTTTGGTTCACTAGAGCCACCAAGTGAACCAAAAGGTCAAACCCTAGGGTGCAAGAAATAATATTTAAATATAACTATTACATTTAAACACGGGCTCCATTACAAACGGGTCTTCAAAAGCGCTCCTTGCTCCTTGATCTCCAATTTTTCAAAATTAATTCTAACTATTCCTATTACAAAACTATTTAAAATAAATAGAAACCTTGATCGTGATCGAGGGAAATACATAGGAGGAGATAGAATTTACATTAAGAAAAATTAGAGAAGGCGAATCTGTGAGACCCCATTTAATAAAACCCATACATTCAATGCATCCAACTAAAATAAAATCCAATCACATTGGTTGATAGTCCATAATCAATCCCATTTATTATCATACACATCACCATATGCATCGATAAATAACATTCATCTTATGAATAATAAACATTTAATATATATATATATTGATATCATTTAATGGGCAAATTTAGTTAGTATAAAATCTATTTTTGAATCAAAATAAACACCTTTATTTTAATCCAAATTTAAATCAAAATAAAACTATTTTATTTTAATTTATCCAATTTTGAATAAAATAAACTATTTTATTTTAATCAAAATTTTAATCAAAATAAACTCCTTTATTTTAATTAATTATGGAATCTAATTCCATGTAAAAAATAATCTTTAATTAAAATAAACTCTTTTATTTTAATTAATTATGGAATCGATTCCATTATAAAAAAATCTTTTATTAAAGGAAACACGGATATTCTTTCTTCTATTCACAAATAAACTCATTTATTTTGAATAATATGAAATCTTATTCCATATTTAAATAAACTCCTTTATTTAAGAAAATTAGGATTCTCTTTCTATTCACAAATAAACTCTTTTATTTTGAATAATATGAAATCTTATTTCATATCTAAACAAACTCCTTTATTTAAGGAAAGATGGATTTACTTCCCTATTCATAAATAAACTCCTTTATTTTAGGAAAAATGAAATCAATTTCAACTCCAATTAGTTATCATGGAATCCAATTCCAACTCTAATTAGTTAGCATGAAATTCTAATTTTAATATTAAAATAAACCTTTTATTTTAAGATTAAAATAAACATTTTATTTTAAAATTAAAATAAACTTTTATTCTAAAATTAAAATAATTAAGATTATAATAGTTATATATATTATATATATAGCGGTATAACTAATATAATTATTTTTTTGAATCCTAGAAATCTATAGAATCATTTGCCATGAATTACGTGAGTTCTTAATTTTTTT
This sequence comes from Panax quinquefolius, assembly GCA_020205615.1. Classification (NCBI taxonomy): domain Eukaryota; kingdom Viridiplantae; phylum Streptophyta; class Magnoliopsida; order Apiales; family Araliaceae; genus Panax; species Panax quinquefolius. Next base: position 58,457,429 of record CM035156.1, read on the forward strand.
TATATTTTTTTAAAACCGTGGATGTCATCGATTTCCGTTCCTCAAGCATGTCATTCCGTGTCATGATCTGCACCTTTTTTTTTTTTTTATGTCACATACCTTTTTTTTTTTTTGCTTTCCATGATATCCTTTTAAATTTTATCTGATTAAATTATGCCCAATTAAATTGTTCCAAACACATATCAACATACGTATCAAAAGCGAACAATTAATAATTGAATAAAAAGGTTTGGCTACGATGCCACTTTATTAGGTTTAATAATATTCATGTCTTGTGATCAAATTGCATAAAAAGTCTTGAGCGTGTAAAATCGAGTTTAAAAATTTTACAAACCATATACGGATCACCTTTATGCACAATTATTAATTAAGCGAAAAAGACAAAGAATAAAATCATACCCTTGAAGATCGAGCTTCCTCGGTACAAGTTCACCTCGATCCTTTTCGCGTTCAACTTGAATCCACCGGGTTTGGTTCCTTCCTTTGATCGGCGTTAATACCCATATGTTTGGCCTCTGGGGTGATCCACCAAGGAAGAAGAAAATTCAAGAAGATGGGTATTTGGCTCAAACCTAGTTTTCTATCTCTATAGAAAAGGTGTACTCTCCCAACAATTGGAATTATGTGTATGTTCAAAAAGTCAATAACAACCCCCCACCCATAATAAGACTCCTCTTATTAATAGATGTGGGCAACCCACCTTAACAATTAAGGAATTGGGTTTTATTTAATTAATTAAATTCTTTTAATTAATTAAGCTCCCAAATCTTATTAGGGATAATTAATTAAACACCTTTAATTAATTTTCCTTCCTAATCAATTAGGAATAAATGAGAGTACTTATATTAAATTAATTCCTAAACTCTTTTAGAAATTAAAATAATAATAATTGTAATAATATTAATAAGACTCCTCTTATTAATTTATATTTAATATTTCTAAAATATTAAATAATAAATATTAAGCTATTTAATTTATATTTATTTAATATAATAATTGTAATAATATTAATAAGACTCCTTCCTATCCATATGTTTGGCCAAGGACTACTGGGTTGTCATTTATCGAATCACATAGGACATTTCTCTTCTTTTATTAGAAGTGGTAGATTCTTTATTGATCATACATTATCTCCATGTACAACTTATTATACCCAAGCATACCTTTGATATACCCTAAGGGTCTTAAGGAATAACTTTCAAAGTATAACTCATCATACACAAGATCTATGGCGATCTCAAGTCCAAGGATTACTTGTACTACTATCACTACTGAGAATTCTATATGACGAGTAAATAAAACTCCATTAGGTATTCCTTAGCGAGCCACGTTCGATGAACTTATTCTCTAATAAGCACCTACATACTTGCTTTAGCGTCTCCACACAAAAATGATCGTGAGATCAATCATCCTCATCGATGAAGCAAACAACGTATGTACCAATCTATCCGGATTCACTAATCCCCAATTTAGTAATCCAATGATTGGGAACTATTTTAGTTTTAAGCTTTCTAAGAATTTAGATCTCATTAGAATGATCATCATCATTATTCTAAAAGCATTGCTTAAAACAATGGGTTTATCACATATTATAAAAGCGACATCATGTAGATAATTAAAAAGCCTTAATAAATTAATACTTTTTATTAATAAATGAATAAGATTATTACAAAGTATATGCTTTATCATCAAACATGATTGGCTTGTGTGCATATTACTTTCACTAGATGCTCCGCCTTTACCGTTGACAAGTTAAACACATTGAGATAAACTTTGCAATCTCTCTCTTATTATTGTTCCACCAAAATGTATGTCAAAGATCACGATACATTTTGGTACTTCGAGATGGATTGAAAATGGTGTATTGTGTGCCTCCATCATAATCTTGTACTTCAAATCGAGTCGTTAGGGACACAAATTAAGAGTAGACTTCAAGTATTCCTTCTTCATCAATTCTCGCCTCGAATAGCACCTTCTTGTACTTTTTCTTCTTCATACGCATCGACTCAAGATTGGTGGCTTGAAGCAACCTTAACTTTTTCTATTAAAGTTGGCTCTGTCGTATACTTGACATCATTGCACTCATTCCTGCATATGATCTTACTTTTCAACGCGCGTCACCTACCACGTTCACTTTTCCGGGATGGTATTGAATAGTGTGGTCGTAATCTTTCAACAACTCGAGCCAACGCGTCGTTCTTAGCGTGTTGAGTTCCTTTTAAATGAAGAAATATTTGAGGCTTTTATGGTGCGAATATATCTCCACTTTCTCCCCATATAGATAGTGCCTCCAAATCTTTAAGCAGCAAACGACTTATTTGCTTGACTCTAGATCATGAGTAGGATAATTCCTCTCATACTCTTTTAAGTTGTCGCGAGGCATAGGCTATGACTTTCCCACGTTGCATGAGAACACATCCCAACCCTTTGCGAAGCATCATCGGCATAGATAACAAATCCATCCGAACGAGATGGTATTGTTAGAGCAGTCTTTGAAATAAGTCTCCTCTTAAGCTCTTTGGAAACTCTTCTCGCATTCTTCGCTCCAAACAAATTTTGTATCCTTAGGAGTTAGTTTGGGTTAATGGAGTAGCGATTAGAAAACCCTTCCACGAATCTCAGATAATAACCCATTAAGCCCAAAAACTACGTGCTTGATCCATGGACTTGGTTGCTCCCAACTTTGTATTGCTTGATCTTGGCGGATCAGCGGATACTCCATGTTTCGACACCGTACTGCCCAAGAATGCTACTTCCTCGAGCCGAACTCACATTTCTTCAACTTGGCATAAAGCTTGTTTTCACGAAGCCTTTGGAGTACCGACTTCAAATGGTGCTTATGATCTTCACGGCTTTTGGAATATATGAGGATGTCATCAATAAAGACAACAACAAATTGATCCAAATATTCCTTGAATACTCGATTCATCCTATCCATGAAAGCGCGGAGAATTAGTCGATCCGAAAGACATGACTAAGAATTCATAATGCCCGTCTTAGGTTCTAAAGCGCGATCTTTGGAATATCCTCGGTTCTAATCTTGGTGATGATATCCGAGCGAAGATCGATCTTTGAAAAAATTATGCCCCTTGCAATTTGGTCAAACAAGTCATCAATACGAGGTAGAGGGATACCTATTCTTGATGGTGACATGGTTCAATTCCAGATAGTCGATACAAAATCGCGTACTCCGTCTTTCTTCTTTACGAATAAAACAGAGCACCCCAAGGAGATGTACTAGGATGAATGAAACCGATGTCCAACAATTCCTGTGGTTGGACCTTTAACTCCTGAAGTTCAATAGAAGCCATTTGAAATGGGCTTTGTACCGGGTTCAAATCGATAAAGAATTGAACTTCACGTTACGGGGTAGGCCAGAAAGTTCTTGAGAAAGTCAATAACAACAAGAATATTATTGAAATTTGGCGTGTCTTTATTCAAATCCATAACATGGGCTAAGAAAGCTTGACATTCATTTTTCAATAAGCGAATAGCTTTATGATTAGATATGACGTTGATTGATTTTAATGGTTTAGTTGCTTGAATTAAATAACAGCGGGTTGGTTAGGAATATGAAAACTAACAACCTTACGAAAACAATCAATTTTGGCATGATGAGTAGTTAACCAATCAATCCTAAAATCACATCAAAAGCAAGTATCTTTAAAGAGATAAGGTCAACGGTAAGGTGATGGTGCCAACTTGAATCAAACAAGATTTATAAGCGATGGATGTGATGAAAGTTTCTCTAACGAAGTTTCCACAGATAGGTCAAAGTCTAATTTCTCTGGAGTCAAGTTTAAGCGTTGAGCACAAGCGGAGAGAGATAAATGAATGGGTAGCACCGGTATCAAGTAAGGTATAAACTTCGCAAGAATTTATAAATAGCTTACCCGTGATCACCTCGTTTGGGTTCTCGTATTTTGACCCGATCCTGACAAACGCTCTTCCGAGAACCGTTGATTTTGACTTTTACAGGGACGATCTTTTGAGTCACCGTCCCCATTGAACTAGGTTTTCTTTCACAATTATAGTACCTGATCTCGGCGATATGTCCTTCATTTCCACAATTATAGCATACCTTGAGCTATTGTGGGCGGTTTGGTGATATGTCCTCCCGATTCTTTCTATTCTCATTTATAGCATATGGTTACCATTTTTCGGTCGTTCTCCTCCATAGAACCGATTCTTCTTTGGTCTTTGTAGTTTTCACATTATGGTTGTTGAATCTCTCTTTTAAAATCTCCTCCCGATTCGTTTCTTCTATTCCCAAGACATCGAATGCATTACCATTAATACGTCTCCACCTTTTTCGTCATTTCTCCGTGTTGTGGTTTGTTAGGTTTGTAATATTCATTCGGTTGGCCGTACTCGTTATCTCGGCTCTGATCAAATTGCAAAAAAAAAATGCGAAGCGTGTAAAATCGAGTTTAAAAATTTTACAAACCATATACGGATCACCCTTTATGCACAATTATTAATTAAGCGAAAAGATAAAGAATAAATCATACCCTTGAAGATCGAGCTTCCTCGGTACAAGTTCACCTCGAATATCCTTTTCGTTCAACTTGAATCCACTTGGGTTTGGTTCCTTCCTTTGATCAAATTGCGTTAGCCACCCAAATGTTTGGCCTCTGGGGTGATCCACGAGGAAGAAGAAAGATAAAGATTCAAGAAGATGGGTGTTTGGCTAAACCCTAGTTTTTCTATCTACATAGAAAAGGCGTACTCTCAACAATTGGAATTATGGTTTTCATCTTGTGTACTTGATAACAATGCAAACATACCACCATAATAATAAGACTCCTCTTATTTATAGATGTGGGCAACCCTCCTTAACAATTAAGGAATTGGGTTTTATTTAATTAATTAAATTCTTTTAATTAATTAAGCTCCCTAATCTTATTAGGGATAATTAATTAAACTCCTTTAATTAATTTTCCCTCCTAATCTTATTAGGAATAAATGAGAGTACTTATATTAAATTAATTCCTAAACTCTTTTAGAAATTAAAATAATAATAATTTAATAATAATATTAATAAGACTCCTCTTATTAATTTATATTTAATATTTCTAAAATATTAAATAATAAATATTAAGCTATTTAATTTATTCTATCACCATAGATTAAATTAAATATACATAACTATATTATTACGATTATGCCATTAACTTCTTAAATAATTATTCTTCCTTTTTTATGGTGTGACCCTTTAGGTTCTCCATATTAAGCAGGTTGTGAATAAATCAATTAGAACAATTCTAATCTTATTTAAATAAATAAATTAAACAATTAATTTATTTAAATAAATAATATTTATTCTACTGATAGGGATAAGCCTCCTAGCGATCAACGACTTTCCGGATAATATAGATTTCAACATTAATCATTAAAGAACCTTTGAGTAAATAGTTCTGCGTCTGATTCAATCCTTCCACCATCTGATGTCCCGATTAAATATAAGACATGGAATTCTTTGTCGAGTCTTATTTTATTTAATTATATGTATTTAGATCCTTAAATGCACAACTCAAATAATGCAAATTAGAAACTCCTTTCTAATTTCATTACGCCTTAACCAAGGACTCTTTGGGTTGTCATTTATCGAATCACATAGGACATTTCTCTTCTTTTATTAGAAGTGGTAGATTCTTTATTGATCATACATTATCTCCATGTATGACTTATTATACCCAAGTACCCTTTGATATACCCTAAGGGTCTTAAGGAATAAGTCAAAGTATAACTCATCATACACGAGATCTTATGATGATCTCAAGTCAAGGATTACTTGTCTACTATCACTCTGAGGAATTCCTATTGACGAGTAAATAAAACTCCATTAGGTATTCCTTAGCGAGCCACGTTCGATGAACTTATTCTCTAATAAGCACCTACATACTTGCTTTAGTGTCTCCACACAAATGATCATGAGATCAATCATCCTCATCGATGAAGCAAACAGCGTATGTACCCGATCTATCCGGATTCACTAATCCCCGATTTAGTAATCCAATGATTGGGAACTATTTTAGTTTTAAGCTTTCTAAAATTTAGATCTCATTAGAATGATCATCATCATTATTCTAAAAGCATTGCTTAAAACTATGGGTTTATCACATATTATAAAAACAACATCATGTAGATAATTAAAAGCCTTTAATAAATTAATACTTTTTATTAATAAATGAATAAGATTATTACAAAGTATATGCTTTATCATCAAACATGATTGGCTTGTGTGCATATTACTTTCGATCTCCCACTTGCACTAAAAGCGATAAATCGTCATGGTATCTCATACTCTTCTTCTCTAAGTGGCGATTATCCTGCTTTGTTGGATAAGCTTTAGTTAATGGATATGTAATGTTGTTCATGAGAGTCCACTATCTCTATAGTGATTTCCCATCTTTCAATGATTCTAATAATCAAATGAAAGTGCCACACACATGTTTAGATCGAAGATGAGACTTAGGAACTATTCCTAGTTACGTAATGAACTTTTAATCCAAACAATCAACTTGCGACTTCATTTATAGCTATATACTTTGTCTTTATCACTAAACCGGCAACTCTTTCTTTGTTTGGAACCTTTCGATTCACTACACCACCGTTCGAGTAACACTTTACCTTAAAGTGGATTTTTACATCATCTTGAGTGCATACGAAAAACTTGAGTCTGTTAAGCCCTCTAGTTTTAATTTAGGACCCACCATATGAATATGATCACATCCTTGAGTCTTGGGTTAAGAACTTTAAGATGTTTTCAACATGTCTTCATGATCTTCTCGAAATATGGTGATCGACATCGGTCTCGTATATTTCATTGCATACATGATTGTCACTCATGTACGATCTCTCTTTTTTGAGAGTGCATGGGGACTATTAAGAGATACACTCCATAGCTCATCAACATGAGACATCTCTTGGAGTTTGCCATGCTAAGCGACTTTAGCATCAAATGAATATCGTTCCTTGGGTTAAGTTGAGCATCCTTTTAAATCTATCTATATAGATTTATATCCCCAATTAAGATACTCTTCCCAATCATTCATGGAGGATTGTTTAGAACAAACTTTATCTTTCTTGATTGTAGCATTGGTATGTAATTCCTCATCAAGTAGTATATCAACATATAATACTAGAAATTTCACGACGCTCCCCATTGACCCTTTTGTACACTACACTTATAGAACTCTTACCTCATCGTATGTAACTACTGGATCATCATCTTACATGATGTCGTACCTCATCATCATCATCATCATGATGAATCCATACCTCCTGAGTATCTTGGTCTATTCGATTTATTCGATTCGGTTGTGGTACAATAGGTCTACATCTACGAGTTCCTCTTATTTGACTTATAGTGTTTTGTGGTTCTTGAACTCTTCAAGATCTATTATCCTCCCTAGCCCCTTCATGATAAACACCTTTATCTTAGAAGGCGTGTTTACAATAAACACCTTTTGCTAAGTAGGATTATAGAACATATACCTAAACTTACTTTAGGATGTCCCACAAATCGACACTTGTCAAATCTTGTCCCAAGCTTATCCTTTGAAACCTTTTCACATAAGTTGGACAACCCCTTATCTTAACATACTTAAGATTAGGAATCCTCCTGTCCATAACTTTTATGGAGTCTTGGGGGCGGATTTTGAGGTTACCATTTTACGTAGATATCTGACCATTTCTAGGACATGATCCTAGAAGGATCTTTGGAATGTCGGTAAAATCATTATGGACCGTACCATGTCCAACAAGGTACGATTTTTCATTCGGATACATCAATCAATTATTGCGTGTCGGGATGTGTCCATTATGAAAAAACCATTTGAGATGATCTAGAAACTTATTGCACAAGTATTTATTCCTTGATCTAATCAAAGAATCTTAATACTTTGCCAATTTGTTTCACTTACGAATTCTTTGAACCTTTCAAATAATTCACACTTGTATTCAACAAATACACACATTCAACTCTTTGAATGATCATCTCCTTTTCTTATACTAATTTGTTCGATATGCAAAATTATTTTCATGTAAGTCAGTATACAAAATTTATTAAGTAATATTCGATTCTATACAAAACATTATTATTATAAATAGAACAACAATTGTTCTTAATTATAATACCAAAATTTCATTGTCCAACAATAAAATGGAAATAATATTTCTAACAAGAATGGAATCTGATAACAACTTATTGACTTAATAGATTTGCCGTAGGCATTGCTAAACTATAAGTTTCTATGGCTAATATGGCAACCTTTGCTTCATTTCCCACACATAGGATTACTTATATTTGTTTAGCTTTCTACTTACTGCTTGGTCCTTTCATAAATCTATATTTATGATAACCAAATCGGTATCAATACCCAGTAGAACCTTGACTTAAAGAAAAATTTATTTCAATCATGAACAAAAAAATGTATTATATATGTAGAAACTTCACTAAAGCTTCTTTGGTTAGCCTCTGCAAAGATGCTTCTCATGATTTCTTTCCGATTGTCGGGGCTTATTGCGGTGGAAGCAAACTCCTTTGCTATCCAATATCGGTTTTGTTCTTATTATCCTTTGTTTATGCCTTTCTATTTACCTTCTTTGAATCGTTCTTCTTTTGAAAGATCCTTTGGCCCCTACCGATGAGACTTGGTCTTTCTTGGTTGGAAAGTGACTCTCAACATTTTTCAACATGTTAAGCAAATCGGCGAAGGCGATATCTAGCTTGTTCATATGAAAATTCACAACAATTGTGAAAGAATTCAGGGAGTGAGTGCAAGATCAAATCTTGGCTCAACTCTCCATCCATGACAAAACCAGTTGTCTAATTGATCGATCAAATTGATTATGTTAAGAACTTTTTATGCATCTTTATAGTGCCATTGGCCATTCTAGATCGGAAGAGCTCCTTGAGATGTCGATATCTATCGGTCCTACTTTCCTCACCATCAACTACTTGATGTGCGGGAATATAGTAAAAGCATCCATAGTTTCATCTTGTGGCTTGAAGCTCGTTACTTTCGTGGATCTGAGCATGATGCGTTGAGCTAATGTGCATCATCTTGCCACTTTCTAAAAGTAGCAATCTCTTCCTCGGAGGCATTATGCGCAACCATTGCGAGGGATAGGCGTATTAAGGACATAAGATAGCTTTTTCGACTATGAGAACTATTCTCAAATTCCTTAACCAATCCGTTTAATTGATTCAGTTAATTTAGCATCTAATATGCTTCCTGTGATGATAGTAATTTTAGACATTGTAAAATTACGTAAATGAATTTATAATTAACAACATTTTAACATACATTCTTTTATTAATTACCAAAATAAATTAGGTCTTGTTTTAAATTGGTATCTCCCACTATTTTCTTCAAACTATATTACCCTCACTTATATAGTTAAACAAAATCTAATTAAAGATTTGCTAGTGAGAATAAGGATCCCATTTCAAATGTATATAGCCTTGTGGTGACCTGACAAACTACTATATATAAATAAATAGGTAGACAACTTTTGTCAATTACATCAACTATCTGACTCCTTTTCTTTTGCCTCTTAGATTATTTTGATCAGTGGTGGCACATCCGAATCAAAATTATCCAAGTTAAGTCCGACCTAGCACTCCATATATTCAAAAAGAAAAATATCATCCTTGTGGTGACCTGACAAAACAATATTGTTCAATTTTCTTTATAAGCATCAAATGTGATAAATTAACATCTTAAATACTTAATACTTGCCTTGTGGTGACACAACAAACTCATATTAAATATTTAATACTCTATTAATTTTATCATGCTAGAAAGCGACGTTCGATATTCCAAATATCTTTGAGCAGCTTAGGACTTAATATAAAAAATTGAGGGTTTGTTATTAATTTGTCTCATCTTGTTTAGCGCGTGCATATATATATATATAAAATACGCGTCGTATTAATGAACATCGAAAGCATGTTTGCATAATATATAATATATATATATAAGCATGCACATATAGAATACTATATTCTACTGGATTGATTATGGACTTTTATTCTAGTTTGGTTCACTAGAGCCACCAAGTGAACCAAAAAAAAACTCTCCCAGGGTGCGAGAAATAATATTTAAATATAACTATTACATTTAAACTTGGGCTCCATTACAAAGCGGGTCTTCAAGCTCCTTGCTCCTTGATCTCCAATTTTTCAAAATTAATTCTAACTATTCTATTACAAAACTATTTAAAATAAATAGAAACCTTGATCGTGATCGAGGGAAATACATAGGAGGAGATAGAATTTACATTAAGAAAAATTAGAGAAGGCGAGTCTGAGACCCCCATTTAATAAAACCCATACATTCATGCATCCAACTAAAATAAAATCCAATCACATTAATTGATAGTCCATAATCAATCCCATTTATTATTATCATACATCATCACCATATGCATCGATAAATAACATTCATCTCATGAATAATAAACATTTAATATATATATTGATATCATTTAATGGGCAAATTTAGTTAGTATAAAATCTATTTTTGAATCAAAATAAACTCCTTTATTTTAATCCAAATTTAAATCAAAATAAAACTATTTTATTTTAATTTATCCAATTTTGAATAAAATAAACTATTTTATTTTAATCAAAATCTTTAATCAAAATAAACTCCTTTATTTTAATTAATTATGGAATCGATTCCATATAAAAAAATCTTTAATTAAAATAAACTCTTTTATTTTAATTAATTATGGAATCCAATTCCATGTAAAAAAAAAAAATCTTTTATTAAAGGAAACACGGATTTATCTTTCATTCACAAATAAACTCCTTTTATTTTGAATAATATGAAATCTTATTTCATATTTAAATAAACTCCTTTATTTAAGGAAACACGGATTCTCTTTCCTATTCACAAATAAACTCTTTTATTTTGAATAATATGAAATCTTATTTCATATCTAAATAAAATCTTTTATTTAAGAAAATTAGGATTCTCTTTCCAATTCAAACTCCTTTTTTTTTGAATAATATGAAATCTATTTCATATCTAAAATAAACTCCTTTATTTAAGGAAACAATAGAATCCAATTTCAACTCCAATTAGTTATCATGGAATCAAATTCCAACTCTAATTAGTTAGCATGAAATTCTAATTTTAAAATTAAAATAAACTCTTTATTTTAAAATTAAAATAAACTTTTTATTTTAAATTAAAATAAACCTTTTATTTTAATTATAAAATTATTAAGATATATATATATATATATATATATATATATATATATATATATATATATATATATATATATATAATATATATATATATATATATATATATATATATATATATATATTATATATATATATATATATATATAATATATAAATCTGTGTGATATATATATATATATATTGATATATATATTTCATTAATATAAAGATTGCTCCCCAAATCATATATATATATACTATGCATATACGTTTTTGATTACGGCGTGTCCGTGTGAAAAATGAAAAAAAAAAATAAAAATTAAATTTTCGGTTTTTTTTTTTTTTTTTTTTTTTTTATTTGATAAAATTTATACAATAAAATTATGCCCAATTAAATTGTTCTAAACACGTATCAATATACATATCAAATTAAAATAATTAATAATTAGCATAAAGGTTTGGCTCTGATGCCATTATTAGGTTTGTAATATTCTTGAAACGCATCATCAATTGCAAAAAAAATAAGCGGAAGCGTGTAAAAAATCGAGTTTAAAATTTTACAAACCATATGCGGGATCACCCTTTATGCACAATTATTAATTAAATGAAAAGATAAAGAATAAATCATACCCTTGAAGATCGAGCTTCCTCGGTACAAGTTCACCTCGAATCCTTTTCGCGTTCAACTTGAATCCACGGGTTTGGTTCCTTCCTTTGATCAACGTTAGCCACCCAAATGTTTGGCCTCTGGGGTGATCCACGAGGAAGAAGAAAATTGAAGAAGATGGGTGGTTGGCTCTAAACCTAGTTTTCTATCTCTACATAGAAAAAGGCGTACTCTCTCAAACAATTGGAATTATTATATGTATGTGTTGAAAAAATCAACAACCCCCATAATAAGACTCCTCTTATTTATAGATGTGGGCAACCCTCCTTAACAATTAAAAAATTGGGTTTTATTTAATTAATTAAATTCTTTTAATTAATTAAGCTCCCTAATCTTATTAGGGATAATTAATTAAACTCTTTTTAATTAATTTTCCTCCTAATCTTATTAGGAATAAATGAAAGTACTTATATTAAATTAATTCCTAAACTCTTTTAGAAATTAAAATAATAATAATTGTAATAATATTAATAAGACTCCTCTTATTAATTTATATTTAATATTTCTAAAATATTAAATAATAAATATTAAGCTATTTAATTTATTCTATCACCATAGATTAAATTAAATATACATAACTTTATATTATTACGATTATGCCATTAACTTCTTAAATAATTATTCTTCCTTTTATGGTGTGACCCTTTAGGTTCTCCATATTAAGCCGTTGTGAATAAATCAATTAGAACAATTCTAATCTTATTTAAATAAATAAATTAAACAATTAATTTATTTAAATAAATATATTATTCTGATAGGGATAAGCCTCCTAGCGATCAACGACTTTCCGGATAATATAGATTTCAACATTAATCATTAAAGAACCTTTGAGTAAATAGTTCTTGAAATCTGATTCAATCCTTCCACCATCTGATGTCCCGATTAAATATAAGGCATTGGAATTCTTTATCGAGTCTTATTTTATTTAATTATATGTATTTCGATCCTTAAATGCCTGACTCAAATAATGCAAATTAGAAACTCCTTTCTAATTTCATTACGCTTTAACCAAGGACTCTTTGGGTTGTCATTTATCGAATCACATAGGACATTTCTCTTCTTTTATTAGAAGTGGTAGATTCTTTATTGATCATACATTATCTCCATATATAACTTATTATACCCAAGCATACCCTTTGATATACCTAAGGGTCTTAAGGAATAAGTCAAAGTATAACTCATCATACACGAGATCTTATGATGATCTCAAGTCCAAGGATTACTTGTCTTACTATCACTACAGAATTCCTATTGGCGAGAAAAATAAAACTCCATTAGGTATTCCTTAGCGAGCCACGTTCGATGAACTTATTCTCTAATAAGCACCTACATACTTGCTTTAGTGTCTCCACACAAATGATCGTGAGATCAATCATCCTCATCCATGAAATGAAGCAGCGTATGTACCCAATCTATCCAGGATTCACTAATCCCCATTTAGTAATCCAATGATTGGGAACTATTTTAGTTTTAAGCTTTCTAAATTTAGATCTCATTAGAATGATCATCATCATTATTCTAAAAGCATTGCTTAAAACTATGGGTTTATCACATATTATAAAAACGACATCATGTAGATAATTAAAAGCCTTTAATAAATTAATACTTTTATTAATAAATGAATAAGATTATTACAAAGTATATGCTTTATCATCAAACATGATGGCTTGTGTGCATATTACTTTCAAACCCGTGAATTGCTATTTATTTTCTCCTCAGATTTTGAACACGAGTCTCCTCGTTCGATTTTTGCGCATGAACTGTAAAAAGCTTCTAAACATCCCCTCGTTCATCATCTTTCGATGGTGTTGTTCATGGGAGGAACATTGCCACACATTGCGTTCTCCTCGTTGGTGAAATCTGAGTGTCTCCACGGTCTCATTTACTCCACTTTAATTTAGAAAATCAATATATCACATAATATTCCTATATCTTGACCAACTAACAAATAAGCTTAGGTAAGACACACTAGCGAAGGATTTACTCGTCTCTCCCCTCCTAGTTCTATTCCCGATCTCCGCGGAGATCATATCCCTAAGCTACGATACCAACCGTGACGCCCCCAAAATAGGTATACATCACCCATTACAGAGTTGTCGATACATGATGTAAAACAACTACAACTTTATTATTACAACAATAAAAGCTGTGAGTTTGAATACAAATATTATCTTCTAGACAATATCTATACTCAAATAAATTCTCATCACATTTATTGATACATTATTTTACAAAATGGTGAGGACTACTAAACAACTCTCTCTAGAACCTTCATTCCATTTTTAGAGCTACGTACTCGCTATATTCTATTCTCGCCTCCCGAGAAGAAAAATGGAACAAAAAGGAAAAGGGTGAGCTCAACTAGCCCAAGATAAAGAATATTATGACTAAGATAATATACAACAAATTATCGTTAGTCTTCAACGAGGAAAAATCTAATAGAATACAATAGACAACAAGTTTTAAATCAATATTAAGCAGCTGAAATAATAATTCATTAAAAGAGTTAAGTAGAGAATGCAAACTACTATCTTCTATGTATGAATTTAAAAGTTCATCGTCTATCTTTTCCACTGTAACATCAATCACTATATATCTGGAATCAAATATTCATCTTTTGCTACGGGCGAAAGATATTCATCGATTAATCATGTTCATCTAAACACTGTTCATCTTTTGCACTACGGGCCAAGATATTCATCGAAATCATTCATTTTTGCATTCTGAGCCAAAAGATATTCAATAATATCATCATTTAAGGCCGAGGATGATGAAAAATATTTTTAAAGAAAGCGAATCCGGTGAAACAAAATGACAAGGATTAAGGATTCACACTTTGTTTTATCCATGTCCAAAATACATCAAAAATAATCATAGTGGTGTAAAATTCAAGAATGATCAAAACATGGATACAATCAAAGCTAGTATCCACAATAGATATTTTAGACGAAAGGAAAATTTTTATTTTTAGATGAATAGTCTTGAGTGATAAATGAATAGTGTCATTATCGTGAATAGTCTTGAGTATCGTGAATAGTAACTCAGACACCAAAAGTTCCAAATTTGATAAAAACTTCAGATCAATATTTGAAAGATAATGATATTGAAGAAATAATATCATTCTGAAAAAAAATAATATCCCTTACCTCGAAAGATCGAGTCTTCAGTGAAACATCGGATATAGGCTATGACTTGAACTTTCACCATATAGCAATACTCAAAATATACTCAAAATACTCACAAGAATACGCTCGATAATATAGAAAGAAAACTTGAGGTTTACGGTGTGATTTTCAATTCTAACCTAAGCACCTATTTATAGGAAAATTCTTAGAACACCAAAGTAGAAAATTTATTAAATATTATTATATTTTCCAAAATCTCATCGCACACTTCTTCCAACTAATTTCAGCCTCTATCACATGTTACATAAGGGCCTCAAAATGAAAAACACGTTTTTGTAATTAAAAATATTTTAAACTTCCAAAAATCAATTATTTCGGAGCTTCGGAACTTCAATAATTCACAATAAATAGTCCTTTTGTCAGAAAATTGAATCATATGTGAGTTTGAATAGGAAATTCCATTATCTACAACTTTGAGAAGGAAGTTTTTCCAAATTCCAAATAGAAATTGGCCAAATTCACAAAAGCAGGCGATTTTACAATTTATAATCAAATTTACATCGAGAAATGGGGTCCAATGAAACACATAAAACATGCTTTAAATATTTTTTAGTAACAAAAATACTCCTCCTCCACATATACTCATATATCCCACATTTATCGTAAAAAAATATCATCATTATTATATAATTAAAATATAATATTATATTTAAATGAATTATTTTATTAGAAAAGATAAAATTTCAATTTTCAACAATTGTCACATTAAAAATTTTCTCCATCTATATCCACATAAAATCAATATTTTCCTCATCATATGAATCAATAATTAATTATTCACAAATAATATTACTGAGAATCACAATATTAACAACCGAGGCGGTTCCGGAAAGGAGGGCTTTCTCAATAAAAATTTCTCAAACCTTCCTTGGCGAACTTTCTAATATTAATGGTGCATTCTTAATATAAGAATAATATAATTATTGCTTCGATAATGAAAAATCTTGTGTAATGACAATTATTGAAACAACTTATAAAATATCAACGCAGTGTTTTAACCAATAAAATATTTTAATTCACGATTAATGACGTAAATAATCAATAATTAGTGCAATACTGCTGTTATTTTTTTTAACAACTTATATTTGTCATTTTTAAACTTATATCCATTTTCTTTTTCCAATCGCTTTATGGGGCCCATACATGGTTTCTTGTAGTCAAATTTAATATTCCCCAACAAAGAACGAATATTCCAAGACCAAACGAATATTCCCAAATAACAATGAATATTTTATAACCACTTGCTTATTTAAGATATTTGTGCATTTTACCCATAACTAACCACATTAATCAAATCAACCCTTACTATTTTAAAATAATAAATAGAGAAAATTTAATTTCATTTATAATAAGGTGGGGTCTTACAACCTCCCCTCCTTATGGAATTTTGTCCTCGAAATTGACGTACGTACCTAGTATTTTGAAAAGCTGAGGATACCTCGCTTTCATTTCCGTTTCCAACTCCCAGGTCATTTCCTCTATAGCATGGGTTCTCCACAAAACTTTGACTTGTGGTATAACCTTTGTACGTAGGACATGTTCCTTCCTATCCAAGATCTTAACAGGTACCTCCTCATACGTTAAGTCTTTGGCTATCTCGTCTGGTTCTAACTCAATAATGTGGTTTGGGTCTTTCACATATTTACGAAGCACAGAAATGTGAAAAACATTATGAACACGAGACATGCTTGGAGGTAACGCGAGTCTATAGGCCACATTTCCTACTCGGTCAAGAATCTGAAATGGACCAATAAATCATGGATTGAGCTTTCCTCTCTTCCCAAATCTTGTAACTCCCTTCCATGGAGCCACAAGAAATAATACATGATCCCCAATACTAAATCCCACATCCTTTCGATGAAGATTCCCATAACTCTTTTGTCGATCCTGTGCCGTTTGTATACGTTATCGAATCATTTGGATATTTTCTGTTGTAATACGTACCAACTCTGGTCCCAACAATGTTGCTTCACCCACCTCATCCCAACATACTGGAGAGTGACACTTTCGTCCATACAATGCTTCAAATGAAGTCACACCTATACTTTCTTGATAACTGTTGTTGTAGGAGAATTTCACCAATGGTTAGTACTTATCCCAACTCCTTTTGAAGTCTAGGACACAGAGTCTTAATATATCTTCAAGAGTTTGAATAGTCTTCTTTGATTGTCCGTCCATTTGAGGATGATATGCTGAATCCAGATCAGTAATCATGCCCATAGCTTTTTGCAAGCTAACCCAAAATCGTGAAGTGAATCTTGGGTCACGATCCAAAACTATGGATACTGGCATGCCATGTAATCTCACAATCTCATTTGCGTATATACGAGTAAGACGTTCAAGGGAATAAGTCTCCCGTATCGGCAAGAAATGAGTAGACTTAGTTAATCTAACAATAATAACCCAAATAACATCTATGTCTTGAAAAACTGTGGGAAGACCCATAACAAAATTCATGGTAATGTGTTCCCACTTCCATTTCGGAATCTCAAGTGGTTGCAATGGACCCTTTGGCACTTGATGCTCCGCCTTTACACGTTGACAAGTTAAACATCTTGAGATAAACTTCGCGATCTCTCTCTTCATATTGTTCCACCAAAATGTATTTCGAAGATCACAATACATTTTGGTACTTCCAGGATGAATTGCAAACAGTGTGTTGTGTGCCTCCATCATGATTTTGTACTTCAAATCAGATTCTTTAGGAACACAAAGTTTGGAGTTGACTCGAAGTATTCCTTCTTCATCGATTCTTGCTTCTAGGATAACACCTTCTTGTACTCTCTTCTTCATACGCATCAGCTACGGGTCAGTGGCTTGAGTAACTTTAACTTTTTCGATTAAAGTCGGTTTTACGCGTATACTTGACATCATCGCATGGGTTCCCAGAGTCTTGAATTCTATCTTCATCTTTTGTAAATAACATAAAATGGGCCTTTGAGTTGACAACATCGCACTCATTCCTGCATATGATCTTCTACTTAATGCGTCAGCTACCACGTTCACTTTTCCAGGATGGTATTGAATAGTGTGGTCGTAATCTTTCAACAGCTCGAGCCAACGTCGTTGCCGCATGTTTAGTTCCTTTTGGGTGAAGAAATATTTGAGGCTTTTATGGTCTGAATATATCTCCACTTTCTCCCTATATAGATAGTGCCTCTAGATCTTTAGCACGAAAACGACTGCTACCAACTCTAGATCATGAGTAGGATAATTCCTCTCATATTCTTTAAGTTGTCGCGAGGAATAGGCTATGACTTTACCATGTTGTATGAGAACACATCCTAACCCTTTGCCTGAAGCATCGCTGTAGATAACAAATCCATCTGAACCAGACGAAATTGTCAAAATAGGTGCCGAAATAAGTCTCCTCTTAAGCTCTTGAAAACTCTTCTCGCATTCCTCGCTCCATACGAATTTTGTATCTTTCCGAGTCAGTTGAGTTAACGGAGTAGCGATTCGAGAAAATTCTTCCACGAATCTCCGATAATAACCATCTAAGCCCAGAAAGCTACGTACTTCGGTCACCAACTTCGGTTGCTCCCAAATTTGTATTGCTTCAATCTTCACCGGATCAACAAATACTCCATGTTTTGACACCACGTGCCCAAGGAATGCTACTTCCTTAATCCAGAACTCGCATTTCTTTAGCTTGTCATATAGCTTGTTTTCACGAAGCCTTTGAAGTACCAGCTTCAAATGGTGCTCATGATCTTCACGACTTTTGGAATAAATGAGGATGTCATCAATAAAGACAACAACGAACTGATCTAAATATTCCTTGAATACTCGGTTCATCATATCCATGAAAGCTGCATGAGCATTAGTCAATCCAAAAGACATGACTAAGAATTTATAATGCCCGTCTGGAGTTCTAAAAGCGGTCTTGAGAATATCCTCGGTTCTAATCTTGGTGATGATATCCGAATCGAAGATCGATCTTTGAAAAGAATTGTGCTTCTTGCAATTGGTCAAACAGGTCATCAATGCGAGGTGGCGGATACCTATTCTTGATGGTGACATGGTTCAATTCCGGTAGTCAATACAAAGTCGAATACTCCCATCTTTCTTCTTTACAATAAAGCAGAGCACCCCAAGGAGATATACTAAAGCAGATGAAACCGATGTCCAACAACTCCTCGTAGTTGGACCTTTAACTCCTGAAGTTCAATATGAGCCATTCGATATGGGGTTTTAGAAATGGGCTTTGTACCAGGTTTAAGGTCAATAAAGAATTCAACTTCACGTTCTGGGGGTAGACCAGGAAGTTATTCTGGAATTACATCAGGAAATTCACTAACAACATAAATATTATTCAAATCTGACGTGTCTTTATTCAAATCCATAACATGGGCTAAGAAAGCTTGACCCTGGTGCCACCGGTATGACCCTGGTTGTGGTCCCTCGGTTGAACGTACTCATTATCTCACTCTAATAATTGAGCCCTGTTGACAACATCTGAATATAGAGAAAATTTGTGAGAAATGAGATATTATCGTATGTCGGGTTTCAAACCTCTCAGAAACATCCACGTCATATGTTCCTCATTCTCCACCAAATGAGGTGCAAACCTGGATAACTCCGCGAACTTTGCCTCGTACTGGGACACAATCATGTTGTTCTCTTCCAGTCTAATAAACTCCACCTCCTTCATATGATGAATACTTTCAGGAAAGTACTTGTCATTGAACAGTTTCTGAAATGTCTCCCAAGACATGCTGAGTGCAGCTGGATGGGTACGCTTCACAGATTCCCACCAGTAATCTGCCTCACTACGGAACATAAGAACCTTCTTTCCTCCGTGCATCCCAAGACATCGAATATCATGGTAATTTACTTGACCCACATTTCTGCCTTAATCGGATCCGGGTTTCTCCATAATTCTGGTGGTCCCAACTCTTTGAACTGCTTGGCTGTGACCAGTTGTGCGTTGCCATTGTTTCTTCCTGTATTTTGAACAGGAGTCTCCCTCGTCTGGTTTTGCATGAACCGCAAAAAGCATCTAAACATCTCATCGTTCATCGTCTGCTTAGTGGTGTTGTTTATAGGAGGAACATTGTCGGCTTGTTGCACGTTCTCCTCGTTGGTGATTAATGGTGTCTCGACGGTCTCATTTACTCCATCGTTAATATTTTCAGCTGCCATTTTTAAATACTTCCGCAAAACAAAGGTTAATTAAAGAAATTGACATGCAACATAATAACCCTATACTATGACCAACCAACAAATAAACTTAGGTAGGACATACTAGCGAAGGATTTACTCGTCTCTCCCCTCCTAGTTCTACTCCCCGATCTCCGCCAAAGACCATATCCCTAGGCTCTGATACCAACTGTGACGCCCTCAAAATAGGTATACATCACCCATTCTGAGTGGCCAAATATATGGTACAGAAACAACTATAACTTTATTAATACAATTGTCGTGCAAAATACGATAACACATAAACTATGAGTTTAAATACAAATATTGTCTTCTAGACAATATACACACTCAAATAAGTCCTCATTACAATTATTGATATATTATTTTACAAAAATAATGAGGACTACTAAAACAACTTTCTAGAACCATCATTCCATACCCCGACTAGAACTCGCTATATTCTCGCCTCCTAAGAAGAAAAATGGAACAAAAAGAAAAAAGGGTGAGCTCAACTAACCCAGTAAAGAACATTATGACTAAGATAATATAGAACAAATTATTGTTAGTCCTCAACAGGGAAAAATCTGATAAAATATAATAGACAACAAGTTTGAGATCAATATTACGCAGTTAGACTTAACAATTCATAGAAGAGTTACGTGAGAAATGAAATCTCTATCATCTATGAATTTAAAGTCCATCATCAATATTTTATCCTCAGAACATCAATCAATAATCATCTTGAATCAAATATTCATCTTTGTACTATAGGCCAAAGATATTCATTAGTTGATCATGTTCATCTCAACACTGTTCATCTTTCCACTACTGGCAAAAGATATTCATCGAAAAATCATTCATTTTTGCACTTTCTGGGCCCAAAGATATTCGGTTATATCATCATTTAGGGGTTGAGGATGATGAAAAATATTTTAAAGAAAATGAATCAAGTGAGACAAAAGAATAAATATTAGGAATTCATACTTCGGTTTATCCATGTTCAAAAACACCCCATAATATACTATGGTGGAGTAAAATTCAAGAATAATGATCAAAACATGGATCTGATCAAAGATAGTAACAAAAATAGACATTTGGGACAAATAAGAGAAAATTTTATTTTTAAATTGAATAGTCGAAATGATTCGTGAATAATTAATAGTATCGTGAATAGTGTGATATCGTGAATAGTCTTAATATCGTGACAAGAATTTTACAAAAAAAAATCTTACCAATATTCTGGCATAATGATATTGAAAGATATAATATCATATATAAAAAAAATAACATCCCTTACCTCAAAAAGACGAGATTTACAATGGAATACTAGATATAATGCTTAAGAACTTGTGCAGAGTATAGAAACACTCAAAGTATCAAAATACTCACAAGAATACGCTCGATAATATAGAGAGAAAACTTGATTTAAAATGTGTGATTTTAATTCTAACCTAAGCACCCTATTTATAGAAAAATGCTCAAAACACCAAAGCAGAAAATTTAATAAAATAAAAATATTTAAAAAAAAATTCACGCCCATCTCTTGACATCTGAAATCAGCTTATTTAACACATATGTGGGGCCCACCAAATGAAAAAAATGTTTTTCTTTTAAAAAATATTTAAAACTTCAAAAATCAAATATTCCGAAACTTCAATAATTCATAATAAATTTCCCTTTTTTCAGAAAAATTCAAATCTTATGTCCATTCCATAGGAAATTCAATTCTCTACAACTTTTTATGTTTAAGGTTTTCCAAATTTCAAGTAGAAATTGACCGAAATCCACATACGGACGATTTTACGGGCTATAATCCAATTTCAGTCACAAAATGGGGCCCATCGACATGTTTACCATGTTTTAAATATTTTTTTGTAACAAAAATACTCTTCCTCTTTATTTATTTATATATCACACATTTATTGTAAAATATCACCATTATTATATTATTATAATATAATAATATATTTAAATAAATTATTTTATCAGAAAAGATAAAATATCAATTTTCAACAATTGTCACTTTTCTAAAAATCCTCCATTTATATCCACATAAATAAATATTTTACTTATCATATAAATCAATAATTAATTATTCACAAATAATATTACGTAATCATAATAATGATGACCAGTCGATTCCAAGAAAGAGGGGCTTTACAATAAGGATTTCTCCTTATTGCTGCATGATTAGGTGACCAAACCTCTCCTTGATGCGAAATTTCCTTAGACATTCTTTGTGATGCCTCCAAAATGATATACATCACCCATCTTGAGTCGCCCGGATACATGGTACATAAATTCAAATACAACTTAATTATCTGATAATGTCGTGTAAAATACGACAAAACATAGCGAGAGAGTTTAAACAAGAATATTGTCATCTAGACAATATCCACACTCAATGATGTCCTCATTACAATTATTATCACATTATTTCTTAGAATAGTGAGGACTACTAAAGCCATTTATCACCGGACCATCACTCCATTCCACAGGCTAAGCCCCAGCTATATTCTCATTTCACGAAGAGAACAATGAAAGAAAAGGTGAGCTCAACTAGCCCGATGAAATATTATGACTAAGATAATGCGAATAAATTATCCTTAGCCTTCAACAATTATAACAACCGATAGAATACAATAGACAACAAGTTTTAGATCAACAACGGCCCGTGAAAATAAGCAATCCATTAGAAGAGTCGAGTAGAGCATAAAATCTACTATCTTCTATGATTTAAAAAGTTTTCATCAACTTTATCATTTGAGACTCGACAATAAATAAAATCGAATCATCCTGCACCACCATCGAGGATATTCATGTAATCATCAATGGTCATGATTATACTTAGAATAATCCTGGTCATAATCATACCAACAATTGTCCATCGATGAACTACTACGGACAATGAGGACTTTTACCACATCATTCGTCACATTACGATTATGATTATCTTTGAATAATCCACGTTATAATCATACCAAGTCCATCTATGCACGTAAGCGAAAGATGACTTTCATCACAATATAAGCATAAGGATGATGACAATGATATAAGCAATAATCAACCGAAATCAAATCAAACAAAATCAAGAATAAATATTAAAGACTTTAAATTTATCAAGAGTTTAAAGATATCCAAATTGTCGACATGATAATGCTTTGTAGAGTAAAATTCAAGAATAATATTCATGTACCAAAAATAATTTGGACAGAAAAAAAATATATTTTTCGGGTGAATAGTACCCCGTGAATAGTACTTCAGGAATAGTACCTCGTGAATAGTACTCCGACATGAAAAGTGTCCCAAATACTCGAGTGAATGATACTAGAGTGAATAGTAATCGGGTGAATAATAACCCGTGAATAGTAACTCGTGAATAGTACTCCGGTATGAAAAGTACCCCGAATACCCTGAGTGAATAATACCAGAGTGAATAGTAATCGGGTGAATAGTAACCCATAAATAGTAACTCGTAACAAAAAATACTAAAAAAATGATATTTCATGATGAGTACAAAAGAAATGATATCCCAAATGAGTATAATAGAATATACGAAACTGTAAATCGATTTTCACCTGCCATGTGGTAATCCACGTAGACAGATCATTTCTATAATTTAATAAGGAATGAATATGAAGGATCATTCACCATGCATGCGGTAATGCACATAGACAGGTTATTCCAACAAAATAATAAAGAATGGAATAATAAAAGAATTCACCAGGCATGCGATAGACCGCACAAACATGTTATTTCAACATAATAATAAAGAATGGAACCAGGTCATGCGTAATCCATATAGACAGGATATTTCAGCAAAATAATAAAGAATGGAACCAGGTCATGCGTAATCCGCACAGACAGGATATTCTAACGAATAATAAAGAAGCGGAACCGGAATTAAATGCGTGTCCATCCGCACGATGGATATTCAACGTAATAATAAAGAATGGAATAACAACGAAATTCACGGGCATGCGATAGGCCGCACGACCGGGTTATTCCAACATAATAATAAAGAATGGAATAACAACGAGAATTCACTAGGCATGCGATAGATATCAAGCGCATGACGGTTATTCCAACGAATAATAAAGAATAGAATAATGAGAAGAATTTCACCATGTATGCGGTACTTGGCATGACGAGTTATCCCAACATAATAATAAAGAATGGAATAACAACCATTACAGTATTGAAAGAAAATAACTCTCTTCGTGAATACGAAAGAATAATACCCTTACCTTAGAAAAATCGGATATTGGAATAGTGAGGTAGCAGGACTTCTCTCTTCTTTCTCTCTATAATAATTGCTCTAAAGCTTTAGAGAATTGGTGAGAAATGAAGGAAGAATGAGCTTTTATTTATAGGAAAATATAATTTCGATAATTGCACGTTTTGGGGCTCGAAATATTACAGTATAATACCTTCCTCTTTTCCTTCATTTTTAATTTAGTCTTGCAAGTATTATCAAACTTGCACCATCTCCCCTAATAGTAAATCATGTAAATCAATAGTAAATCATGTGAATCAATAGTTCTAGACATGTGAAAATACGAATTACAGTATAGTACCTCTATCTATACCTCCATTTTTAACTTAGTCATGCAAGTATTATCAATCTTGCACCAACTCCCCTAATAGTAAATGAATGTGAATCAATAGTACACACATGTGAACAAATAGTTATAATCATGTGAATCAATAGCAATTAATTGCTCATTTATCCAGTTAATTACCCAATTGGTCAATATAACCTCCAGACATCAATTATTATCAAAATAAATGTCAAGTTTCACTAACACTAATAATTCCAACACAATGGAACTATCAATTTCATCTTTAATCAACACGAACTTATTCATCATTAATATTATAACTCACAATATTTAACAACCGTGTCGTTCCCGGAAAGAGGGCTTTCAGATAAGGATTTCTCCTTATTGGCGCATGATTAGGTGACCAAACCTCTCCTTAATGAACTTCTAGACATTATCAATATTGCGAATAATAATATGAATAACTTTCTTGGTCTCAATTATTGATTTAATAATATAACATATTATGCGGATGATCTTGTGACAATAATTAAATCAATAATATGAGAGATATGATCATAACAATTCTTGTAGCAATAATTGAGTATAACCGAGTGACTTCTTACGTAAGCATCAATAATCAATCTGGTGTTCTACTGATGCAACTACGCAGATTATTCATGTACTTTTACTACTTAGGGTAGTTCAACAGTTTTAACAATAACACTTTTCGCCGTTATTTTTATAAAAAGATAATTACAATCGTTTTTCTTACTACGACAATACATCCGTTGTGGGGTCCACCAATTATTGTGCCGTCGTACGAATATTCCCCGACAAAAAGAATATCCCCTGACCAAACGAATATTTTAAAACAACTTGCATACTTTGCAAAATTTATAAATATTACCCACAACTATAACATTATATCAAATCCATACCATAATATTCAAAAAAATATTTTGAGAAATTTAAATCTTTATTCATAAATTTTGAGGTCTCACAATTGTCAATAATGCTATCTAATAATAATATTCAAATAATATAAATTATTGACATGATAATGGAAATAATGTGCAGTGACAATTATTGGAACAACAATAATATAAAATATTAACGTAACAATTATTGAATAAAATATTGAACAGTAATTACTGTAACAATTATTGAGTAGTGCCTTCTTACGTAAGAATCAATAATTGGTGCAATACCGTGTGCTACTATGCAACACCGCGTATTACTATGTTTTAACCATCGGGTATTCCAACAGTGTTAACGGTAACAACTACGCCATTATTTATAAAAACTTATACTTGTCGTTTTCTTCATCCAATAAACTTTTTCGTTATGGGGCCCACACAAAGGTCAGTACTGTAAATTTAATATTCCCAAACACAGTAAGAATATTCCATGACCAAACGAATATTCTCCGAAAACAATGAATATTTTATAACCACTTGCTTATTTAAGATATTTGCGCATTTTATCCATAACTAACCACATTAATCAAATCAACCCTTACTATTTCAAAAATAATAAATAGAGGAAATTCAATTTCATTTATAATAAGTTGAGGTCTTACAATAAATAACACTAAAGATAACAGAAAAAGGGTGTAAGAGCTTTGATGATTTTGGGATTTCTTTCAAGTCCAAGCCTGGAGCTTTGCCCACTTTTGTTTTGGTTGATCGTGGAGGTAAATACCTTTTTCTATTTTTTTCTTGTTTAAATTTGCTGCTTTAGCTGATGTTTGAGGTTGATTAATTGATTTTTGCGGCTACCCATTTCATTAGCTCAAAAATTATGTTACTTTTGCTACTTTAATTTGATGTTTTGAGGTGAATTGGTCAATTCTAGGAAGTAATTGTTTTTTGGGGGTGGGTGGGTTGATTTTTTAGTTGATTTCCTTGTTTGTAATGTAAATTGGTAAAATATCAGGATTTGTTTCACACTTCGAGTCAATTTTTGATTATGGAGGGGAACTACATTCTAAAAGCATGAACTGATTATATATTAATTGTTCTCCTCTATCTTATTGTCCAGCTTCCGTGAATTAAGTAGGAGTGTATATGTTGTAGGTATTCAAGCAGGTGATGATATAGTATCAATCAATGTTCCTAAAAACATAACCAAGGATGTTGCTGGAAACAGAAATCTAGCATCTAATATTTTACAAGTGAGGCACTATAAGGAAACATATTTTCTTTCAATGCATCATTTTGTTTAAAGATCCCTTGGAAGTCTTTCAGAAACAATTTTTCTTCTAAATGGGTAATTTGT
The DNA here is from genome assembly GCA_020205615.1 of Panax quinquefolius. NCBI lineage: Eukaryota > Viridiplantae > Streptophyta > Magnoliopsida > Apiales > Araliaceae > Panax > Panax quinquefolius. The sequence continues at coordinate 58,484,453 of CM035156.1, forward strand.
AGATTTGATGCCTGCATTATCATTGGTGTTTTCTATTAGGAATAAACATGTGAATGATATTCCTATTTATATATGATTTAATTATGATATATATGAATGAATATGCAAGTATGCCTGCATTAAGAAAAGGTGTAAAGTCCTCTGATAGATAATAGGAACATATGTACAAGGCCTTAGAGTGATTGATCAAATATGTTAGGTTGATCCTACATAAGCAAACCAGCTTTGTAAAGTCCTTAAAAAGAAATGATGTACAATGACTATAAATATAGAAGATCAAGCTTGTTAGGTTGATCTTATAATGTAATAGATAGGCTTGTCTGATAGTCGAGCACTGCACCAAAAATCATAGTCTGCCAGGGAGTCAAGAAAAACTCAAGAGCTATCAAGGCAGAATCATAGCTGCAAGATAGTAGATCTCAGAGTTCGTAGACTGCCAAGAGAGATGAGGAAGGATCGTAGTGTGTCGAGGAGAACTTCCTCAGAGCCGTAGTCTGCTGAGGAAGTCATGTTCAAAATTGTATAGACAGCCTGTCTAAGAGTCGACCGAGCATCTATCGAAGCCAAGTTAAGAATTGTAGACCACACTCGGAGTCGTAGAGTCTACTGATCACATCAGAGGCAAAGATCGTAGTCGAGCAAGATCAGATGAAGACAACGAGCATAAAGACAGAAATTGTAGAGTGTCGAGCTCGATCTCGAGTCGTAGTGTTTGCACAAACCTGAGGCGGGGATCGTAGAGTGCGTAACTAAGACATCAACAGATGTGTGCATCCTGCCAAGGCGCGTAATCGTAGAGTAAACACGATTCTCAATAAATGAGCACTCCCAGAATATCCAAAGGAACGAAGCCTCTAGTTGGTACTGAAAAGAGACATCCCACCTGAAGGAAACCAGAGAGCACTCAACGAATGGCATGTAAGCTAGCAAAAGATCTGAGCACCAACTCAATCAACATTCATATTGAGTTGTGAAGCCATTCGAAATAAAGTCTTCCACAAGTTGATCAGAAGAAGACTTCAGTAACTGACTAAAGAATGTCAGCAAGTACAGTAGTTGTCAAGAAAATAGAAGACGACGATCTTGAAAGCAACTAGGATCGTAGTGTTTGCTAAACAAAGAAAGAACTGATGGAGTGTACACAAAGATACTGGTCAGCCTCTGAAGAACAAGACTAAAGTGATTAAGCATTGGGTCAGTCCATTGATGATAAGTGAACGGGAGATCACAAGGAGAAATTGAGCTAGACACGCCACAAATCTGAAGTGTCTTGTTATTCAGAAGGGGTCAGAATAAAGATTCAAGCTATCAGTATCTGAGAGCAGTCGAAGCAAACAGAAGTATTGAAGAACTGTACAAGTGAAGGAAGAGGTGTTCTACATTAAAGATTCAATGAATACTCTTCAGGATCGTAGTGTTATCTCAACCAATCGATGAGCAACAGTCAACTAGACACTTCGATCAAGTCCAAGAAGATATGCATCAGAATCATAGAGTTTGGTTATCTGAAGATTAAAGCATTGGCAATGATTCAATCTGAAGATTGATGGTCGAACAGAGCTTATGGAAGAGCATCAATGGAAAAGGACAACCTCTGATCGAGAAATCAGAAAGAGGAAATAAAGTTGACTACCTACCCGAGACATCAAAATGACATCTCTGACAGGGTAGGTGAAACAGTAGACTGCAGTGTCAGAAAGTCAGAAAAGGAGATGTCATGTCACATCTACAGTCTACACCAAATAACTCAAGATCAATGAAGCAATTCAAAAAGCTTTTAACGGCTACTTTCCAACGGGAAGATTGAGAAGGAGTATAAATCAACAGAGCTTCAAAGATCAAGATTTGCTGATGATTGCCAATCGTTGAGTTGTTAGAATGCTATTGTTGACTCTACAAGTTCTACCAGAGATTAACAGAATAAGTCTCAGTGACAGTGAGACTACATAGGTGGAAGTGAAGCAGCTTTGAAGAAGGACTTAAATAGACCAGAGCTTCACTAAACAAAGATGAGAATGCCACTGAAGATGGTAGCTAAGCTGAGAGTCGAGAAGGACAAGAAGATAGCATTCAGAAGAGTGGCAGAGTACAAAGAAGATCAAGAAAGCCACTCTACGAATCACCATAAACCAAAAGCTGAAACACAACAAGTGCAGAACCATGTCTGCAAAACATTCAAGAAGGGTTCAGGAATTGCTAAGTGCTAGACGAAGTCTACCAAAGGCTCAGAGACTTAGCAAATCTAGATGGTGATGGTGCACAGATGACATCAGATGAAGATGAGCAGAAAAGAGCAAATATCAGCTGCAACAAAGAAGATGTAGTCCAGACTCAAAGCAGAATGCCAAGAGGACTACGTCAAGCTGCTAAGTACATAAGATGTTCAAGCCTAAAGACATCTTAACAGCTCAGCACCAACATTAACAACAACAACTACAACAACAAAAAGCCAGGGCCTGAGGGGTTCCTTGTCCAAAGGGACTAAACCAAATTCCAAGCCTGCTGGGCTTGAAGAGTTCCTAGGGAACTAGAGGAGTTCCAAGGCTATTGGCCTTGAAGAATTCTTAGTGAACTGAAGTTCCAAGGCTGCTGGCCTTGAAGGAATCTTAGTGATCTAGGGTGCTGCCCTTCCTTAGTGGAAATCCTACTAGTTGAAAGCAGAAGAGTGGATTAGGAGCTTGAGTCTCTGAACCACTTAAAATCCCTTGTGTCTTTTACTTTATGTCATGTGCTTCATGAACTTAACTGCTATAACTACTATGTATGTATTAACTGCTTACAACTTAACTAACTCTAAGAACAATGTATGTATGATTATGGATATATCAATGAAGGGGATCTTTTACTCATTCCGCCGTGCTTGAAAAGATTCTTATTTTTATCATATGCTAATTTATTAGTAATACAAAATAAAAGGGAAAAGTATTTAAAATTAAAAAGGATCTATTCAACCCCCCTTCTAGATCTATTGTGTGCCTACTGGGAACTAACAATTGGTATCAGAGCAGGTTCTCATGCTATATTCAAAAGCTAATCATTTTGAGTCTGATCCTAGGCACATACATTATTCTAAACTTAGTTTAGTAGTAAGTCACTTGTTATAAGCAGATGAGCTCACACGTTAAAAATATTGTGTACATGTAAATGTGTATATACACCTGAAGCTGCTCAGATTGGTCCATGTTCTTGTTTGCCATATCAACAAGACCAATCTTTGCCCACGATCAATCTTGGAGTCTGAAGATCAGGCTAGAAGCTCAAGAGACATCAACAAAAAAGAGTCAAACATCCATCAGTCTGAAAAGATGAAAAGGCCTTACATGCTAAGAAATACTTATTCAGAGAAGAAAGAAGAACTTCTCAAATATGTGTCTGGCCAACCAACAGCTGGATGTAAACCTTATGAACTCAAGGATGTCAAAGAACTAAAGATGTTGAGATTCTCTTAGTTTGCATCTTCAAGACCACGACTGATTGATTGAAGGTCAACTGGAGCAACAAGCTGTCAGGAGCAAATGAGAAACTATGCACATCAATGCCTAACCTCAATATATCTAAGATAAATGACTGTTAAGAAACTGATAGCAGAAAGGTACGGTTCCTCACTAGTATAATTGTGTACATTATGTTGCATCTCCTTATAAACTATAACAGTATTCTTTCAAGAAATCATAAACTATCTAAAAAGGTGAAGAGAAAAAGTATACTGAGGGTGGAAACTCAAATGCTTACAAACCTTCTCTCTATCCAATCTTTAGGTTGAAGATGACATCTTGAAAGAAATCTGAAATGGGTCATAAGAGCATCATAGGTTAAATTAATTTTATGTGGAGTAATCTTTGATGATGGGTCAGTATGTATGTACAATCCTATGTTCTAAGTGTTTAATAACACACAGAGTATGATCAGTTCTACAAGAGTATCTTGAAGATTTATAGAAACTGATCACCTCCGTGAATCAACTAGATACAATTAAATCATAAAGTTGATTCTCACTCTGTGAATGTTTAAACCCTGTGAACATAACCAAGTAAATGATGAAACCATCAAAGAAAAAGAGTGTTTTATTAATATGGCAAATCTTACACACACTCACCATCATGTATCTCAAAATGTATTATCTAAATTAGTTACATGCATGAATATGACTGTTGGTGATCAATATGATGAATATCCAAATAGATGAGGAACATGGATTTAGAAAACTAACCTAGCAGGACCCATTTAACCATGGGTACCAAAAAAAAAAATTTATAATCTGCAGGTACTTGGTCTATCTGGCCACACTAAGGAATGCTGAAGCAGATGATTTCAGTCAAGAAGATTCAACCAGCCGAAGGCTTAAGACTGTTCAGAAATGATTCTGATAAAATTCCTATATGTCAAAGCCTGACCTTGAAGACTTACTGAGCTAATCCAAATGAAGCTCACATGGCTGCTGATCCTTATATGGGAGCTGGCCACTCAACTAAAGATGGAAATGATCTTATATGCTCAATCATGCAAAACATGTCATAAGAAAAGAATCCTCAAAAAAGCTCACCTCAGAGGATCATCGAACATCAATCATGAGGAACTCATTATGGAAGCAGAACTCAGCAGGCACAAATTGTCAAAGAAGACTACGTTCGTAGTACTGTCAAAAGATCGTAGAATGATTAGTTCTAGAGATATCCATGTCTAAAATGTAAAGAGATTTAATTAACAATGGTGATTCCAGTCAGAAGGAGATATGCAAGGATGCCTCCTAATGCACATGAAGAAAAGGAAATTACACCTCACTGAGAAGACAATATAAAAATGGGGAAGTAGTGATCTGTTAAGGAACAACAACACTGAGATATACTATGAAGCAATGTACCAGCTACAGAGTCCCAAAACTTTATGGCTGATGAAGCAAATGAAGAACCATAGTCAGTAGGAACGTCTTAAAACGTACTACTGATAACCAATCAGCTACCCAACTCAAAATCGTGGAGTGCCTACAATCAAACATCTGATCGTAGTATAAGAGTAGGAGGATACCACAATTATAACAAAGGCAATTGTCTAAAGTTGGCAAATGACGTCCCCAATAGAAAAAGGCCAAATGAGATATCAATGCAAATTCACTTCTAAAGTTTTTCATCTGGAAAGTGCCTCAGGGACAAACCTGACCCTTAGCTCACTCTAAGAGGTTAGCCCTTCCTAAGCTACCTTAACCCAGAAGGATTGCTTAGTCAAGTTCATCTCAAGGACCAAGATAGTCAATGATCGTGGTGCAATCTCAACGATCGTAGAAGTAGTCTCGACGACCGCAGTCCTACCAGAACACTCTAGCTCATGGTGAGCTCAGAAGAACCAAACAACTGCTCAACCATTCAGAGTATAAGGAAATAAGGTCTAATGCTGATTGGAAAGATATCCTGCTGAAGAAAAGTGCCCAAGCTTTCATAAAGTACATCAGTGGTTAAGCTATGCAATTTCAAGATAAGGACTAGTGTCAAAACCAACCACTGCAACATCTCTCAGAAAAAGGTCGTTAAGTCAACAAAGGAACGTAAAGTCAATAGCTACCTCACCAAGATACTCTATGAATTAAAAAGGTCAACGGTCAATCCACGTCAGTAATGCTTATTCTCTTAAAAGATATATAAAACTGAAAAGATTATGGGGAGTTACAGCTCATTACCGGGCATCGTGCAACCAATGGCTAGTTGACACATCACAGTGTTTACAGAGTTAGAAGAAACTGCCATAAAGACAAATTCAAAATCTACAAATAGTTATCAAAAACTATCGAACCTCTTTCTCTCCCATTTTCAAACCCTAGAATCCTCTTCGAAGCCAAAATCAGTTAAACCCCCAGAGCCTTGATCACAAACAGCTATCTCTCATAAATCATTCTGAATCAAATATCCATATTCCTCGAACTATTCAAATGGAAGATTGGCAAGTAATCACTGGCATTCAGCTCGGAACCAAGTCGTTTGAAGAAATCCAAAAAGAAGTTCAGAGACATTCTTGAACTTGTGAAGAAAGCTGGATTTTTAGAATGTCTTGAGGCATGCACTAGAGTATATACTGAACTGGTTAAGGAGTTCTACTCAAATGCATCCATAAATATCGTAACCCTTTTTACCAAGGTTAAATGTCAGTCTCTAAAGCTCAAATCATCCGATATCAATCAATGCTTAGGTTTTCACGACTGGGGAATGAAAAACCTTGATGAGATCGACATTGAAAGCAAACGAAGGAGATTATGGGGTACCAAAGAAACCCTAGTCACGAAGGACATGAAGAAAAAGGAGTTTCTGAGGAATTTGAGTTCCTTCTTTGAGATAGTGGGAAAATGTATACTATCTGAGGATATTGCACATGACAACGTGTTTGATCGGTGATTGAAGATTATATACGCCGTAGTTACGAAGAAGCGAATCAACTTTGGAGCTATCTTGTTCGATCAGATCTCCAAATGGGTAGAAAAGGCTGAGATAAAGAATTCTACAGATAAACCCCTAACTAAGGTTTTTCATGGAAGACTGCTGAGTATTGTGATGAAGAAAAAGCTGGGAAGCAAGATCAAGGATAATGAGAGAGAGCCTCTAAATGTTTATAAAGTGATGTCTCCATAACTGTTTATAAATTGGAAGAAAAATCCAAAGGAAAATAGGAGGCTAACAACAACTGAAAGCAGCAGCAAAGTTTCTGCAAAGAAGAGAAAGGCAAAGGAGGTGGAAAGCTCTAAGTCTGGTGACTCTGCACCAGTAGTAGCCACACCAGTAAGGAAGAAATCCAGGGGTGTGAAGAATACAGAGGCTCAACCAAGAAGTCTCTCTACTGAAGACAAAGATAAAGGTGAAAAGGTCTTAATTGCACTAGAGACCACTAAGAGAAGAAGCAACAAACTGCTTCAAGGGCCATTAAGAAAGAAAGCCAAGGTGGTAAATAGGCCAGCCCCAATTTCCCAAGAAAGTACATCTGACGAAGAAGGGGATGTAGAGTCAGAAGAAGAAAAGGGAACTGATGGTCTTAAGACTGAGTCCCCAAGGAGCAAATCTAGCAATGAAGGTGTAGCTGGATTCATGAAAGAAAATGTGGACTCTGCTGATGAAAAGGAATATGCAAGCCCTATGGATAACACTCAGAGCATTCACTTTTCTGATGAAGAAAAGCTACAAGATGAACCAACTGCATCTCCAAATGCAAATGCTTAAACAAGCCCAGATGATGAGTCAAATGATGTTGATTCAGAAGAAAAAGGATCTGCCCCTGCCAATACTGAATGACAAGGAAGGTTGCTTGATGATTCAAAGGCCTCAGAGTCTGAAGAGGAAGAAGAATCTGACTCTCCCATAGCTGAACCCCCAAGGAGAAGAAAGAGCTACGGACTACTAGCTAAATTTGCCTCCAAGAAGAAAAGTGATCACTCTACTGCAGTCATTCAAATAAGTGATGATGAATCTGAATCAAAGGAAGAAAGTGCTGAAGATGGGTCTAGTAATGAAGAAGATGAATCCAAGGAAGATTTTACTGAAGAAGGTTCTGGAAATGAAATTCAGCAAGAATGATTTACTGATGAATCTGATCAAAATGTTTCAGGCTCAGAAAGAGAAGAAATGGAGAAAGATTCTGATTCTGCACATCAGGAATCAGAGGAACCAAAATACTACCATGTTCTCTCTCCATCTAGGATTAACAAGAGAATAGTGGTGGAAGTCTCGAATGAACCACCAAAAGTACCTCCAGAAAGATGGTTTTTCTAATATATCCCTTGGTTAAAGGCACATATTGAAAAGGATGAAAGTTACCTCAGCTGGTGCTTCTCTCAATTTCCAAGCCTGGAACTGGTGTCTCAGAACTTCCCCAGGGTGAAGAAGTTTGCAACAAATATGATCAAAGACCAGCCCCATTACAAAGTCTAGCGATATGTTGGCAATCACTATATTCCCTACGATCGTAGAGTGGACTCTGAAGGTAGAAGGATTATGGCCAAGGAGATAATCGTAGAGTTTGTTCACTCTATCACTGATGGTGTTCAAGTCCAAAATAAGAAGCCTCTGTATGCCCAAGCACAACTATCTGACCAATCATAGAGTCCAATCTGGTGTTCAACAAGAGGCTGCCCAACCACATGACCAAATTCCTATGGGGCAGGAACTATTGAAGAACTCTGATGAGCTGGTTGAGAAGATATCTCAAATTAATGAAAAGTCAAAGATGGTGTTGACAACAGAAGGAGATAATTTAGTTCATAACAGACTTCAAGCTACTATGGCTGAGGTATCTCTCAAAATCAAATAGAGAGATCACATCTATCTGAAGGCCATACATGATCAAAAGGAAGAAGCTCTATGAGCACAGAAGACCAATGAAGAACAACTTCAATCCCTCTCTGACAAGATTGACAACATGAATCAGTCTTTCTCTATGTAACTTGAGTTAAGTCAACAAGAACTCAAGATTGAAGTTGGTAACTCGTCTTATCTGATAGAGAAACTTATGTCCAATATGGAACAGCTCTCTCAAGTGATTAATAACAAAAAGGGGGAGAAAAAGAGGCATAGAAAGAGGCACAGTAAGAGGCATTCAAGAAAGGGCAAGGAGAGGAGAAAGAAACAAGAAAAGAAGACAAAGAAGAAGACAACAGAAGAAGAAGTCGGGTCATCATCTGAGGGGGAGCCAAAGGATGATGAACCTGTGTTTGCAAAGGCTAAGGGGGAGCCAGAAGAAGAAGAAGAAGAAGAAGCATACATCTGAGGGGGAGCAGATAAAAGAAATGAATTTAACATCCCAGGGTGAGTAGGTGCAAGAAGATCAAACAGATGAATAGCTGATCAACAGACATCCTAGAAACATACATGGAGCCAAAGAGGTATATCTCTAACCATTAGGTATGTTCTGGATCCAGGATATAGAAATGTCATAGTGTATTAAATTCCATATTATTATAAATGACATTAATGATTATCTGCTTTAGAAATACAGTTGCTCACTGTATATAAGATTCATTCATAACATGCATATGCACTTATTATTTTTGTCATAATCAAATAGGGGGAGATTGTTAGGAATAAGCATGTAAATGATATTCTTATTTATATATGATTTGATTATGATATATATGAATGAATATGCAAGTATGCCTGCATTAAGAAAAGCTGTAAAATCCTCTAATAGATAATAAAAACATATGTACAAGGACTTAGAATGATAGATAAAATATGTTAGGTTGAACCTACATAAGCAAAATAGCTTGTAAAGTCCTTAAAAATAAATGATGTACAAGGACTATAAATATAGAAGATATCAAGCTTGTTAATTTGATCTTATAATGTAATAAATAAACATCTAATCATTGAGCCTTTGCACGAAATTGTAGTACCAGAGAGTCGAGAAAACTCAAGAGCTATTAAGGCAGAATCGTAGTCTGCAAGATAGTAGATCTCGGAGTTCGTAGACTGCCAGGAGAGACGAGGAAGGATCGTAGTATGTCGAGGAGAACTTCCTTAGAACCGTAGTCTGCTAAGGAAGTCATGTTTAGAATCGTAGAGATAGTCTGTCTAAGAGTCGACCGAGCATCTGCCGAAGCCAAGTCAAGAATCGTAGACCATACTCGGAGTCGTAGAGTCTACTGATCACATTAGAGGTAGAGATCGTAGTCGAGCAAGATCAGATGAAGACAACGAACATAAAGATAGAAATCGTAGAGTGTCGAGATCTGATCTCGGAGTCGTAGTGTCTGTACAACCCAAGGCAGGATCATAGAGTGCAGAACTAAGGCTTCAACAGATGTGCTCACAACGCCAAGGCAGAATCGTAGAGGAAACACGATTCTCAACAAATGAACACTCTCAGAATATCTAAAGGAACGAAGCCTCTGGTTGGTACTGCAAAGATACATCCCACCTGAAGGAAACTAGAGAGCACTCAACGAATGGCATATAAGCTAGCAAAAGATCTGAGCACCAATTCAATCAACATCCAGATTGAGTTGTGAAGCCATTCGAAATAAAGTCTTCCATAAGTTGATCAGAAGAAGACTTCAGTAACTGACTAAGAAATGTTAGCAAGTATAATAGCTGTCAAGAAAATAGAAGACGACGATCTTGAAAGCAACCAGGATCATAGTGTTTGCCAAATAAAGAAAGAACTGATGGAGTGTAGACAAAGATACTGGTTAGCCTCTGAAGAACAAGACTAAAGTGATTAAGCATTGGGTTAGTCCATTGATGATAAGTGAACGGGAGATCACAAGGAGAAAGCGAGTTGGACACGCCAAAAATCTGAAGTGTCTTGTTATTCAGAAGAGGCCAAAACAAAGAGTTAAGCCATCAGTATCTGAGAGCAGTCGAAGCAAACAGAAGTATTGAAGCACTGTACAAGTGAAGAAAGAGGTGTTCTACATTAAAGATTCAATAAAAACTCTTCAGGATCGTAGTGTTGTCTCAACCAATCGATGAGCAATAGTCAACTAGACACTACGATCAAGTCCAAGAAGATATACATTAGAATCGTAGAGTTTGGTCGTCTGAAGATTGAAGCATTGGCAACGGTTCAATCTGAAGATTGATGGTCAAACAGAGCTTATGGAAGAGCATCAATGCAAAAGGACAACCTCTGATCGAGAAATCAGAAAAAGGAAATAAAGTTGATTACCTGCCCGAGACATCAAAATGACATCTCTGACAGGGTAGGTGAAATAGTAGACTACAATGTCAGAAAGTTAGAAAAGGAGATGTCATGTCACATCTACAGTCTACACCAAATAACTCAAGATCTGTGAAGCAATTCAAAAAGCTTTTGAAATTTAAATAGGTACACTTAGAAGGGGGGTTGAATAAGTGTAGGCACAAACTATATCCAACTTTTGATTAATTTAAAAAAAATTCTTTGGATATTTAATGCAGCAAGATGGATTCTATATCTTTGTAAGTTCACATATGAAAATAGGATATTGTATCACTTTCAAAAAATTTAATTTCGAGTCTTAATATTTTCTAAAGTTGATTATGATAAAACCAATTTACTAAATTAGTTAACTGATATGAATGGATATAGAATGCAGGCTACTGGATAGTTAGCAGAATAATAAAGCACAAAATGTAATCACATAAATACCGAAATTTTTACGTGGTTCAACTACTACCCTCTAGAATAGTAGCCTAATCCACGTCCAATACCAACTGGTATTGGAGACTCACTTTTATTAAACTTTTCCAATTACAATACAAGTTCTAACAATTTGAACACCTTTGTTCCCTGTGCACCTATGCACTCTTAAACACCTATGCTTTCTTTAAAATTGATTGTAATGATGCAGTAACCCAAACCAAATTACCCGTTTAAAAATATTGATTAGTATGAGAAAAGATAAAATACACAATAGAGGTCTAATGATCAAGCAATATATATCACTTACCAATGCAAGGCTCTAGTATGTAATGATATGCAATGAAAGTATTACCAGAATATTTTCTACACCACTGCCTTAGCCGAAGCTCCTTTTTTGTGCACTCGATAATAATCAGGAAGAAAAACAGTTCCGTAGCTAGTATGCTATATGATCTCAGAATATATTTTTCTTCCCTTTATTTATTGATAAACTCAGTTTATATAGGCTACTCAAGAGTATTACCGTTGCTAAGGCTTACTACTATGATATGAGCATTTAAAATATTTTGCATAAATCTTGCAGTTCCACGTCAATCATGATATGCTCAGTTCGTTTTCCATCACCGAGATTTTGTTTGCTCGTGATTTTGAGATATCACACTATCAGTAATTTTGGGCTAGTTGATTTCCATCACGTGGGAGATAGTACCTGTTACAGCTTTCCACTATGCCAAATACTTAAATGCCAGAAGTTAACATTTGTGCTACCATAAATATCTGCTGGCAGGTTTCCATATATCTTACCATATATTGGGCCGTTGGAACCACCCAATTAGATTCCTCAAATCATGGGACAAGATTATGGTGCATGACTCCTGATATCCTATATTTGTTTTACCCGTGAATTAGATTGATGGAAATAATTAATACATAACTTATGGTAATTTATTTAATCAACCATTTACTCCAGATTTCCATATATATTGGTTAACATGATTTGATTCCTTAAGTTATGGTGCGAAATTTCGGCCATGCATATCATGAACTAGTGAATCAGTATGTGGCATCGAATATGCAAATACAAGTATATATGCAATGTACATGTCATAGAGCCTTATATTAGAAAGTAATAAATGCTAAGATCTTACATATATTCCTAGGACTCAATTTGCTTTTCTTTCTTTCTTCAAGGATTTCTTGACTTTGTAATTTTCTCCTTAATGTTCCTGAAATGTCATATCTTTCCCTGAAATTTTTATATAGCATAATTAGTGGAATAATAGGGTCATCATCAAAACATGGAGGGTGACATATCCGGTTCTAACTCAATAACGTGGTTCAGGTCTTTCACATATTTACGAAGCACAGATATATGAAAAATATTATGAACACGAGTCATACTTGGAGGTAACGCAAGTCTATAGGCTACATTTTCTAATCGGTCAAGAATCTGAAATGGACCAATAAATGATGGATTGAGCTTTCCTCTCTTCCCGAATCTTGTAACTCCCTTCCATGGGGCAACATGCAACAATACATGATCCCCAATACTAAATTCCACGTCTTTTCATTGAAGATCCGCATAACTCTTTTGTCGATCTTGAGCCATTTGTATACATTGTCGAATCATTTGGATCTTTTCCGTAGTCATACGTACCAACTCGAGCCCCAACAATGTTGCTTCACCCACCTCATCCCAACATATTGGAGAGTGACACTTTCGTCCATAAAATGCTTCGAATGGAGCCACACCTATACTTGCCTGATAACTGTTGTTGTAGGAGAATTCCACCAATGGTAAATACTTATCCCAACTCCCTTTGAAATCTAGGACACAAAGTCTTAATAGATATTCAAGAGTTTGAATAGTCCTCTCTCGATTGTCTGTCTGGTTTGAGGATGGTATCTTTAATCAATCGTAAATCTGTGCCCATAGCTTTTTGCAAGCTAACCCAAAATCGTGAAGTGAATCTTGGGTCACGATCCGAAACTATGGATACTGGTATGCCATGCAATCTCATAATCTCATTTACATACATATGAGCAAGACGTTCAAGGGAATAAGTCTCCCGTATCGGCAAGAAATGAGCAGACTTGGTTAATCTATCAACAATAACTCAAATAACATTTATGCCTTGAGAAACCATGGAAAGACCCGTAATGAAATCCATGGTAATGCGTTCCCACTTCCATTTCGGAATCTTAAGTGGTTGCAATGGACCCTTAGGCACTTGATGCTCCGCCTTTACACGTTGACAAGTTAAACACCTCGAGATAAACTTCGCGATCTCTCTCTTCATATTGTTCCACCAAAATATATGTCGAAGATCACGATACATTTTGGTACTTCCAGGATGGATTGCAAACGGTGTATTATGTGCCTCCATCATGATCTTGTTCTTTAAATCAGAATCATTAGGAACACAAAGTCCGGAGTGGACTCAAAGTATTCCTTCTTCATCGATTCTTGCTTCTGGAATAGCACCCTCTTGTACTTTCTTCTTCATATGCATCAGCTCCGGGTCTGTGGCTTGAGCAACTTTAACTTCATCGATTAAAGTTGGTTCTATGCGTATACTTGACATCATCGCACTCGTTCCTGCATATGATCTTCTACTCAACGCGTCAGCTACCACGTTTGTTTTTCCAGGATGGTATTGAATGGTGTGGTAATAATCTTTTAACAGCTCGAGCCAACGTCGTTGTCGCATGTTTAGTTCTTTTTGGGTGATGAAATATTTGAGGCTTTTATGGTCTGAATATATCTCCACTTTTTCTCCATATAGATAGTGCCTCCAGACCTTTAGCGCAAAAACGACTGCTGCCAACTCTAGATCATGAGTAGGATAATTTCTCTCATATTCTTTAAGTTGTCGCGAGGCATAGGCTATGAATTTCCCACGTTGCATGAGAACACATCCTAACCCTTTGCCTGAAGCATCGCTGTAGATAACAAATCCATTCGAACAAGATGGTATTGTCAGAACAGGTGCCGAAATAAGTCTCCTCTTGAGCTCTTGGAAACTCTTCTCGCATTCCTCGCTCCATATGAATTTTGTATCTTTCCGAGTCAGCTGAGTTAACGGAGTAGTGATTCGAGAAAATCCTTCCACGAATCTCTGATAATAACCAGTTAAGCCCAAAAAGCTACGTACTTCGGTTACCGACTTCGGTTGCTCCTAACTTTGTATTTTCTCAATCTTCGCCGGGTCTACAGATACTCCATGTTTTGACACCACGTGCCCAAGGAATGCTACTTCTTCAAGCCAGAATTCGCATTTCTTTAACTTGGCATATAGCTTGTTTTCTCGAAGCCTTTGGAGTACCAGCTTCAAATGGTGCTCATGATCTTCATGGCTTTTGGAATATATGAGAATGTCATCAATAAAGACAAAAATGAACTGATCCAAATAGTCCTTGAATACTCGGTTCATCATATCCATAAAAGCCGCAGGAGCATTAGTCAATCCAAAAGACATGACTAAAAATTCATAATGCCCATATCGAGTTACGAAAGGCGCTTTGGAATATCCTCGGTTCTAATCTTCACCGATGATATCCGAGCGAAGATCGATCTTTGAAAAGAATTGTGCTCCTTGTAATCGGTCAAACAGTCATCAATACGAGGTAATGTGATACCTATTCTTGATGGTGACATGGTTCAATTCTTGATAGTCAATACAAAGTCGTATACTCCCGTCTTTCTTCTTTACAAATAAAACAGGAGCACCCCAAGGAGATGTATTAGGACGAATGAAATCGATGTCCAACAACTCCTATAGTTGGACCTTTTACTCTTGAAGTTCAATAGGAGCCATTCGATATGGGGTTTTAGAAATGGGCTTTGTACCAGGTTCAAGATCAATAAAGAATTCAACTTCACGTTTTGGGGGTAGACCGAGAAGTTCTTCAGGAAACACGTCAGGAAATTTACTAACAACGGGAATATTATTCAAATCTGACGTGTCTTTATTCAAATCCATAACATGGGCTAAGAAAGCTTGACATCCGTTTTTCAATAAATGAATAACTTTATGACTAGATATGACAGTGATTGATTTTAATGGTTTAGTTGCTTGAATTAAGATAACACATGTTGGTTAGGAATATGAAAACTAACAACCTTACGAAAAACAATCAATTTTGGCATGATGAGTAGTTAACCAATCAATCCCTAAAATCACATCAAAACCAAGTATCTTTAAAGAGATAAGGTCAACAGGTAATGTGATGGTGCCAACTTGGATCAAACAAGATTTATAAACAGTGGATGTGATGAAAGTTTCTCCTAACGGAGTCTCCATAGATAAATCAAAGTCTAATTTCTCCGGAGTTAAGTTTAAACGTTGAGCACAAGCAGAGAGATAAAATGAATGGGTAGCACCGGTATCAAGTAAGGTATAAACTTCGCAAGAATTTATGATTAGCTTACCCGTGATCATCTCATTTGGGTTCCTCGCATTTTGACCAGTCACGACAAACGCTCTTCCAGGAACCGTTGACTTTGACTTTTTTGGGACAGCCTTTTGAGTCACCATCCCCGCTGGACTTGGTTTCGCTACCGTACAATCTCGAGCGATATGTCCTTCTTTTTCATAATTATAGCATACCTTGAACTGTTGTGGGCAGTTTGGGTTGATATGTCCCTCTTTTCCACATTTATAGCATACTACCGGTGGTCGTTCTCCTCCCTTAGAACCAATTGTTGCTGGCGCTGACGTCTTCACATGGTCGTTGTTGAATCTCCTCTTTTTAAAATCTCCTCCCAGACTCGCTTCTTTTATTCTCATGGCCATGATTACCACCGAGTGGTTACCGCCTTTGTCCGTATTCTTCTTTCTCCGGCCGGGTTATCATTGTTACGATGATCTACCATCACCAAGATATGATCCTAGTTATGGTCCCTCGGTTGAACGTACTCATTATCTCGCTCTAACAATTGAGCCATGTTGACAACATCTGAATAGAGAGAAAATTTATGAGAAATGAGATACTGACGTATGCCGAGTTTCAAACCTCTCAGAAACATCCGCGTCATACGTTCCTCATTCTCCACCAAATGAGGTGCAAACTAGGATAACTCTGCAAACTTTGCCTTGTAATGGGACACCGTCATGTTATTTTATTCCAGTCTAATGAACTCCACTTCCTTCATATGACAAATACTTTCAGGAAAGTACTTGTCATTGAAAAGTTTCTGAAATGTCTCCCAAGACATGTTGAGTCTTGGATGGATGGAGTGCGCTTCACGATTCCCACCAATGTCTGCCTCATTACGGAACATAAAGGTGGCGAATGGAACCTTCTATTCCTCCGTACATCCCAAGACATCGAATATCTTGGTGATTTGTTTGACCCATGTTTCTGCCTTAATCGGATCCGGCTTTGCCCAGAATTCTAGTGGTCCCAACTCTTTGAACTGCTTGGCTGTGACAAACCATGCGTTGTTATCATTTCCACCTGTATTTTGTACACGAGTCTCCCTTGTCTGATTTTGCATGAACTGCAAAAAGCTTCTAAACATCCCATCGTTCATCATCTGCTCAGTTGTGTTGTTCACAGGAGGAACATTGCCAGCCTGTTGCACGTTCTCCTCATTGGTGAGTAAAGGTGTCTCCACGGTCTCATTTACACCACTGTTAACATTCTCAGTTGACATTCTCAAATACTTCCATAAAATAAGGGTTAATTAAGGAAATCAACATATCACATAATATCCCTATATACTGACCAATTAACAGATAAGCTTAGGTAAGACACACTAGCGAATGATTTACTCGTCTCTCCCCTCCTAGTTTACTATTCCCCATCTCCGCCAGAGATCATATCCCTAAGCTCGATATTAACTATGGCCCCCAAAATAGGTATACATCACCCATTTTGAGTCGCCAATAATAACATGTAAACAACTACAACTTTATTAATACAACATGAAAACTGTGAGTTTAAATACAAATATTGCCATCTAGACAATATTCACACCCAAATAAGTCCTCATTACAATTATTGGTACATTATTTTACAAAAATGATGAGGACTACTAAGATAACTTTCTAGATCCATCATTCCACACCCCGACTAGAACTCGCTACATTCTCGCCTCCTGAGAAGAAAAATGGAACAAAAAGGAAAAGGGTGAGCTCAACTAGCCTAGTAAAGAATATTATGACTAAGATAATAAATTATCGTTAGTCTTCAACAGGGAAAAATCTGATAAAATACAATAGACAACAAGTTTCAGATCAATATTTGCAGCGAAAATAATAATTCATAAAAGAGTTACGTAGATAATGAAATCTACTATAATCTATGAATTTAAAAGTCCATCATCATTATTTTATCCCTGTAACATCAATCAATATTCATCTTGAATCAAATATTCATCTTTGCACTACAGGCCAAAGATATTCATCAGTCGGTCATGTTCATCTCAACACCTGTTCATCTTTACACTACGAGCCAAAGATATTCATCAGAAAATCATTAATCTTTGCACCACAGGCCAAAGATATTCAATAATACCATCATTTAGGACCGAGGATGATGAAAATATTTTAAAAAAAACGAATCCAATGAAACAAAAGAACAAATATTAAGGATTCGTACTTTAAACAATCCGAGTTCAAAAATACTTCATTAATAATCATAGTGATGTAAAATTCAAGAATGATCAAAACATGGATACAATCAAAGCTAGTATCCATAATAGATATTTTGGACAAAAAAAACAAAATTTTAATTTTTCTGTGAATAGTGCCTTATTCATGAATAGTACCATATACGTGAATAGTGCCGTATACATGAATAGTAACTCCGACACTAAAAGACAAGAATTTCACAAGAAAAATACTATCAATATTCTGGCATAATGATATTGGAAGAAATAATATCATTTTTAAAAAAAATAACATCCCTTACCTTGAAAAGACTGTACTTCTAGCTGGAATATCGGATATAGTGATGAAGGAAACTTGCACCGTATAGCAACACTCGAAGTATCAAAATACTCACAAGAATATGCTCGATAATATAGAGAGAGAAAGGGAGAGAAAACTTCAGTTTCTGGTGTGATTTTCAATTCTAACCTAAGCACCCTATTTATAGGAAAATACTTAGAACACCAAAGCAGAAAATTTAATATAATATTAATATATTTTTCCTAATTTCTTAGCAGCCTTCTTTGGTCAAAAACATCAGCCAACAACCCACCAAAATCACAAAAAATGTTTTTCTTAAAAAAATAATTAAAACTTCAAAAATCAATTATTCTGGAACTTCGAAACTTCAATAATTCATAATAAATAGCCCTTTTGTCAGAAAAATTCGAACCTTATGTCTTTTGCATAGGAAATTTCATTCTCTACAACTTTGCAAAAGAAAGGTTTTTTAAATTCCAAACAGAAACTGACCGAAATCCACAAACGGACGATTTTACAGGCTATAATCAAATTTTAGTCAAGAAATGGGCCCACAGACATGTTTAACATGTTTTAAACAACTTTTGCAACAAAAATACTCTTCCTCCTCATACATTCATATATCGCACATTCATTGTAAAAATATCACCATTATTATATTATTAAAATATAATAATATATTTAAATGAATTATTTTATCAGAAAAGATAAAATATCAATTTTTCAACAATTGTCACATTAAAAATTTTCTCCATCTATATCCACATAAAATGAATATTTTCCTTATCATATAAATCAATAATTAATTATTCACAAATAATATTACGAATCACAATATCGACAAACGTGCAATTCCCGTGAAAAGAGGGCTTTCCAATAAGGATTTCTCCTTACTAAATACAAGAATTAGGTGACCAAACCTCTCCTTAGATGTAACTTTCTAGACATTTCCAATAATGTTATCTAATAATATTATTCAAATAATATGAATTATTGATCCGATAATGAAAATATCGTAGTAGACAATTATTGAAACAACAATAATATAAAATATCAATGTAGCAACTATTGAATCAATAAAATAAAATATTTAACAAAGAATTCACCGTAAAATTATTGAGTAATGCCTTCCTACGTAAGAATCAATAATTGGTGCAATACCGTGTGCTACCGTGTTTTAACCACCGGGTATTCCAATAGTATTAATGGTAACAACTACGCCATTATTTATAAATAACTTATACTTGTCGTTTTCTTTATCCAATCACTTTTCGTTATGGGGCCCACACAAGGCTGCGCCGTCATACGAATATTCCCCAACAATAAGAATATTCCACGACCAAACGAATATTCTCCGATAAAAATGAATATTTTATAACCACTTGCATATTTGAAATATTTGCGCATTTTACCCATAACTAACCACATTAATCAAATCAACCTTTACTATTTCAAAATAATAAATAGAGAAAATTTGATTTTATTTATAATAAGTTGGGGTCTTACATTAGTTAACAGTTGAATGTCTTTGTCTGTAGTGCACTGACAGACAATTGATTGGTATGATCATGACCATTAGTTTTATAGTTGAATATCTTTGGCCCGTAGTGCAAAGGTAGACAACTGATTGGTATGATCATTGTTATTACATTTGAATATCTTTAGCCTTTGAGGTAAGGATTTTGAGTAAACGTTCTATTAAGCCTTTGTGGTAAGGAGGAATTGTTGATTCACATTATTATAAACATGAATTATGAATTTAACTAAAATCTTTGGTGGTTCAGGAGAAAACAGGTGATGAAAGTTCTCTTTATCTTGGGTATAATAAAGAACTGTTAATGAGTATTACAGGGATAAAATTGATGATAAACTTTTAAATCATAGAAGATAGTAGATATCATGCTCTACTTGACTCTTCTAATGGATTGCTTATTCCGCTGCAGTTAAACTTGATGTTTATTGTATTTTATTAGTTTAACACTGTTGAAGGCTAAGGATAATTTATTCTTCATTATCTTAGTCATAATATTTCTTACTGGGCTAGTTGAGCTCACCCTTTCTTTCACTGTTCTCTTCAGGAAATGAGAATATAGCTGGGACGAGTCGGGGAATAGAGTGATGGTCCGAGATGGTAGCTATAGTAGTCCTCACTATTTTTATAAAATAGTGTGATAATAATTGTAATGAGGACTCCATTGAGTGTGAATATTGTCTAGAAGGCAATATTCGTGTTTAAACTTTTAGCTATGTTTTGTCGTATTTTGCACGACAGTTGTATAATTAAGTTTGTAGTTGAGTTCTGTACCATGTATCTGGCGACTCAAGATGGGTGAAGTATACTTGTTTTGGGGGCGTCACATTATGTGTTGGATCGTGAGCAAGGAATCTGTGGGCTGGGGTACCTGGATTTGGGGGCGTCACAAGTTGGTATCAAAGCCTTAGGTTATAAACCTTAGGTGGGGAAACCAAAGAAAATAACCTTTTAGGAAATCAAAAATATAGTAAATGATGAAACTCTTATCGAGTTCTAAGGAATGAATTAAGGAAATTCATTGAAGATAAATAATAAAATGATTTATGTGCTTACTTATTGGTAATAGACTTATTCAGCTCAACTACGCCCCTCCTGTGAAAAAATCCAGCTAGACAAATGGGTGTTAATTTATTTCTAAACAAGTGACACGTGGACAAAGGCCATTAATTTCAAACATGTGGATCTCCTTATCAAATTCTAGCTGTCTTCTTCCCCCTAACACACAGAGACACACTCTCTGTAATTCCGTCTCACAACGTACCCATTAATTATCCTAAGATCTGCTCATAATCAAATTTATAAGGGAGTCAAAATCATTATTACCTGGTTTGAAGAAGACTGAGAGACCAAAGTTAGTAGCTTTCCACGGCGAGTCCTTGGCAAAACTCTGCAATAGAAAAATCTCAAGCTTTAAATCCTGATGCATCACTATATCATCGAATGGACCACCGTCACAATCTATCGGCAGAGTACTGCGACGGAACGCTTGGACTAATGTCCTTTAGCTATGATCCGATAAAAGTGATCGTCGTCACTTGGAATAACCATTTGATGTTTAGGTGTGAAGCTTTGATACTTCCCCTATTTAGTCGACACTACTCCCAAGATCGACCAAGATCTAAAGATAGCTCATGGGTCTCCTCCACCCAGATCTGAAGTGAAGATGAGAACCAAAATTAGAATTAGAATGAGAGTGATGGCGATGATAAATTTTAAGACCCTAACTTTTATGAATAAAGATTTAATTTTTTCGAAATATTTTTTTGAATAATTAGGTGTGGATTTGATATAATGTTATAGTTGTGGATAATATTTACAAATTTTGCAAAGTAAGCAAGTTGTCATAAAATATTCAATTGGTCGTGAAATATTCATTTTATCAGGGAATATTCATACGACGACACTATCATTGGTGGACCCCACAACGAAATTACTGTCGGAGTTAGAAAATGACAGAAATATCTTTTTATAAAAATAATGACAAAAGTTTTACCGTTAACTGTTGAAATACCCGGTGATAAAAGTACAGTAATACAAGTGGTTGCATAGTATCACGCGGTATTTGATGCTTACATTAGAAGTCACTCATTTATACTAAATTATTGCTACAATAATTACTGTATAGTATCTCACATTATTAATTCAATTGTTATCACAGTATCATCTGCATAATATTTTATATTATTAAATCAATAATTGAGACAAAAAAGTTATTCATATTATTATTTGTATTAATAATATGAGATGAAAAAGTTATTCAATTATTGTCACAGTATTATCTGCACAATATTTGAATTTTTTCTCGGTTGCAGCGCCCATAAAAAATTTATTGTTGGTTCGTGATTTTCAAATTCAAATAGTACTCAGCCATTCTCCTATAAATAGGATGTTTAGTTTAGAAATGAAAATCACACTAGAATCAGAGAATTCTTCTTTTGTAATATTGAGCGTATTTCTTTAGAGTTTAAGAAAGCTTTAAGTGTAGAAAATAGTGCAAGTTTTCGTCAAGAATATTCCCGCTATACCAGTCAGAAGTACTCTCTTTTTAAGGTAAGTGATATTATTTTTGTTCAGTATTCGTAAGAAATAATATTTTTTCCATATTTTGTAGTATGTGACTAATATTATTTCGTTTCAGATTTTGAATTCTGCACTCATTTTGTAAAGTATTGCTTCTATACTCCTTGAAATTAGTAGAATATCCTTGAAATTTGCGCTTCATCTAGCATCGTTTCACAAGAATATTTTTTTGAACATTCTTATTAAATTTTGATCTTTTCATGTTGGGGTACTATTCATGAAGTACTATTCACAAAAGTACTATTCACCCGGGGTACTATTCATAACAAAAATTGATTTCTTTTCTGTCCAAATTATTTTCGGAATATTATTCTTGAATTTTACTCCACAAAGCAATTGTCATGTTGACAATTTGGATATTTTTAAACTCTGGATAAATTAAAAATAGTTAATATTTATTCTTGATTTCGTTTGATTAATGCTTATATCATTGTCATCATTCTCATGCTTATATTGTGATAAAAGTCATCTTTGGCCCATAGTGCATAGATGGACTATTGATTGGTATGATTATGACTATGTATCGGTATAATCATGACCTGTAATGTTACAAATGATGTGATAAAAGTCCTCATTGGCCTCTAGTGCATTGATGGAAAATTGTTGGCATGATCATGAGCATTGGTGATAACACGAATATCTTTGGCCCGTAGTGCATGGATAATTCGTGGACGTAATAATAATGAATATCCCTAGCCTGTAGTGCATGGATAATTCAATGATGTGGATTATTTATTAAGCTGAGTCTCAGCTATAAAATTGATGATAAACTTTTAAATCATAGAAGATAGTAGATATCATGCTTTACTTGACTCTTCTAATGGATTGTTTGTTCCGTTACAGTTAAACTTGTTGTCTATTGTATTCTATCAGTTTAACACTGTTGAAAGCTAACGATAATTTATTCTGCATTATCTTAGTCATAATTTTCTTTACTGGGCTAGTCGAGCTCACCCTTTGCTTTCATTGTTCTCTTCAGAAAATGAGAATATAGCTGGGACAAGTCAGGGAATGGAGTGATGGTCCAGGATGGTGGCTATAGTAGTCCTCACTATTTTATAAAATAATATGATAATAATTATAATGAGGATTCCATTTGAGTTTGGATATTGTCTATGAGACAATATTCATGTTAAAACTCCCAGCTACATTTTGACGTATTGTAATAATGAAGTTTGTATTTGATTTCTGTACCATATATTTGGCGACTCAGAATGGGTGATATATACCTATTTTGGGGGCATCACAGTTGGTATCAAAGCTTAGGGATATGATCCCTAGCTAAGATTTGAGACTAGATGTAAGACCCCAACTTATTATTAAATGAAATTGAATTTTCTCTATTTATTATTTTGAAATAGTAAGGGTTGATTTGATTAATGTGGTTGGTTATGGGTAAAATGCGCAAATATCTCAAATAAGCAAGTGGTTATAAAATATTCATTTTTATCGGAGAATATTCGTTTGGTCGTGGAATATTCTTACTGTCGAGGAATATTCGTACGACGGCGCAACCTTGTGTGGGCCCCATAACGGAAAGCGATTGAATGAAGAAAACGACAAGTATAAGTTGTTTAGAAATAACGGCGTAGTTGTTACCGTTAATACTATTAGAATACCGTGGGTTAAAACACAAGAGAGCTGACACCAGTATTGCACCTATTATTGATTCTTACGTAAGAAGGCACTACTCAATAATTGTTACAGTAATTACTGTTCAATATTTTATTTTATTTATTCAATAATTGCTACGTTGATATTTTATATTATTGTTGTTTCAATAATTGTCACTGTGCAATATTTTCTTTTATCAAATCAATAATTCATATTATTTGAAAAATATTATTAGATAGCATTATTGGTAATGTTTAGAAAGTTCTGTCTAAGGAGAGGTTTGGTCAGCTAATTGTGCGCCAGTAAGGAGAAATCCTTATTGGAAAGCCCCCTCTTTCCTGGGAACGACCTGGTTGTCGATGTTGTGATTCTGTAATATTATTTGTGAATAATTAATTATTGATTTATATAATAAGGAAAATATTTATTTTATGTGGATATAGATGGAGAAAATTTTTTAATGTGACAATTGTTGAAAATTGATATTTTATCTTTTCTAATAAAATAAGTCATTTAAATATATTATTATATTTTAATAATATAATAATGGTGATATTTTACAATGAATGTGTGATATATGAATAGATGAGGAGGAAGAGTATTTTTGTTACAAAAATGTTTAAAATATGTTAAACATGTTTGTGGGCCCCACTTTGTGACCGAAATTGGATTATAGCCCGTAAAATCGTCTGTTTGTGGATATCGGTCAACTTCTGCTTGGAATTTGGAAAAACTTAAACTTAAAAGGTTATAGAGAATGGAATTTCCTATGGAATGGACATAAGGTTCGAATTTTTCTGATAAAAGGGCTATTTATTATGAATTATTGAAGTTTCGAAGTTCCAGAATAATTAATTTTTGAAGTTTTAATTATTTTGTTAAAGAAAAACGTTTTTGGTGAGTTGAGTTGGTCTTGTATGTGATATAAATGTGCTGAGTTCAGTTGGTCTAAGGTGGGCTTGAGGTTTTATAATTATATTATTATTTTATTAAATTTTTTGCTTTGGTGTTCTAAGCATTTTCCTATAAATAGGGTGCTTAGGTTAGAATTGCAAATCACACTAGAAACTGAAATCTTCTCTCTCAATATTATCGAGCGTATTCTTGTGAGTATTTTGATACTTTGAGTGTTGCTATACGGTGTACAAGTTCCTTCAAAGACTATATCCAAAGATTCTAGTTAAGTTCTTGTCTTTTCGAGGTAAGGGATGTTATTTTTTTAAAAATGATATTATTTCTTCTAATATCATTATGCCTGAATATTGGTAAGATTTTTCTTGTGAAATTCCTGTCTTTTAGTGTCGGGGTTACTATTCATGTATACGACACTATTCACATATACGACATTATTCCCGAATACGACACTATTCACAGAAGAATTAAATTTTTGATTTTTGTCCAAAATATTTATTATGGATACTAGCTTTGATTGTATCTATATTTTGATTATTCTTGAATTTTACTGTACTATGATTATTTATGAAGTATTTTTGAACTCGGATTGTTTAAAGTACGAATTCTTAACATTTATTCTTTTGTTTCATTGGATTCATTTTTTTTAAAATATTTTTCATCATCCTCAGTCCTAAATGATGATATTATTGAATATCTTTGGCCTGTAGTGCAAAGATGAATGAATTTTTGATGAATATCTTTGGCCTGTAGTGCAAAGATGAACAGGTGTCGAGATGAACATGACCAACTGATGAATATATTTGGCCTGTAGTGAAAAGATGAATATTTGATTCAAAATGTATATTGATGGATGTTACAGGGATAAAATATTGATGATGGACTTTTAAATTCATAGATAAAAGTAGATTTCATTCTCTACGTAACTCTTCTATGAATTATTATTTTCGCTGCGAATATTGATCTGAAACTTGTTGTCTATTATATTCTATCAGACTTTTTCCTGTTGAAGACTAACGATAATTTGTTCTATATTATTTTAGTCATAATATTCTTTACTGGGCTAGTTGAGCTCACCCTTTTGCTTCTTGTTCCATTTTTCTTCTCAGGAGGCGAGAATGTAGCGAGTACTAGTCGGGGTATGGAATGAAGGTTCTAGAAAGTCGTTTTAGTAATCTTCACCATTTTTGTAAAATAATATATCAATAATTGTAATGAGGACTTATTTAGGTGTGAATATTGTCTAGATGACACTATTTATATTTAAACTCACAGTTTATGTGTTGTCGTATTTTGCACGACAATTGTATTAATAAAGCTGTAGTTATTTCTGTACCATGTATTTGGCGACTCAGAATGGGTGTTGTATACCTATTTTGGGGGCGTCACACTAGAACTAGGAGGGGAGTGATGGGTAAATATATCGCTAGTATGACCTACCTAAGCTTATTTGTTATTTAATTGGCCGGTCAGAATATAGGGATAATATGTGGTTTGTCAATTAACCCTTGTTTTGTGACAGTATTTGAAAATGACATCTAAAAATGTTGAGATAAGCAATGGAGCACAGGAGACCATTGAGTCACCATAGATCAATAACCAGGATAATGTGCATCAGGAATGCAACAATCCTCATGTAAAGAACAACACCGACCAAATGATGAACAATGAGATGTTCAGAGGCTTTTTGCAATTCATGCAACATCAGGCGAGAGAGACTCTTGTTCAAAATGCAGGTGGAAACACTGGCAACTCACGGATGTTCACTGCTAAGCAATTCAAGGAGCTGGGACCACCGGAGTTTTTGGGAAAGCCAAAACCACTTAAGGTGGGGACGTGGATTAAGCAGATCACCAAGATATTTGATGTCTTGAGATGCTTCGAGGAGAAAAAGGTTCCCTTTGTCAGCTTCATGTTGCAAAGAGAGGCAGATCTTTGGTGGGAATCCGTAAAATGTACTCAACCTTCCGTACTAAAGATGGCTTGGGAGAAGTTCCAAGAATTGTTCAACGACAAGTACTTTTCCGAAAGTATTCGTCACATGAAGGAGGTGGAATTCATCAAGCTATAGCAAAACAATATGTCTGTGTCGCAATACGAGGCTAAGTTTTTGAGTTGTCCCAGTTTGCATCCTATTTGGTTGATAATGAGGAGAGAATGACGTGAATGCTTCTGCAAGGTTTGAACCCCGAAATACGTCAATACATCATTTCTCACAAACTTTGCTTGTATTCAGATGTTTTGAATATGGCTTAGTTATTGGAAAAGATAGCAGCCAGTAAAACGATAATACCAGTGGTAACAGTCATTGAAGCAGTGACAACAAACGTGGAGGAAATTAACATGCTAGAAATAGTAACCACTTCAGTGGTAATCATGGCCAAGATAATAGAAGTGGAAATTTCAAGAAGATAATGTTCAATAATGATGGAAGGACAGCAACACTAGCACCTGTTTTCAAGGAATGAGAACGACCACCGGTCGTATATTACAAATGCAGAGAGGAGGGACACATCAGTCCAAACTATATGCAGCAATCCTAAAATAATTGCGGAAGAGAAGGTCACCTAGCCCGATTTTATCGTGTAGTGAAGTCAAGTCCAGCTGTGATGGAGGCACCAAAGGTCGTCCCAAACAAGTCAAAGCCAGTAGTTCAAGGGAGAGCGTTTGTCGTGACCTCCCAAAAAGCGAGAAACCCGAATGAGGTTATCACGGGTAAGCTAATCATAAACTCTTGCGAAGTATATACCTTATTTGATACTTGTTCTATCCATTCTTTTATTTCTCTTACTTGCGATCAACGTTTAAATTTGACTTCAGAGAAATTAGACTTTGACTTATCTGTTGAAACCTCGTTGGGAGAAACCTTCATTACATCCACTATTTATAAGTCTTGTTTGATTCAAATCGGCACTCTCACATTACCTGTCGATCTTATCTCTTTGAAAATACTTGCATTTGATGTGATTTTAGGGATTGATTGGTTAACTACTCATCATGCAAAAATTGATTATTTTCGTAAGGTTGTTAGCTTTCATATTCCTAACCAACCTATTATGCGAATTCAAGAAACCAAACCACTAAAGTCAATCATTGTCATATCAAGCCATAAAGCCTTTCGTTTATTGAAAAATGGATGTCAAGCTTTCTTAGCCCATGTCACAAATTTAAATAAAAATACGTCAAATTTGAATGATATTTCTATTGTTAATAAATTTCCTGAAGTATTCCTCGAAGAACTTCTTGGCCTACCCCCAGAGCGTGAAATCGAGTTTTGTATTGACCTTGAACCCGGTACAAAACCCATTTCCAAAGCCTCATATCGAATGGCTCCTATTGAACTTCAGGAGTTAAAAACTCAACTACAGGAATTGTTAGACATCGGTTTCATTCGTTCTAGTACGTCTCCTTAGGGTGCTCCTGTTCTATTCGTAAAGATGGGAGTATGCGACTTTGTATTGATTATCTGGAATTGAATCATGTCACCGTCAAAAATAGGTATCAGTTGCCTCGCATTGATGACCTGTTTAACCAGTTATAAGATGCCAAATTCTTTTCAAAGATCAATCTTTGTTCTTGATATCATCAGTTAAAGATTAAAAATGATGACATTCCAAAGACTGCTTTCAGAACTCGGTAAGAGCATTACGAATTCCTAGTCATGTCTTTTGGATTGACTAATGCTCCTGATGCCTTCATGTATATGATGAACTGAGTATTCAAGGAATATTTAGATTATTTTGTGGTTGTCTTTATTGATGACATCCTCATTTACTCCGAAAGTTGTGAAGATCATGAATATCACTTAAGGCTGATACTCCAAAAGCTTCGTGAAAATAAGTTATATGTCAAGTTGAAGAAATGTGAGTTCTGGCTTGAGGAAGTAGCATTCCTTGGGTACGTGATATCAAATCATGGAATATCTATTGACCCGATAATGATTGAAGCAATTCAAAGCTGGGAGAAACCTAAGTTAGTAACCGAAGTATGTAGCTTTTTGGGCTTAGCTGGTTATTATCGGAGATTCGTGGAAGGATTTTCTCGAATCGCTACTCCATTAACTTAGCTGCCTCAAAAAGATACAAATTTGGTTGGAGCGAGGAATGTGAGAAGAGTTTTCAATAACTCTAGAGGAGACTCATTTCAGCACCTATTCTGACAATACCATGTGGTTCGGAGGGATTTATTATCTACAGTGATGCTTCAGGCAGAGGGTTAGGATGTGTTCTCATGCAACATGGGAAATTCAAAGCCCATGCCTCATGACAACTCAAACAATATGAGAGAAATTATCCTACTCATGATCTAGAGTTGGCAGCTGTCATTTTCGCACTTAAAATTTGGAGGCATTACCTATATGGAGAGAAAGTGGAGATCTATACAGATCATAAAAGCCTCAAATATTTTTTCACCCAAAAGGAACTCAATATGCGGCAACGAACGATGGCTCGAGCTGTTGAAAGATTATGATCATACCATTCAATACCATCCTGGAAAAACGAATGTGGTAACTGATGCGTTGAGTAGAAGATCATATGCGAGTACGAGCAAGTACGAGTGCGATATTGTCAACATAAAGGCCCATTTTATATGACTTACAAAGGATGGAGATAGAGTTAAAGACTCCAGGGACCCACATGATGATGTCAAATATACGAGTAGAACCAAATTTAATCGATAAAGTTAAAACTAGTCAAGCTACAGACCTGGAGCTAATGTGTATGAAAAAGAAAGTACAAGAAGGTGCTATTTTGAAAACAAGAATCGATGAAGAAGGAATACTTTGAGTCAACTCCAGACTTTGTGTTCCTAACGACTCTGATTTGAAGTATAAAATCATAATGGAGGCGCACAACACACCATTTGCAATCCATTCTGGGAGTACCAAAATGTATCGTGATCTTCAATATACGCTTTAATGGAGCAATATGAAGAGAGAGATCGCGGAGTTTATCTCAAGGTGTTTAACTTGTCAACATGTCAATGCGGAGCATCAAGTACAAAAAGGACCGTTAAAACCACTTGAATTTCCAAAATGCACTACTAGAAATTCAACGTGATAATGATTTAGCTATAGCGATATGACGCAAGACGGAATCGTCATATAGATTATCTATACCGATTCATTATAGTAATCGCTATAGAGATCTATAGCTTCGGCGATGCGAACCGCTTGCAGATAGAGGTTTTTAAAACATAAAACCCTCCCACTTTCTTCCCAAATCATTTTAGTTCACTCTTTCTCTCTCGTTACGCATTAAACCAGGCAAGAGAACTTAGGGTTTTAGTGCAAAATTGATCGTAAATTTTGAGCTATCAAGCTTAATCAAGGTACTTTTCTCTCGGCTCTCTCAGCGCTCAAATTTCTAATTCCTCCACTCCTCCTCACTTTCCACCCTCATTTCCTCATCTCTCCTCTCGTCATCGCCTGTCGTCTTTTTGACGAACCCATCGCAAAATGTGATTGATCCGATAATCACTTTGGGCTCAAGTGAGGAGTCGATCTACTATGAGTTCGTGGCTGTGGTTTTCGGATCGGGTGGCGTCTGGTACTACCGGCTTGGGGGTAGACGCTAGGTGTTTATGGTATGCTTCTAAATTTGAAATTTGGTGAAATTTTATGATTATAATTTATATGTAAAAGTCCATCTTAAAATAATTTGTCGCTTGAATTTGGTTGATTTTGCTATTCCCTATAATACAATGTATGATTTTACGTTTCATTACAAGAATATAAATTTTGGTCTCAGATTGTGATGGTGTAGATAAGATCTCTCGTGATGCGGACCATGCTTAATGAGGAGGTTTCTTATACTGAGGAACCAATTCTTTATCTTCAATCGCTTTCACAAAGATCTTTCTTCGCAGTGTATTTCGTGCTTCTCTTGGTTTACTAAGGTACTCAATTATGTGTTTTCTACTATATTGTTGAAAAATCGAAAAAAAAAGTAACTTGATATCAAGGTTATCGGAGAAACAAATACTAGTATTCCACAAGAATCATTTAAAATTTCACAAATAAAAAGATTTAACTATCTCCTGCTACACAAATTATTAGTGGAGAAATGCTATGTCCCAATATTAAGTAATATTATAAAATTTAAAAGTACAAAAACACTAGTTTTTGTATCTCTCTATTCATAAGAACCAGGGCATTGATAGATTGGGATTTGTAATTGATTTTCTATCGAAGGCAACTCTTGTTGGGTTCATGGTCATGCAAAGCAGCTCATCAGATCATCATTCAACAACTAAAAAGATCGCTTGGGATAGTTCACTTCACTAACAAGATGCAGATAGTCCCTGTGATATCCTCTATTTTAAGCGTAAAGATGAGGTAAAGAAGCTCTGCTTAAGTTATTTTTAAGCAAAAGATGAGGTAAGGATCGCTTGGGATAGTTCACTTCGAAAAGATGGTTTCTCTATCTGCACCAACATGTCCTTCGTAGAAAGCGAAATCAATTTCACCAAAGGATGGATTACAGTGCAAGTTACTATGTGCAAAACTTTTGTATAATATTCAATTACCAATTGCATTTGTTATATCTTCAAGTGTTTGAGGATTTCTTTTGTTTTAGGATATGGAGCATTCCAGAAGTTCTTAGGTACAAGATGCATAAATGGATTGTAAGTTCCTTTGCTTATCCATTCACTTTTCTAGTTTAAAGTTTTTTTTTAATTGCAGGAGATCTATCAAATGTATTAAACATGGTGACCAAGATCAAGATACAGGAGGAGTCTGCATGAATAACATCAAGAAACCGGCAATCACCATTACGTAATGATTGACAATCACCATTACTAAAAATTATGGAACATCTCATGTCGTTCAATGCTTTCTTCGGAAAAACCACGCTAACCTCCGCTTTTCTTCCAGAGGCTTCCAACCCTCTTCACGCTTTGGGTCATGTCTCAATAAAGAAACTCAACACCTTTACTATATCGGCTTCACCACTAGCGAAGTAAGACCTTTAGTTTCCAGTGGACTGCCTAGAAGTGATCTTGGAAGGGATTCTTGTTCATTAGCATTTCCTAGAGCAGAGAGACATCATTTTATAGAGACATCATTAACGAGGTGGACAATGTACTTGTTTGTGATGCTTGTAATGTTGTAATGTGAATGATTTTAAATGATGTATATAATATTTTTTATATTTTATTTTATATTATATTTGTGTTTGTTGAATAAATGTGCATTATTAATTTTTTTTCTTAATATGAAAAGGCTATAGCGACGGCCATCGATCGTAGCTATAGTGTTCTATATAACACATCCCTATATAATGACGGCCATCGAAAGCATCGCTATAGACATCTATAGCTACTACACGACCGTAGCAATAACTCTCAAATAATCATTAAGAAAGAGAGCAAATACACGATTTTTCCATGACCTATAGCTAGGGTCATGATCATCGCTATAGGCCAAAAAGACCGTCATATAGGCTTTACCGACGCGGGTTCTATGGCGACGATCGTGACCGTCGCCGCTAAAACTTTTTAGCGACGGTTTTTTTATATAATGACGGTTGGCGACCGTCGCTATAGGCTGATTTTCTAGTAGTGATGGAAGTGGGAGCACATTACCATGGATTTCATTACTGGTCTTCCCAAGGTTTCTCAAGGCATAGATGCAATTTGGGTCATTGTTGATAGATTAACTAAGTTTGCTCATTTCTTATCTATACGAGAAACTTATTCGCTTGAACGTCTTGCTCGTATATACATAAATGAGATTGTAAGACTGCATGGTATGCCAGTATTCATAGTTTCTGATCGAAACCCAAGATTCACTTCACGATTTTGGGTTAGTTTACAGAAAACTATGAGAACGAATTTACGATTTAGTTCGGCATATCATCCTCAAACGGACGAGCAGTCGGGGAGGACTATTCAAACTCTTGAATATCTATTAAGACTTTGTGTCCTTGACTTCAAAGGAAGTTGGGACAAGTTCTTTCCATTAGTGGAATTCTCCTACAACAACAGTTATCAAGCAAGTATAGATATGGCTCCATTCGAGGCGTTGTATGGACGTAAGTGTCGTCCAGTATGCTGGGATTAGGTGGGTAAAGCAACGTTGTTGAGACCAGAATTGGTACGCATGATAACGAAAAAGATTCAAATGATCTGGTAACGTATAAAAACCTCACAAGATCGACAAAAGAGTTATGTTGATCTTCATTGAAGAGACGTGGTATTCAATGTTGGAGAGCATGTGTTGTTACGTGTTGCTCTATGGAAAGGAGTTACGAGATTTGAAAAGAGAGGAAAGCTCAATCCTTGATTCATTTGCCCATTTGAAATCCTCGATCGAGTAGGAATTGTGGCCTATAGACTCGCTTTTACCGCCAAGTATGTCTCGTGTTCATAACGTTTTTCACATATCTATATTACGTAAATACGTGGAAGACTTGAACCACATTATTAAATTAGAACCAAACTATATAGCCGAAGATTTAACGCATAAAGAGGCACCTTTTAAAATCTTGGATAAGAAGGAACACATTCTACACTCCAAGGTTATACCTCAAGTCAAAGTTTTCTGGAGAAACCACGATGTTGAGGAAATGACCTAGGAGTTAGAATCTGAAATGAAATCAAGGTATCCTCACCTCTTCGACATACTAGGTACGTACACCATTTTCGAGGAAGAAATTTCATAAGAAGGGAGGGTTGTAAGACCCCAACTTTTATGAATAAAGATTTAATTTTCTCAAAATATTTTTTTTGAATAATAAGGTGTGGATTTGATATAATGTTATAGTTGTGGGTAATATTTACAAATTTTGTAAAGTAAGCAAGTTGTCATAAAATATTCGATTGGCCTGAAAGATTCGCTTTTATCGTGGAATATTCGTATTTACCCAAGACAATCATTAGTGGACCCCACAACGGAATTACTGTCGGAGTTAAAAAAATGACAGAAATATCTTTTTATAAAAATAACGGCAAAATTTTTACCGTTAACTGTTGGAATACCCGGTGATAAAAGTACATTAATACGCATGGTTGCATAGTAGCACACGGTATTTGATGCTTACGTGAGAAGTCATTCAGTTATACTAAATTATTGCTACAGTAATTGATGCATAGTATCTCACATTATTAATTCAATTATTGTCACAGTATCATCTGCATAATATTTTATATTATTAAATCAATAATTGAGATGAAAAAGTTATTCAAATTATTATTTGTATTATTGACGATGTCTAGAAAGTTTTGTCGAGGAAAGGGGTTTGGTCACCTAGTTGCGCATCAATAAGGAGAAATCCTTATCGGAAAGCCCCCTCTTTCCTGGGAATGATCTGGTTGTTAATATTGTGAGTTATAATATTAATGATGAATACATGTTATTAAAAATGTATTTTGAGAAGACAAGTGAATTGAGATAAATAGAAAGGTATTTTATGAAGTATTTGTTATAAATTTGGCTTATTATATGGACCTCCACTTACTCATTTTTCAAAATAATCGGTAGAAAGTTATAAAGTATATATATATATATATATATATATATATAATGTGTGTGTGTGTGTGTGTGTGTGTGGGTGGTGCCTTGGAAGGGAGGGAATTGATATATGTTTTTGTTTGCCGTAGGAATGTGGGAATGTATATATATATATATATATATATAGATTATATATAAAGTTTTATTTTATTAGATTTTAAATAGAATATATTATATTTTATTTAAAGTTTTTATTTTATTAGAATATTTTATTGCACAGTAATGAATACTAAATCAAATTTTTTCGCCGGTTGCAGCGCCCGTGAAAAATTTATTATTGGTTCTTGATTTTCAAATTCAAATAGTATCCAGTCATTCTCCTATAAATAGGATGCTTAATTTATAATTGAAAATCACACCAGAATCAGAGAATTCTTCTTCTATAATATTAAGCGTATTTCTTTAGAGTTTAAGAAAGTTTTGAGTGTAGAAAATAGTGCAAGTTTTCTTCAAGAATATCCTCGCTATACCATTCAGAAGTACTCTCTTTTTAAGGTAAGAGATATTATTTTTGTTCAATATTCGTAAGAAATAATATTTTCTTCCATACTCTATAGTATGTGAGTAATATTATTTCGTTTCAGATTCTGAATTCTGCACTCATTTTGTAAAATATTGCTTCTATACTCCTTGAAATTAGTAGAATATCCTTGAAATTTGCGCTTCATCTAGCATCGTTTTACAAGGATATTTTTCTGAACATTCTTGTTAAATTTTGATCTTTTCATGCTGGGGTACTATTCACGGAGTACTATTCACGAAGTACTATTCACAAGATAATATTCACTCGGGTACTATTCGCCCGGGGTACTATTCATGACAAAAATTGATTTCTTTTATGTCCAAATTATTTTCGGAATATTATTCTTGAATTTTACTCCACAAAGCAGTTGTCATGTTGACAATTTGGACATTTTTAAACTCTGGATAAATTAAAAATCTTTAATATTTAACCTTGTTTTTGTTTGATTAATGCTTATATCATTGTCATCATTCTCATGCTTATATTATGATAAAAGTCATCTTTGGCCCGTAGTGCATAGATGGACTGTTGATTGGAATGATTATGACTATGTATCGGTATATTCATGACCTGTAATGTTACAAATAATGTGGTATATTCATTGACCTGTAGTGCATTGATGGATAGTTGTTGGCATGATCATGACCATTGGTGATAACACGAATATCTTTGGCACGTAGTGCTTGGATAATTCGTGGACGTGATACTAATGAATATACTTAGCCCATAGTGCATGGATAATTCAGTGATATGGATTATTTATTAAGCTGAGTCTCAGCGATAAAATTGATGATAACTATTAAATCATAGAAGATAGTAGATATCATGCTCTACTTGACTCTTCTAATGGATTGTTTGTTCCGATGCAGTTAAACTTGTTGTCTATTGTATTCTATCAGTTTAACACTGTTGAAGGCTAAAGATAATTTATTCTGCATTATCTTAGTCATAATATTCTTTACTGGGCTACTTGAGCTCACCCTTTGCTTTTCTTCAAGAAATGAGAATATAGCTGGAACTAGTCGGGGAACGGAGTGATGGTCCGAGATGGTGGCTATAATAGTCCTCACTATTTTATCAAATAGCATGATAATAATTATAATGAGGACTCCATTTGAGTTTGGATATTGTCTACGAGACAATATTCGTGTTAAAACTCTCAGTTACGTTTTGTCGTATTGTAATAATGAAGTTTGTATTTGATTTATGTACCATGTATTTGACGACTCAGAATGGGTGATGTATACCTATTTTGGGGACGTCACATAAATAGTGGTGGAAGTGAAGCGAAGAGTTGGGAATCGCCTTTCTGGTGGGTGGGAAAATTGAGGAAGGAGAAGGAGAGGAGAAGGAGAAGGGCATGAAGGAGATCTGGGTGGAAGAAGCGGTGGAGAGAGAGTCCATGAAGGGCAGTTGGCTTTCTCTGCTAGAAAAAGTGTTGATTATGGTCAGGTATACATACATACATATATATATATATATATATATATATATATCAATTTTGTAATGATTTCATATTTTTTCTGTCCCAAATTTTTAGAGTCTAGCTTTTATAATTTATTAATTTTGTACTAATTTGGAACTTAATATGAAATAGGAGAGAGGAGTTTGGAAAAATAGATGGAAATCTCAACTAATAGAGCTTGAATGCGTAGGCAAAAAAGTGAATCATTTTCATTTTGACACAGAAAAGCCAAAAAAAAATATTATTAATTTTATTTTTGGCATGTGTTAGTCACCTAGTAATTTGTTTGTCTAATTGGATTTTTTTTAATGGGAGGGACGTAGTTGAGCTGAATTTTGTAATGTTAGGGACACTTTTGGAAGGAAAAAAGTTCATGGACTAAGTGGGACTTCGGGTAAAACCCCAGGGTTTTTTTTGCACCTTTGCCCCTTATTTATTTCTTCATCAACCTTGTCAATCATACAATAAGTCTCCCATCTCACACTGTCATTCTCCCTACTTATTTAATTTTCACCAATGTCATTTTCCCCACCAACCAAACCAAACTGTTGGCCATTTTCCTCATCATGTTATGTGTAGATTTCTATAAGTCCAAACTTAGCATATTTCATCATTTCCATTACCTCAATATCACTGCAAATAAGTACCCTCCCATTTTTCTAACTCCTACCATGAGGTCTAAAGTACATCTTGGTCATAGTCTTAAGTTGCAATTAAGTTCACAACATTATATAACATGAAATAGGTAATTATATCTACATCAACATTTTTATAGAGTTTCACAGTCTCATCAGCATAATGGAATATGGGTTCATTTTGAAATGAACCATCAAAATGTTTTTCAAGACATACCCATTTAGTCTCATAGCGTTTGTTCTTCAATTCAACTCTCTTCTAACACTTCTTCTTCTTCTTCCTTCTCTCTATATAGAATGCAAGTCTATATTGTTATACCCTAATTTTACTTCTAATAGACAAATAATCGTGTATAGGAAAGGTCACATGCTTACCATGTGACATATTTTTGACATTTTAATGTATTATTATATATCTTTTAAATCATCTTATCTTATATCAACAAAAAAATATTTAAAATAAAACTAATTTACACCTCAACAGTCATCTCATGTGACATATCATCAATAATTAACCATGGTTTGAAATCAGGTCAATTTCTGTAGTCCTTTTAAAAATATTATGACTATAGGTGTTAAAAAATTAACATCATTGGTTTAAATGAAAACAAACCAAAAGTTGGACAATTATTATGGGGGGACCGGATATGGGGATCAGATTTAGTGACCGACTGATATGCATTGTCCACATTAGCAGAGAAAGAAAAATCACTTTACCAATACATCTCACTTTCAACTACCCATAATCCCAAACAACTCCCCACTTTCAAATCACTTTACCAATAATTCTCTCTCTCTCTCTCTCCCTCTCCCTCTCCCTCTCCCTCTCCCTCTCCCAGTTAGGGGTGAGCATTTGGTTATTAACCAAACTGAACTAGAAATTTGGTTATAACCGAAACCCGAAAATATCATGTTTTAGCTATCCAAACAAGTAACTGAAATTTGTAATAACCGAATAACCGAATTGGTTATTCGGTTATTCTGTTAATAACCGAATTTAAACAGAATTTAAACATAATCCATAAACAGTTCAGTTCAGTTCCTAAAATCCAGTTCAGTTCCTACAATCTATAAACATAATCTCATAAACAACAACAACACAGTTCCTACAATCCATTAACATAATCCATAAACAACAACATAGTTCCTACAATGAATAACACCATAAAAATTTGCTACATTTGCTGCTGCTTCTGTTGAGTTCCTATTGTTGCCCATTTGCTACATTTGTTGCTCCATAAACAACAACATAGTTCATGCTATTTTTGAAGCTGTTGTTGCCCATTTGCTGCAAATGAGCTGCAAACATACATGCAACTGGTTATGAAATTGAAAAATAGAATGAGTCATGAAAGACAAATCATCAGTGTCACATGCATAAGACAAATCATCAGCATTCATCAAGTAAATTCAAAGATTTCACTATTCCAGATGCACTTGCAACAAGCTTCATAAAGATTAAACTCCAATTGAGCATCATATTGAAATATTTCAAGTTGAAACATAACAAACAACCAAAAAAGTTGAAACTACTGAACAAACTGAGTTTCATCTTTTCTCTTTGGGAATTAGTAAATTAAAGGCACACATAAAGGGGGGAAATCCCATTCCCCTACTTCAACGTATTAATGTCAATGCAAGAATAAACACAATAATTACAAGTTTCATGAACTATTCAATACTTACATTAATTTGATTTGACAAATTACGCATACATTTATCAATTACTAAAGATTTTCCCTCTTTATTTTTTAGTTATGCAATATGGAAGACAATTAATAATACCACTTTGAAGACTTAGTCACTTAGACCCATCATTCATCAAGATAATTGCATAAAAAATTTAGAGCATCCGAATGACTCAGAAATACTTAAGATGTTGTTTAGAAAAGTTCAGTAAGCCAAAGAAATTCGTACCGGTAACCGGATGGCAGATGAGACTTGCTTGACTCTTGAAACTTGAGAGATTGAGAGATCGAGATGAAGGACCATCTTACCACCGCGCCGAAGGCGATGAGGTGATGGCCGTCGGCGTCGACCGATCAAAGAATTCAAGATCTGGATCTGGTCATCTGGGTTTGAGAGTTCGAGATATGAGAGAAATCGAGATCTGAAAGAGTCAGAGAGAAATCGAGATCTGAGAGTTCGATACGACGAGATCTGAGAGAAATCGAGATTTGAGAAATTGTGATCTGTAGTGTCTAGCGTGCTTTGTTGATTGTTCAGATTTCAGAGAATTAGAGTAGGAAGGACTGAGCAAATTAGTAATTAATTTAGTAAAGTAGATCTTTACTCTGTACTTTGTTCGGTATATCAATATTTCACCTTTACAAAGTTTTGTTCGGTTATTCGGTTAACCCAAATAACCCAAAAGTAAAACCCGTACAAACTAACCGAAAACCATAAAAAAAATTCGGATATAACCGAAATGTTAAAAATAACCAATTATCGTAAAATTCGTTAATTACTTTGTCTACTCCCGTTTTTTGCTCATTCCTACTCCCAGTAAAGTCTCTCACTATCGTCTGCATCCGAAAAGACACAGCTTCTCCCCCTCTATAAACTTCTTCCTGGAACAAAATTCGATCCAAAATCAATAGCTTACAAAGTATGCATACATATTGATAGGTATAATTTTATATTATATATTTTGATGATAACAATTATGTTTTTAAATTAAATATGTAATTATTTTTCCTTATTATTTTACTCTTAACTATTTTTTTATTTGAATTTCTTTTTATTGACCTTAATAAATTATATGTCAAGTGTTAAATAAATTAATTCATATAAATATTCAAGGCAATGAGATCCTATCTCTTTTCAAAACCAAAAAGTTGGGCAAAATATTTTTATGCATGCATACCTCATAAATACTAAAACATATAGCAAATATACTTATAAAGAAAACGGATATATATATATTACTATAACTATATCAAGATACTATATATATATATATATATATATATATATATATATATTTACATACATATACAATTAATATAATATAGCTAGTATAATGCATATATCTTAACTACATAATTAATGCATGCATGTGTCAAAAACAGTGTGTGCAAGTGACATTCAAAATGGGACTTAATAAAACACGTGTGTGTGCTGGCATGGAAAACTGACTAGTTTTCTTCCACATGGTCGATATGTATAATAAATACTAAGTTGATAACATTTGGACCAGGCGAATTTTGAGCTACTTCCGCGTAAAAATTTTGTTCCAATCTGGTTCGTTAATTTCAAAAAATTCATCTAAACCGTACATTTGAAAATCAGTTTTGAAAAATTACATTTTTTGTAAGACCCTGAATTTTATGAAATGAAAGTATTCAATTTTCTTATAATTATTATTTTATTTCATAAATGGTTAAATTGATAAAAGGTTAAAGTTAAGGATGATATGTGAAATTTTTTGCAAAGTATGCAAGTTGTTATAAAATATTCGTTTGGTCGGGGAATATTCTTTTTATCGGGGAATATCTGTATGACGCCACAATCATTGGTGGACCCCACAACGGATGTATTGTCGTAGTAAGAAAACGACAGAATTATCATTTTATAAAAATAATGGCGAAAGTGTTACCATTAAAACTGTTGAACTACCCGGTAGTAAAAGTACAGTAATACGCATGGTTGCATAGTAGCACACGGTATTGATTATTGATGTTT
Organism: Panax quinquefolius; assembly: GCA_020205615.1. Lineage (NCBI taxonomy): Eukaryota > Viridiplantae > Streptophyta > Magnoliopsida > Apiales > Araliaceae > Panax > Panax quinquefolius. The sequence goes on from CM035156.1 coordinate 58,524,925, forward strand.
ACGTGAGAAGTCACTCAGTTATACTCAATTATTGCTATAGTAATTGCTGCATCATATCTCTCATATTATTGATTCAGTTATTGTCACAGTATCATCTGCATAATATGTTATATTATTAAATCAATAATTGAGAAGGCAAAGTTATTCATATTATTATTTGCAATATTGACTGTGACGCCCCCAAAATAGGTATACATCACCCATCTTGAGTCGCCAGAAAATACATTGCTAACAACTTCATTTATACAACTGTCGTGTAAAATACGATGACATATATACTATGAGTTTCAATACAAATATTGTAACATATATAATACGACAATATTCATACTCAAATTATTACATGCCATATAAAGTACAGCAGCAAATATTTCATGTCTCCATAGGGACACGAGAAGATTTCTGTTCTCTTCATTTTAATGTGGTGCACTTTTGACGCTTTCAAGGTCGGGTTCTCATCACCCTATTGTTGTTCACCAAAATCAATTATTAAGTGATGTATAAAATACGACACACACATCTTAGGTCCTCAATGCAATTATATATTACATGTCATGCCGTTTTAATAATGTATTGAGAAACATCAACAGTCTCGAACCATCTCAATATTTCCCTGTTATCCTCGCTCGACCCAGCTACACTCTTATTACCTGAAAGGAATTGTGAAGCAAAAAGGTGAGCACAACTAGCCCAGTAAAGAATATCATGACTAAAGATAATTAAATTATCAATAGCCTTTATCAGTAATAAATCAGAGATTTAGAACATATGGTAGATGATAAAACTTTTCAACCATAGTTGCAGCGGAACGAGCAATCCATTAAAAGAGTCAAATAGACCATCAGGTCTATTATCTTCTCCATGTTAAAAGTCCACCAATAATGTTTTATCCCTGTAACATCAATCAACAATTCCTTTCCACAATCATATGAATAACTCATAATCATAATTGTGATTACAATTCCTTTTCGCATCGGACGAAGATAATTTTCATCACCTATCTTCACCAAACATCAAAAATCATGGTTATACCAAATCACAATTCCTCGCTTTCATAATCATACTAATAAATTCATCTTTGACTACTACCAAAGATATACAATCAGATAACCAATAACCAACAGTTCATCTTTGCACTATAAGCCAAAGATATATAACTGTAAAACCAATAATGCTGAAACTCGGCTTAATAGTATCACGACCATGAATTATCCATACGCTACAGGCCAAGGATATTCGTGTTTTCAATTACGGTCATGATTATATCGAATAATCCCTGGTTATAATAATACCAAGTCCATCTATGCACTACGGGCCAAAGATGACTTTTACCACATCATTTGTAACATTACGGTCATGATCATGCCATAAAATAATTCATCTTTGCACCATTGGCCGAAGAGAATTCATAGCCATAATCATACCAAAAACTGTCCATCAATGCACTACGGGCTAATGAGGACTTTTTCCATATTATTTTTAACATTACTATTAAATGATTATATCGAATAATCCTCGGTCATAATCATACCAAGTCCATCTATGTAATACAAAATACAAATGACTTTCAACATAATATAAACATAAGGATAATGACAATGATATAAAGATTTAATCAAATGAAATAAAGGATAAATATTAAACATTTATAATACAGCTTTATCCAAAGATTCAATAATAACCAAATGTTTTCAATCACTTAATAATCTCATAATCTAATATCATTAATATTATAACAATATTTTAATTATTTCTTAAACTTATAAATAATTTATTTTAATTGTTTACACTTTACCAAATAATGCATTCAATCATTCAAAAATACCATACTCATAAGATTTCATCACCAATGATCAAATCCCTTATCAAAAATCTGCATATACCCTATATAGGATTCCCAAGCCATAAAATCCTATTTACTAATTTTCAACTTCACATAACATATTTAACTCATATACTCATAACTAGTGCATTTTCATGAAAAATATCAAATCAGTCCCAAAAATATTTCTTTTCTGGGATTTAGCAGAATATAGTCCCATATTGAACATATATTTTTCTCGGAATTTTTAAAATTCATTTACTATTTTTCAAAAATCAATTTCTAATTAATTCCTTAAGAAATTAGCTACCTCAAGTTTAACTCCAGAAATTCCCAAATCTTGGCAGGATCTTACACATGTTATAGTGATCTTCCAGTTTAAATTTCATGGTTATCGGAGTTATAGAACTCCGGTTATAGCATTTTTTAGGAAAAACCAAAATATTGAAATGGTCATAACTTAATCATTTTAAGTCGGAATGAGCTCATTTTTGGACAGGAGGTACTTTATACCATATATATTTATGTCCCAAAAAGCCGGAATTTTTCTCACTAATTAAATGGCCAAAACAGCCCTTTTAAATTTATGGGCAGTAGCTTTTTGCTATATTGCAGCTTTTGACTCCTTTGCTAAAAACAATCCACATGAAAATTTACAACACCTTTTCCAATGATTCCACTTGGATAAGTTAGAAGACTCATAGATCTAACTCTAGAACTTGACCACACCCAAAAATTCGAAATATAATAGGAGATATGGTCAATTGAATTTTATGTTCCATTTTCACCAAAATCTGATTTTCAACCCTTCGTGATTTCTAAGAAACTTTCATGTTTTCACATAATAACCAATATAACTCATCATAACACATAATAATACTACATATACCCATGAGTTTCATCAGTCCAATGCTTTTATTATGACTCTCATCATAATCAACGTAAATAGATCATTTCCACAATTTAATAAGGAATGAATAAAAGGATCATTCACCACGCATGTGGTAATCCACATGTATGTGTTATTCTAATGTAATAATAAAGAATGGAATAATCAAGAATTCACCATGTTTGCGATAGATAGATCGCATGCATGAGTTATTCTCAATGTAATAATAAAGAACGGAACCAAATCGAGCGTAATTCGCACCGCAGATATTCCAACAAAATAATAAATAATGGAACCAGTCAATGCAGAAACTCACGTATGTGATATTCCGACGAATAATAAATAATGGAATAACAATAGAATTCACCATGCTTGCGATAGACCACATGCATGAAGTTATTCCAATGTAATTATAAATAATGGAACCAGTCATAATAAACGCATTCGAATAAGATATATTCCGACGTAATAATAAAGAACGGAATAATGAAGAATTTCACTATGTATGCGGATTTCAGATATACAAAGTTATTCTAACGTAATAATAAGGAATGAAATAATGTATGAATTTCACCAAGTATAGGTAGTCCCAGATACAAAGTTATTCCAACAAAATAATAAAGAATGGAATAACGTAAGTTCTCTTCATGATTACGAAAGAAATAATACCTCTTATAGTACAACAAATAATATCCCTTACCTTATAAAGAAGAGAACTCCGGCTGTGGTATGGGGATATACTTGAAGAAAACTTGCACTACGCTCAAAGCTTTCTTAAACTCTAAAGAAATACGCTTCGAGATTATAGAAGAAGAATTCTCTCTGAGTTTCTCTCTAGAGTTTCAAAGAATTCATAAGAAATAATGAAGGAATGAGCTTCTATTTATAGAAGAATGGATTGAATAAGAATTAATTCATGAACGGTCCAGATTGATTCACTTTTAAACCAGACAAATTCGTATTGATTTAATAAAATATTCTAATAAAACAAAATCTTTTAAATAAAATATAATATATTCTATTTATAATCTAATAAAACAAATAACTTTATAAAAGTATTCTATTTTATATAAAAAAATTTACTATGCAAACACTATGCATAATAAAATATAATATATTCTAATTATTGTCTAATAAAACAAATAACTTTATAAAAGTATTCTGCTTTTATATAAAGATTTTACTATGCAAAATACTATGCATAATAAAATCTAATATATTCTAATTATTGCTAATAAAACAAATAACTTTATAAAAGTATTCTGCTTTTATATAAAAAATTTTTCCGTTTTATTATATTAATAATACTAATAAAACCAAAACTTCATCATCATTATTATAATTCACACTATTAATCGAATTCGGATCATTTCCGAGAAAGAGGGGCTTTCAATAAGGATTTTTCCTATTAGCGTTAAATTAGGTGACCAAACCTCTCCTCCTCGCGTAATTTCTGACATCGTTAATATTTCAAATAATAATATTAATAACTTTTTTATCTCAATTATTGATTTAATAATATATAAAATATCGACAATAATTGAATCAAATGAGTGACTTCTTACGTAAGCATTAATAATCAATACTGTAATACTACTACTTAACCACGCCGTATTTTACCAACGATTATTTTATAACAACCTGCTTACTTTGAAAAATTTTCAAATGTCACACTTAACTTTAAACTTTTATCAATTTAACTATTTACCAAAATAAAAAAAATTGAATACTTTTATTTCATAAAATTCGGGGTCTCACAATCTTCTTTCCTTATGACATTTCGCCCTCGAAATTTACGTACGTACCTGGTATTTCAAAGAGATGAGAATACCTTACTTTTTTTCGGATTGTACCTTCCCGATTATTTCCTCTGTATCATGATTTTCCCATTGCTCATCTCTTGTGTTTCAGATATCATTCTAGAATATACTTCATAACAAGGTTAGTTGACATATCATAATTTGTTAACTTATCAAGTAAACAATTTCAGCTTAGGTAAGTCACACACTAGCGAAGTATATTACTCGTCTCTCCCCTCCTAGTTCTAGACTCATATCTCCGCCAGCGAACCGTATCCCTAAGCTCTGATACCAACTGTGACGCCCCCAAAATAGGTATACATCACCCATCTTGAGTCGCTAGAAAATACACTGCTGATAACTTCATTTATATAACTGTGGTGCAAAATACGACGACATATATACTATGAGTTTCAATACAAATATTGTAACGTATATAATACGACAATATTCAGAATCAAATTATTACATGCCATATAAAGTACATCAACAAATATTTCATGTCTCCAAAGGAACACAAGAAGATTTTTGTTCTCTTCATTTTAATGCGGTGCACTTTTGACGCTTTCAAGGTTGGGTTCTCATCACCCTATTGTTGTTCACCAAAATTAATTATTAAGTGACGTATAAAATACGACACACACATCTTAGGTCCTCGATGCGATTATATATTGCATGTCATGCCGTTTTGTAATGTATTGAGAAACTTCAATAGTCTCGGACTATCTCACTATTTCCCTGTTATCCTCGCTCGACCCAGCTACACTCTTATTACCTGAAAGGAATTATGAAGAAAAAGGGTGAGCATAACTTGCCCAGTAAAGAATATCAAGACTAAAGATAATTAAATTATCAATAGCCTTTATCAATAATAAATCAGAGATTTAGAATCTATGGTAGATGATAAAACTTTTCAACCATAGTTGCAGCAGAACGAGCAATCCATTAAAAGAGTCAAATAGACCATCAGGTCTATTATCTTCTCCATGTTAAAAGTCCACCAATAATATTTTATCCGTGTAACATCAATCAACAATTCATATCCACAATCATATGAATAACTCATAATCATAATTGTGATTCTGAATTCCTTTTCGCACTAGGACGAAGATAATTTTCATCACCTATCTTCACCCGAAACATCAAAAATCATGGTTATACCAAATCACAATTCTCCTTTCATAATCATACTAATAAAAATTCATCTTTTACTTTAAAGATATACAACTATATATCTTTGCAAAGATATAATGCAGAAACCAATAATGCAGAGACTCGACTTAATAGTATCACGACCATGAATTATCCATACGCTACAGGCCAAGGATATTCGTGTTTTCAATTACGGTCATGATTATATCGAATAATCCCTGGTTATAATAATACCAAGTCCATCTATGCACTACGGGCCAAAGATGACTTTTACCACATCATTTGTAACATTACGGTCATGATCATGCCATAAAATAATTCATCTTTGCACCATTGGCCGAAGAGAATTCATAGCCATAATCATACCAAAAACTGTCCATCAATGCACTACGGGCTAATGAGGACTTTTTCCATATTATTTTTAACATTACGGTCATGATTATACCGAATAATCCCTGGTCATAATCATACCAAGTCCATCTATGTAATACAGGCCACAGATGACTTTCAACATAATATAAACATGAGGATAATGACAATGATATAAAGATTCAATCAAATGAAATAAAGGATAAATATTAAACATTTATAATACAGTTTATCCAGCATTCAATAATAACCAAATGTTTTCAATCACTTAATAATCTCATAATCTAATATCATTAATATTATAACAATATTTTAATTATTTCTTAAACTTATAAATAATTTATTTTAATTGTTTACACTTTACCAAATAATGCATTCAATCATTCAAAAATACCATACTCATAAGATTTCATCACCAATGATCAAATCCCTTATCAAAAATCTGCATAAACCCTATATAGGATTCCCAAGCCATAAAATCCTATTTACTAATTTTCAACTTCACATAACATATTTAACTCATATACTCATAACTAGTGCATTTTCATGAAAAATACTAAATCAGTCCCAAAAATATTTCTTTTCTTGGATTTAGCAGAATATAGTCCCATATTGAACATGTATTTTTCTCGGAATTTTTAAAATTCATTTACTATTTTTCAAAAATCAAATTTTAGTTAATTCCTTAAGAAATTAGCTACCTCAAGTTTAACTCCAAAAATTCCCAAATCTTGGCAGGATCTTACACATGTTAACGTGTCTTTTCAGTTTAAATTTCATGGTCATCGGAGTTATAGAACTCCGGTTATAGCATTTTTCGTAGGAAAAACCTAAATATTGAAATGGTCATAATTTGCTCATTTTAAGTCGGAATGAGCTCATTTTTGGACAGGATGTACTTTATACCATATATTTTCATGTCTAAAAAGGTCGGAATTTTTCTCACTAATTAAGTGGCCAAAGAAGCTATTTTAAATTTCTGGGCAGTAGCTTTTTGCTATATTGCAGCTTTTGACTCCTTTGCTAAAAAATGTCCCACCTAAAAATCTATTTACACATTTTCCAAAGGATTCCACTTGGATAAGTTAGAAGACTCATAGATCTAACTCTAGAACTTGACCACACCCAAAAAATTGAAATATAATAGGAGATATGGTCAATTGAATTTTATGTTCCATTTTCATCAAAATCGATTTTCAACCCTTTGTGATTTCTAAGAAACTTTCATGTTTTCACATAATAACCAACATTACTCATCATAACACTTACTAATACTACATATACCCATGATTTTCATCACCAAATGCTTTTATTATGACTCTCATCATAATCAACATAAATGCATCATTTCCACAATTTAATAAGGAATGAATATAAAGGATCATTCACCATGCATGTAGTAATCCACATGTATGCAGTTATTCCAATGTAATAATAAAGAATGGAATAACGAAGAATTCACCATGCATGCGATAGATCGCATGATGTGTTATTCTCAATGTAATAATAAAGAATCGGAACCAGTCAGCGTAATTCAAGACCGACGTGATATTCCAATGAATAATAAATAATGGAACCAGTCACGCGTAACGCATGCATGTGATATTCCAACAGAATAATAAATAATGGAATAACAACATAATTCACCATGCTTACGATAGACCGCACAGACAGGTTATTCAAACAGAATGATACATAATGGAACCAGGTCATGCGTAAACGCACCGACAGGATATTCCGACAGAATAATAAAGAACGGAATAATAGAAGAATTTCATCATGTATGCGGTACTTCGCATATACAGGTTATTCCAACAGAATAATAAGGAATGGAATAACATAAGAATTTCACCAAGTATAGGGTAGTCCACGTATACAGGTTATTCCAACAAAATAATAAAGAATGGAATAACAGAAGTTCTCTTCATGAATATAAAAGAAATAATACCTCTTACGGTACAACAAATAATATCCCTTACCTTATAAAGAAGAGTACTTCGACGGGTAGGGCGGGGATATACTTGAAGAAAACTTGCACTACGCTCAAAGCTTTCTTAAACTCTAAAGAAATACGCTCAAGATTATAGAAGAAGAATTCTCTCTACAGTTTCTCTCTCTAGAGTTTTAGTGAATTCATAAGAAATAATGAAGGAATGAGCTTCTATTTATAGAAGAATGGATTGAATAGTAACTAATTCATGAACGGTCCAGATTGATTCACTTTTAAACGAATGGTCCAGATTGATTTAATAAAATATTCTAATAAAACAAAATCTTTTTAAATAAAATATAATATATTCTATTTATAATCTAATAAAAGGAATAACTTTATAAAAGTATTATGTTTTATATAAAAAGATTTTACTATGCAAATACTATCAGTACTATATGCATAATAAAATATAATATATTCTAATTATTATAAAAAAATAAATAACTTTATAAAAGTATTCTGCTTTATATAAAAAGCTTTTTCTGCTTTTATTACATTAATAATACTAATAAAACCAAAACTTCATCATCATTATTATAATTCACACTATTAATCGACTGTGTCATTCCTGTGAAAGAGGGGCTTTCTAATAAGGATTTCTCACTATCATGCCAAGCAATTGATTAGGTGACCAAACCTCCTCGGCGTAACTTCTAGACATCGTTAATATTGCAAATAATAATATTAATAACTTTGTTATCTCAATTATTGATTTAATAATATATAAAATATCGACAATAATTGAATCAAACTGAGTGACTTCTCACGTAACCATTAATAATCAATATCGTGTGCTACTATGCAACCACACATATTTTACCACTGATTATTTTATAACAACTTGCTTATTTTGAAAAATTTTCAAATGTCACCCTTAACTTTAAACTTTTATCAATTTAACTATTCAACAAAATAAAAAAAAATTGAATACTTTTATTTCATAAAATTCGGGGTCTCACATTGACAATGTCTAGAAGTTCTGTCAAGGAGAGGTTTGGTCACCTAATTGCGCGCCAATAAGGAGAAATCCTTATTGGAAAGCCCCCTCTTTCCTGGGAACGACCTGGTTGTTAAATATTGTGAATTATAATATTAATAATGAATAAGTTCGTGTTGATTAAAGATGAAATTAATAGTTCTATTGTGTGGGAATTATTAGTGTTAGTGAAAATCGGCATTTATTTTGATAATAATTGATGTCTGGAAGTTATCGGGTAATTAATCGGATAAATGAGCAATTAATTACTATTGATTCACATGATTATAACTATTTGTTCACATGTGTGTACTATTGAATCACATTCATTTACTATTAGGGGAGTTGGTGCAAGTTTGATAATATTTGCATGACTAAGTTAAAAATGGAGGTATAGATGAAGGTACTATACTATAATAAATTTTTTCACATGTTTAGAACTATTGAGTCACATGATTTACTATTGATTCACATGATTTACTATTAGGAAAGGTGGTGCAAATTTGATAATACTTGCATGACTAAATTAAAAATGAAGGAAAAGATGAATGTATTATACTGTAATATTTCGAGCCCCAAAATGTGCAATTATTGAAACTATATTTTCCTATAAATAGAAGCTCATTCTTAATTCATTTCTCACCAATTCACTAAGTCTCACAATAGCAATTATTATCGAGAGAAATTATAAAGAGAAAGATGAAGAGAAGTCTGCTACCTCACTATTCCAGTATCCAATTTTCTTCTAAGGTAAGGGTATTATTCTTTCGTATTCATGAAGAGAGTTATTTTCTTTCAATACTGTAAGGGGTTGTTATTTCATTCTTTATTATTATGTTGAATAACTTTGCCTACGCCAAGTACCGCATACATGGTGAAATTCTTCCATTATTCCATTCTTTATTATTCTCGTTGAATAACTCGCCCGTGTGCCTCTATCGCATGCCTGGTAAATTTTGTTGTTATTCCATTCTTTATTATTCTATTGGAATATCCTGTCTGTGCGGATTACGCATGACCTAGTTTCATTCTTTATTATTCGTTGGAATATCCTCGTCATGCATGCGGATTATGCATTTACGACTGTTTCCATTCTTTATTATTCTCGCTGAGAATAACTTCATGCATGCGGCATCTATCGCATGCACGGTGAATTCTTCTATTATTCCATTCTTTATTATTCTCATTAGAATAACCTCGTCTATGTGGATTACTGCATGCATGGTGAATGATCCTTCAGATTCATTCTTTATTAAATTGTGGAAATGATCTCGTCTACGTGGATTACTGCATGGCGGCGAAAAAAATCCATTTGCGCTTTTCAGATATTCTATTATACTCATATGAGATATCATTTCTTTTGTACTCGCCATGGAATATCATTTTCTTTGGTATTTTTTACGAAAGTTACTATTCACTAAGTTACTATTCACTCGCTTATTATTCACTCTAAGATTATTCACTTTCGGGTATTCGGGCACTTTTCATGTTTGAGTACTATTCATGAAGTTACTATTTACCCAAATTACTATTTACCCGAATATTATTCACTCGGGTATTTGGGGTACTTTTCATGCCGGGGTACTATTCACGAGGTACTATTTCCAAAGTACTATTCATAGGGTACTATTTATCCGAAAAATATATTTCTTTTCTGTCCAAATTATTTTTGGTACGTAAATATTATTCTTGAATTTTACTCTACAAAGCAGTATCATGTTGACAATTTGAATGTTATTGATCCTTGAAATTGTTTTATTGAATCATTATGTTATTGTCATCATCCTCATGCTTATATTGTGATTAAAGTCATCTTTGGCTTACGTGCATAGATGGACTTGGTATGATTTTGACCAGGGATTATTCGGTATAATCATGACCGTAATGTGATGAATGATGTGGTAAATGTCCTCATTAGCCTGTAGTTCATTGATGGACAGTTGTTGGTATGATTATGACCAGGGATTATTCGGTATAATCATGATCATTGATGATTACATGAATATCCTTGGCCGTAGTGGATGGATGATTCAATTTTATTTATTAAGGTGAGTCTCAATGATAAAGTTGATGAAAAACTTTTTAAATCATAGAAGATAGTAGATTTTATGCTCTACTTGACTCTTCTAATGGATTGCTTATTCCGCTGCAATTGTTGATCTAAAACTTGTTGTCTATTGTATTCTATCGGTTGTTATACTGATTTGAAGGCTAAGGATAATTTATTCTCGCATTATCTTAGTCATAATATTTCTTCTTGGGCTAGTTGAGCTCACCCTTTTCTTTCATTGTTCTCTTCAAGAAATGAGAATATAGTTTGACGACGAGTCGGGAATGGAGTGATGGTCCGGGATAAATGGCTTTAGTAGTCCTCACTATTCTACTAATAATGTGATAATAATTGTAATGAGGACACCATTGAGTGTGGATATTGTCTAAATGACAATATTCTTGTTTAAACTCTCGCCTATGTTTTGTCGTATTTTACACGAATCGTTGATAATTAAGTTGTATTTGAATTTATGTACCATATATCCGGTGACTCAAGATGGGTGATGTATACCGCTTTGGGGGCATCACGGTTAGTATCAAAGCTTAGGGATATGATCCTGGTGAGATGTGAGACAAGAACTAGGAGGGAGAGACGGAAATTCCTTCGCTAGTATGACCTACCTAAGTTTATTTGGTATTTAATTGGTCTGGTCGTAGTATAAGGATAATATGTGATATGTCAATTAACTCTTGTTTTGTGACAAAGTGTTTGAAAATGGCATCTAAAAATGTTGAGATCAAGAATGAAGCATACGAGACCGCTGAGTCACCAACAATCAATACCCAAGATAATGTGCAACAGAAGACAATAATCCTCGTGTAAATAACAACACCGATCAAATGATGAACGATGGGATGTTCGAGGCTTTATGCAATTCATGCAACATTAGGTATGTAAGACCCCAAATTTTTAAATAAAAAGGAATTTCCTTTATTTATTATTTTGAAATAAGAAGGGTTGATTTGATTAATGTGGATAGTTAAGGGTTAAATACGCAAATATTTCAAAATAAGCAAGTGGTTATAAAATATTCATTATCGTTGGGAATATTCGTTTGGTCGTGGAATATTCGTATCGTCGGGAATATTCATACGATTTGGCCAAGTGCACCATGTGAGGCTCCATAACGGAAGCGATTGGATGAAGAAAACGACAAATATAAGTTGTTTTTAAATAACGGCGTAGTTATTCAAGTATAATCTTGTTGAATACCCGTGGGTTAAAACACACTAATACGCTGCGTTGTTGAACAAGAAGCACCAGTATTGCACCAATTATTGATTCTACGTAAAAGGCACTACTCAATAATGGTTACAGAATTATTGCTCAAAGATTTTATCGAGTTAATAATTGCAAGTATTGATATTTTATATTCATTGTTGTTTCAATAATTGTCATTACACAAGTATTTTCATTATCGGAAGCAATAATTCATATTATCCGAATAATATTATTAGATAACATTATTGGCAATGTCTAGAAAGTTCATCTGGAGAGAGGTTTGGTCACCTAATTGCATGCAGTAGAAAGAAATTCTTATTGAAAGCCCTCTTTCCTGAGAACCTGCTCGGTTGTCAATATTGTGATTCTCAGTAATATTATTTATGAATAATTAATTATTGATTCATATGATGAGAAAAATATTGATTTTATGTGGATATAGATGGAGAAAATTTTATAGTGACAATTGTTGAAAATTGAAATTTTATCTTTTTACGATAAAATAATTCATTTAAATATATTATTTTAATAATATATTAACGGTGATATTTTTACAATGAATGTGGGATATATGAGTATACGAGGAGGAAGAGTATTTTTGTTGCAATAAATGTTTAAAACATGTTAAACATGCTCATGGACCCCATTTATCGAATCGAAATTTGATTATAGCACAATAAAATCGCCTGCTTTGTGGATTTCTTTTACGATTTTTGTTTGGAATTTGGAAAACTTTCTTCTCGCAAAGTTGTAGAGAATTGAATTTCCTATAAAATCTCGCGAGATTCGAATTTTCTGATGAAAGGGCTATTTATTATGAATTATTAAAGTTCAAGTTCAAAATAATTGATTTTGAAAGTTTAAAATATTTAAAATTAGAAAACGTTTTTTCTTATTTTTTCTAGAAGGTGGCATGTGTTTGATGGCTGAAATCAGATTCTAGACATGTGTAGAAATAATATAATTATATTATTAATTTATTAAATTTTCATTTTTGGTGTTCTAGCAATTTCCTATAAATAGGGTGCTTAGGTTAAATTGAAAATCACACCACAAACTGAAGTTTTCTCTATATATATCAAGCGTATTCTTGTGAGTATTTTGAGTATACTTTGAGTATTGCTATACTCGAGGCAAGTCCAAGTCATAGCCTATATCCTGTGTTTCAACTAGAAGTCTTGATCTTTCGAGGTAAGGATGTTATATTCTTCTCGAAATGATATTATTTCTTCAATATCATTATCTTCAAATATTAGTTGGAACTTTTTATTAAATTTGGAACTTTTTCATGTCTGGGGTTACTATTCATTCACGAGTTACTATTCACGAAGTTACTATTCATGAGTTACTATTCACGATTACTATTCATGAGTTACTATTCACGATTCTATTCATGAGTTACTATTCACGAGTTACTATTCACGAGTACTATTCATGAAGCGTGAAAATGTTTTTGTGGAATTTCTATCTTTTGGTGTGCCTGAGTTACTATTCACGATATCGACACTATTCATCGAAAAATAAATTTTCTTCTTTTAGTCCAAATATCTATTCGGATACTAGCTTTGATTGTACCCATGTTTTGATCATTCTTGAAATTTACACCACTATGATTATTTTGAGGTATTTTTGAACATGGATAAAACAAAGTACGAATCCTTAATCCTTGTCATTTTGTTTCAATTGGATTCGCTTTCTTTAAAAATATTTTCATCATTCTCGGTCTTAAATGATGATATTATTGAATATCTTTGGCACCAGAGTGCAAAGATGAATGATTTCTTAAGAATATCTTTGGCCACGTAGTGCAAAGATGAATGATTTCTTAAGAATATCTTTGGCCCAGTAGTGCAAAGATAAACAGTGTTTAAATGAACATGACCAATCGATGAATATCTTTGGCACAGAGTGCAAAGATGAATATTTGATTTGAGATGAATATTGATTGATGTTACAGGATAAAATATTGATGATGGACTATTAAATTCATAGATTATAGTAGAATTCATTCTCTACGTAACTCTTCTATGAATTATTATTTCATTACGAATATTGATCTCGAAACTTGTTGCCTATTGTATTCTATCGATTTTTCCTGTTGAAGACTAACGATAATTTGTTGTATATTATCTTAGTCATAATATTCTTTCTTGAGCTAGTTGAGCTCACCTTTTCCTTTTTGTTCCATTTTTCTCGTGGAGGCGAGAATATAGCGAGTACGTAGTCTGGGTATGGAATGAAGGTTTTAGAAAGGATTGTTTAGTAGTCCTCACCATTTTTGTAAAATAATGAATCAATAATTATGATGGGGATCTATTTTGCGTGTGGATATTGTCTGAAAGACAATATATATTTAAACTCACAATATATATTGTCGTATTTCACACGACATTTGTATTATTGAAGTTGTAGTTTGCTTCTTGTACCATGTATTTGGCGACTCGAGAATGGGTGTTGTGTATACCTATTTTGGGGCGCCAAGGTAAGAGAGACTCTGCTCAAAATATAGGTGGAAATACTGGCAACCCACGATTACATCACCGCTTAAGCGATTCAAGGAGCTGGGACCACCGGAGTTTTTGGGAAAGCTAGAACCACTTAAGGCGGAGACGTGGTTAAAGCAGATCACCAAGATATTTGAAGTCTTAGGATGCTTCGAGGAGCAAAAGTTTCTCTTTTCCACCTTTATGTTGCGTGAAGAGGCAGAGTATTGGTGGGAATCTATAAAACGTACCCAGCCTACCGCATTGAAGATGACTTAGGAGAAGTTCCAAGAGTTGTTCAACGACAAGTACTTTCCCGAAAGTATTCGTCACATGAAAGAGGTGGAGTTTATCAAGTTGGAGCAAAATAATATGACCGTGTCGTAATAAGAGGCTAAATTTGTGGAGTTATCCCGGTTTGCATCCCATTTGGTCGATAATGAGGAGCGAATTACTCGAATGTTTCTAAGAGGTTTGAAACCCGATATATGTCAATACCTCATTTCTCACAAACTTTGTTTATATTCAGATGTAATGAATAGGGCTTAGTTATTGGAGCGCGATAATGAGCCAACCCAACCAAAAGGTAATGACCAACAACACGATAATAATCGTACCGGTGGCAACGGCCATCGGAACAATGATAATCATTGTGGGGAAAATTATCATGCCAAGAATGGTAACCACTTCGGTGGTAATCATGGCCAAGATAATAGGAGTGAAAATTTCAAGAAGAGAAGGTTCAACAACGATGGAAAGACAGCAGCACCAACACCCGTTTTCAAGGAAGGAGAATGACCACCAATTGTATGCTTCAAATGCGAGGGGAGGACATATCGGTCCAAAATCGCACGATCACGCATCAAAGCATGTTACAATTGTGAAAAAGAAGGTCACCTAGCCCAATTTTTTCGTGCACCAAAGTCAAGTCCAGCTGGGACGGTGGCACCAAAGGTGGATACGGACAAAACAAAGTCAATGGTTTCAGGAAGAGCGTTTTTCGTGACTTCTCAAAAAGTGAGTAACCCGAACGAAGTTAACACGGGTTAGTTAATTATAAATTCTTGCGAAGTCTATACCTTATTAGATACTGTTTCTACCCATTCTTTTATCTCTCTTGCTTGCGCTCAACGTTTAAATTTGACTTCGGAGAAATTAGACTTTGACTTATCAGTTGAAACTCCGTTAGTAGAAACCTTTATTTCATGTGTTATCTAAGTCTTGGATTAGTCACAGTTTTTAAATGATATTTCTATCGTTAATAAATTTCCTGACGTATTCTCGAAGAACTTCCTGGCCTACCCCAGAGTGTGAAATCGAATTTTGTATTGACCCCAGTACAAAACCCATTTCTAAAACCCTTAAATATTTCTTCAACCAAAACGAATGTATAATGCACCAAAGACATTGGCTCGAGCTATTGAAGATTACGACCATACCATTCAATATCATCGTGGAAGAGTGAACGTGGTAGCTGACGCGTTGAGTAGAAGATTGTATGCGTTTACGAGTGCGATGTTGTTAACACAAAAACCCATTTCGTATAACTTAAAAATGATGAAGATATAGTTAAAGACTCTAGGGACCCACGTGAAGATAACGAATATACGAGTAAAATTAACTTTAATCGATAAAGTTAAAGCCGCTCAAACTACACACCTGAAGCTGATGAATGTGAAGAAGAAGGTTCAAAAGGGCGTTATTCTAGAAGCAAGAATCGACGAAGAGAGGAAATCTCAACCCTCGATTTAATTGGCCCATTTGAAATCCTCGAACGAGTAGGAACTATGGCCTATAGACTCGTTTCACCGCCAAGTATATCGTGTGTTCATAACGTTTTACGTATCGATGTTACGTAAATATGTGGACGACCCGAACCACATTATTAAATTAGAACTAGACGAGATAGTAAAAGATTTAACGTGTGAGGAGATACGTGTTAAAATCTTGGATAAAAAGGATCGTATTCGACACTCAAAGGTTATACCTCAAGAGTTAGAATCTAAAATGAAGTCAAGGTATCCTCACCTTTTCGGCATACCAGGTACGTACGTAAATTTCGAGGGCAAAATTTCATAAGGAGGGGAGATTGTGAGACCCCAAATTTTATGAATAAAGATTTAAATTCTCAAAATATTTTTTTAATATTATGGTGTGGATTTGATATAATGTTATAGTTGTGGGTAATATTTATAAATTTTGCAAAGTAAGCAAGTTGTTATATAATATTCGATTGGTCAGGGAATATTCGTACGACGACACAATCATTGGTGGATCCCACAACAGAAGTATTGTCGTAGTAAGAAAATGACAGAATTATCTTTTTATAAAAATAACGACGAAAGTGTTACTGTTAAAACTGTTGAACTACCCGGTAGTAAAAGTAAAGTAATAGGCGTGGTTGCATAGTAGCACAAGGTATTGATTATTGATGCTTATGTAAGAAGTCACTCAGTTTTACTCAATTATTGCTACAGTAATTGTTGCATCATATCTCTCATATTATTGATTCAATTATTGTCACAGTATCATCTGTATAATATGTTATATTATTAAATCAATAATTGAGACGACAAAGTTATTCATATTATTATTTGAAATATTGACAATGTCTCGAAGTTCTGTCAAGGAAAGGTTTGGTCACCTAATTGCGCGCCAATAAGGAGAAATCCTTATCGAAAAGCCCCCTCTTTCCTGGGAACAACCTGTTTGTTAAATATTGTGAATTATAATATTAATGATGAATAAGTTCGGGTTGATTAAAGATGAAATTGATAGTTTTATTGTGTTGGAATTATTAGTGTTAGTGAAAATCGACATTTATTTCGATAATAATTGATGTCTAAAGGTTATATTGACTAATCGGGTATTTAACCGGATAAATGAGCAATTAATTGCTATTAATTCACATGATTATAACTATTTGTTCACATGTGTGTACTATTGATTCACATTCTTGTACTATTAGGGGAAGTGGTGCAAGATTGATAATACTTGCATGACTAAGTTAAAAATGGAGGTATAGATGGAGGTACTATAGTGTAATTCGTATTTTCACATGTCTAGAACTATTGATTCACATGATTTACTATTAGGGGAGGTGGTGCAAGTTTGATAATACTTGAAGGACTAAATTAAAAATGAAGGAAAAGAGGAAGGTATTATACTGTAATATTTTGAGCCCCAAAACGTGCAATTATCGAAACTATATTTTCTTATAAATAGAAGCTCATTCTTCCTTCATTTTTCACCAATTCACTAAAGATATAGAGCGACTATTATAGAGAGAAAGAAGAAGAGAAGTCTGCTACCTCACTATTCCAGTATTCAGTCTTCTTTTGAGGTAAGTGGTATTATTCTTTCGTATTCATGAAGAGAATTATTTTCTTTCAATACTCGTAAGGGTTGTTATTCCATTCTTTATTATTATGTTGGAATAACTTTGTCTATAATCAAGTACCGCATACATGGTAAAATTCTTCATTATTCCATTCTTTATTATTCATTGGAATAACTCGCATCAGCGGCTCTATCGCATGCACGGTGAATTCTCGTTGTTATTCCATTCTTTATTATTACATTAGAATATCATATCCGCAAGCGGATTACGCATGATCTGGTTCCATTCTTTATTATTCTGTTGGAATATCCTGTCTGTGCGGATTACGCATGACCTGGTTCCATTCTTTATTATTACATTAGGAATAACATATGCATATGGTCTATCGCATTGCATTGGTGAATTCTTCTATTGTTTCATTCTTTATTATTCTGTTGGATTAACTTGTCTATGTGGATTACCGCAGTCATGGTGAATGATCATTCGTATTCATTCTTTATTAAATTGTGGAAATGATCTGCATACACGTGGATTACCGCATGGCGGTGAAAATCCATTTCGGCCAGATATTCTATTATACTGCGTATGAGATATCATTTCTTTTGTACTCGCCATGGAATATCATTTTCTTTGGTATTTTTTCATGAGTTACTATTCACCGTTACTATTCACTCTAGTATTATTCACTCGGGTATTCGGGGCACTTTTGTGTTGGAGTACTATTCACGAGTTACTATTCATTGGTTACTATTCACCCAAATTACTATTTACCCAAATATTATTCACTCGGTATTTGGGGTACTTTTATCTTTGGGGTATTATTCACGAGTACTATTTACAAGTACTATTCATAGGGTACTATTGGGTACTATTTACCCGAAAAATATATTTCTTTTCCTCATCCAAATTATTTTTGGTACATGAATATTATTCTTGAATTTTACTCTACAAAGCGAAGATCATGTCGACAATTTGGATGTTATTGATTTACGGATAAATTAAATTATAAATCTTTAAAATTTATCCTTGAACTTGTTTTATTGAATTATTATGTTATTGTCATTATCATCATGCTTATATTGTTATTAAAGTCATCTTTGGCTTACGTGCATAGATGAACTTGGTATGATTATGACCAGGGATTATTCGGTATAATCATGACCGTAATGTGACGAATGATGTGGTAAAAGTCCTCATTGGCCTGTAGTTCATTGATGGTCAGTTGTTGGTATGATTATGACCAGGAATTATTCGGTATAATCATGACCATTGATGATTACATGAATATCCTTGGCCGTGGTGTAGAGATTTATTCGATTTTATTTATTAAGCTGAGACTCAGCGATAAAGTTGATGAAAAACTTTTTAAATCATAGAAGATAGTAGATTTTATGCTCTACTTGACTCTTCTAATGGATTGCTTATTCATTGCGATTGTTGATCTAAAACTTGTAGTCTATTGTATTCTATCGGTTGTTATACAGTTGAAGGCTAAGGATAATTTATTCTGCATTATCTTAGTCATAATATTTCTTACTGGGCTAGTTGAGCTCACCCTTTTCTTTCATTGTTCTCTTCAAGAAATGAGAATATAGCTGGGACGAGTCGGGGAATGGAGTGATGGTCCAGGATAAGTGCCTTTAGTAGTCCTCACTATTCTGTGAAATAATGTGATAATAATTGTAATGAGGACTCCATTGAGTGTGGATATTGTCTAGATGACAATATTCTTGGTTAAACTCTCAGCTATGTTTTGTCGTATTTTACATGACTGATGTATTAAAGAAGTTGTATTTGATTTATGTACCATGTATTTGGCGACTCAAGATGGGTGATGTATACCTATTTTGGGGGCGTCACAATTGATATGGAAACTCGATTTTCCAGAATCATTGATGAGCTAGAGCAATTGGGAAAAGCATACACTACAAATGAGAAAAACAGAATAATTCTCAAAGCACTTCCATCCATATGGAAAATGAAAGTTACAACAATAAAAGAAATGCAAGATCTAACTACATATCCTATAGATAATCTCATTGAGAATCTTTGTGCCCACGAAGTTGATATGTTCGTCGAAAAAGCTGGATCAGACACAGATCTCAAAAAGAAAGGAATCGCCTTCAAAACTCTTCTGGTGGATCAAGAAAGTGACGATGAAGAATTAAATGAAGAACTCCTTAGTCTAGAGAACAATGAAGTTTCTCTACTGTCCAGACAACTTAGGAGAGTAATTCAAAGCAAGGCAAGAAAATATGCCAAAGGATTCATGAAAACAAACAACAACTTCAACAACTTCAAAGGCAAATAATTTTTCAAGCCAAAGACGCAAGGAGGAAATTTCAAAGCAAGTAATAACAACTTCAGAAGTACAAATCCAAATGAAAATTCAAACACATGTTTCGAATACAAGCAGCCTGGACACTTCAAGAAGGACTGTCCAAAACTAGCCAACAACAAAGTTCTTGTAGCTGAAGAAGGATGGGATCTAAGTGACAAGGAAGAAACTGCTGAGCAAATTTAAGAAATTGCAAATCTCTGCTTAATGGAAAATAATGACTCATCACCAAGATTTGAGGAAAATTCTGAACACCAATTGCTTAGCACCTCATTTTCTTCACACACACTAAAAAATATAAATGAAGAACACTATGAATTACAAGAAGCCTATAGTCATTTATATGAAAGTAATGAACTGTTAAAAGAAGAGTTAGAAAGATTAAGAAAAATAAATAAAAGTCTTGAAATTGAAAATGCTAATTTAATTATCACCAACGAAAGTTTAAATGAAATAAACTTAGAAAATAAAGAATAATTAGAACAACTTAAGAAAATTAATAAAAATATTGAAATAGAAAATTCCTCACTTATTATCTCAATTAAAAATCTTGAAATTGAAAATTCAACATTTGTTGTAATCAATGAAGATAATCAAGTACAAGATCAAGTTGTTATTAAAGAAATAAAAAAGAAAATTCAAGTTTAAAATTAGAAATAGAAAACCATAATTCCATAATTGAAAACTTAACCAAAGAACGTTAAGATTTAAATAATATAATTTATAAATTTACAAAAGGAAAGGAAAATCTTGATGTCATGTTAAATCAACAAAAATGTAGCTTTAATAAAGAAGGTTTAGGATATACTGGTGAAACAGGTGAATCAAAAGATAAAGGACTATATCACGTTAAATTTAAAGAAAAAGAAAGTCATATATCTCCCTTCAAAAAATGTTCCTATTGTAACAGAAATGGTTATTCTTTTTATATGTGTAATCCTAGAAATGGAAACTATAAAGGAAAAATGATTTGGGTTCCCAAAGGAACATATGTTACACCAACCATCACATGAAGAGAATTTCATAAACAGCATTATCATACTTCTCACAATCCAGTTACTCATAGAATGCTTTTTTCTACTAAAATTGAATATCCTATGCCGAGTAATTTGTAAAGGAAACTTCAAATGCTCCTTATACAAAATAAAAAACTCATCCTAAGGACCCTTCAATTTAAAGGGTATCAACTTGTAAAATTAGTACATATATTGCAAGTATGTCTTGCAGCTGATATGAATAAAAGCAAATGGTATCTTGATAGTGGATGCTCAAGACATATGACTGGAGACAAATCTAAATTAAAAAATCTTCAAGCTACAGACTTTGGTCAGGTAACTTTCGGTGATAACAATAAAGGTAAAATAATTGGAGTTGAATGTGTTGGTAATAACCACATAACCATTTGAAACATTCAGTTAGTCACTGGACTCAGGTATAATCTTCTATTTATAACTCTTGTGAGTCTTAGTGAATTGGTGAGAATGAAAGAAGAAATGAGCTTCTATTTATAGGAAAACATAGTTTCGATAATTGCATGTTTAGGGGCTCGACTTATTACAGTTTGGTACCTTCATCTTTGCCTCTATTTTTAATTTAGTCCTTCAAATATTATCAATCTTGTACAACCTCCCTTAATAGTACATGCATGTAAACTAATGGCAATTAATTGCTCCTTTATCCGATTAATTACTCGTTTGGTCAATTTAACATCTAGAAAAAACTATTATAAAAATAAATGTCAATTTCCACTAACACTAATAATCCCAACACAATGAAAATATTTTTATCAACAATTTCATCTTTAAAATTTTCGAAGTTTGAATTTTTCCGAAAAAATCAACCCTGGCAAATTTTGTGTTTATAGTCTATTTTTACTAATTTCATCGTCCCGGACTCAAATATCTCGTCCGCATATCCAAATTTAACTCCGAACTCAAATTCAATTTTTAATAACATTCATTATTAATATTATAACTCACAATATTAACAATCAGATCATTCCCAAGAAAGAGGGGGTTTTCCGATAAATATTTCTCCTTATTGGAGCGCAATTAGGTGACCAAACCCCTTTCCTCGACATAACTTTCTAGACATTGTCAATAATACAAATAATAATATGAATAACTTTGTCGTTTTAATTATTGATTTAATAATATAAAATATTATGACAATAATTGAATCAATAACGTGAGATACTATGCAGCAATTATTGAGGCAATAATTGAATAAAACAGAGCGACTTCTCACGTATGCATCAATAATCAATATCGTTTGCTACTATGCAACCACGCGTATTATTGTACTTTTATCATTGATTATTTTATGAAAACTTTTGTACTTTGAAAAATTTCACATATCACCCTTAACTTTAACCTTTTATCAATTTTACCATTTACTAAATAGAATAATAATTATAAGAAAATTGAATACTTTCATTTCATAAAATTCAAGGTCTTACAAACGAGTTCGAACCTTATTGGATAAATTCATTCTTCGAAGGTGGAGGAAAGACGTGAAAAGGTGTTATAAGAAGGTTAAGATCATATACTCCGACTAGACGTTGAATTCGAAAAATGAATGTTTTAATAGGATGTGCAACTCTTTTTATGAAGTGGCAGACTTGACGACATATAATGAAGATAAGACAAAAGTTATTATACATTAGATTAAAAGTCTCTTTAATGTACTAAAAAAAGATGATGGAACATATGGAAGTAATCAGTTGACTCTTTTCGGACAAGGCACCCAAGTGGGTAGTGATCCGAATAAGGCCAACCGACTCCTATTATTCAGATCACATCCTTTACCAATCATCTAATATGGGTTATAGTAATCCTGCAATAAGAAAAATAAAATGGTGATTTTCAAATAACACCGAAGAAGACACCAAAAAATGAAAAAGAATATAGTAAAATACGACATTATACCTAAAAATGAAAGGGGAAACCCCCTTCATGACATTATGATTTGTGGCAAATGGAAAGTCATCAACATGAGATGATTGCAAATTTGCGTTGGTGGAGAAGTCTCCAACCTGAAATGATTAAAATAATGATCATTAAAGCCTCTAAGAATGTGACTTATTCATATAAATTAGTGACAAGCTTGTAAATTAAGATCTATTCCACTATGTCTTATGTAGTCTTCTGGACCATGTTCTACTTGAGAATTGTTATTTAAGTACGCTTACAAAATAGTCACCTTGAGAACTCTACACAAAAGAAAAAGCAGTAAAATAAGACATTTAATCTAAATAAATAAGTTTTTACATTTGAAAAAATTAAAGAAAAAGGTTTACCAAATTAGTGAAATCCATGTTATGTTCAATGGTCTTGTCTTTCCCTTTCCCTTCCCTTTCCCTTTCTCTTTCTCTTTCTCTTTTTGTATCTCTTTCTTTTTCCCTTTCCTCACTCTTATAATTCTAACAACTTTCTCAATCTTAGACTAAAGGATTTTAAAGCGGGGTTGACCTTTATGATAAACCAACAAAGGACTATGAATATTGTTGTTTTCTTTACAACCACTACCCACTTGGGTGCCTTGTCCAGAAGGAGACGACTGATTACTTCCACACGCTCCATCATCTTTTTTTAGTACATTAACAAGCCTTTTAATCCAATCAAAATGAGTTGCACATCCTATCAAAACGTTCATTTTTCGAGTTGCATTATTTATCACCAAGTCGACCACTTCATAAAAAGAGTTGCACATCCTATCAAAACGTTCATTTTTCTAATTCAATGTCTAGTCAGAGTATATGATCTCAACCTTCTTATGACACCTCTTCACGTCTTTCCTCCACATTCGAAGAATGAATTTATCCGGTAAGGTTCGAACTCGTTTTTTCAGTAACACCGTAAGGACATGTCTACATAATATTCTCCTAAACTCAAATAATTGATAGTTGCAGTTAATGGTACATTCATCTTCTTTGAAATAAACTCTAAAACTGACTTCACAAGTCCTTTCAAACATATCCTGTGTTACATTGTACACCTCAAAACCACATTCTACTTTAACTGAATCGATGACACAATAAAGCTTCCTTTTACCTCTTCTTGAAATTCTTTGAATTTTGTCGTTGTATAAGCATCTTAAAATTGTTTCTCAAATGGATAATCAGTGAGGCATTTAATCCAATAATTGAAGGAATTGAAATCCGTCTCATTCTCTTATTGCACCTTACTTATTAATGCATTCTCATACTGCTCAACAAACTGTTTTAAAGTTGTCCTTGAATTCACATAACCATAAAAACATTCATACTTTCATTTCTTTGAATTGAGGACATTATAGCCCAAAAAGTATTCTTTAAAAATGTCGTCCCCCATCGACTTCTCTCAGCGTATAACCCAGTCAACCAGTATTTCTCTTTCAAGTTACATTTCTCAATGAAACTATCACATCGCTCTTCAAATACTTTACAAGTCAATGAATCATAAACTGGCTTCTGCATTGAATACTTGATAAATTCATATTGATTGCAACAACTTAATTTCTCGGGCAACTTCTTCATAATATGCCACAAGCACCACCTATGTTGCGCATTGGGGGACTCAATTTCAATAGCCTTCTTCATTACTTTGTCTTGGTTAGTGATTATCATGGTAGGAGCATGACCATTCATACATGCAAGCCAAGTTTTAAAAAGTCAACTAAATGACTCAATATCCTCATGAGATATTAATCCACAACCTAAGAGTATTGACTGACTGTGATGATTAACTCTAACAAATGGGGCAAATGACATGTCATACTTATTAGTTAAGTATGTCGTGTCAAAGGTAATGGCATACTCAAACTCCTCATAAGCTGCCCTAGTCCTTGCATCTGCCCAAAAGACATTTCTTAGTCTCCCATCATCATCCAAATACATCAAATAATAAAAATTTGTATAATTTTAAAGTGTCATAGCATCCCCATCACCAAGCCTTAACCACTTAACTTTGTCAAGATAATTGTAACAATCTTTCTTGTAAAAGGAAACACTCTCATACCCACCAGCTTCAACCACGAAAGAACTAAATTTTTTATTTGGTCTAATACCAGCTCTATCATTAAGTTCAAGTCTCTTTTCACATACTTGCTCATAATCCAATTTTTCTTATAAAATCTAGATTTTCCTGGGCTCAACTGATGATTATGATCAAGTGTTAGAGTCCTTACTCGCACTTTTTTGTCTTCGACTAATGCATCCCTAACCTTAGCATTGCAACCAATTTTGCTAACAAGGCGTAAATTGAAGGTATTCTTTGACTTTCTTATTGAACATCCTGATCGAGCACATGCAAGAACCACAAATTTAGTCTCTCCATTTTTTCCTTTTTTCGTAGATCTTATTTTCACCAATAATCCCTTTTGGTTACCATAATTAGTGTAATATTCTTACTCATCAACGAAACAAACTTCATTCCTACTTCCGGATCTCTAATTACTTCATCAACTTATTCACTTTCAACTAAATCCTCAGCCATAACATATTCCTCAATATCATTCATTCTCATACTTGAATCAAACTCATCACTACATGTCATTTCTGCAAATTTATAAAAATATATTAACTACATGCCATAGATATATAAAAAAGTGTATGACATTAAAAACCAACTTCTACTTATTCAATCAATTGGTACATTCATACCTTACATATAAACAAAACAGAAACACGAACAGAAAAACAATTATCCCTTGAAAGAAACTAGGAAATCTAATGTATGTCTTTTTTATAGCTCTTTTTTTGGGCATTTGTGTGCCTTTTATTTTCCCCGAGCTTTATACACACCACATGTACTTGGTTCCCCCACCTTTTTGGAGCTTATAGTGGATTTATTTAGCTAAAAGAAAAACTTATTCAGAAATTAAAAGACGTAATGCCTCAATATATATATATATATATACATTCACTATGCCCAAAAATGATCAATTCCAAATCACTAACAGGTACACACAAAAAAATTCTACTACTCCATATACATATGAAATGAGCTCAAAGCTTCAAAAAATGGGTTTCAAAATCATGAAATCAGTTTTTAGGGCATAAATATATACATATATATATTATCAATATGCATACATTATATATTATATATATGTATGTATACCTTGAAAGCTGCTGATTTTGGACCGGATTTTGTTCAAGGAGAGAGTTTGTAGAAGGAGATAAATTGTCTTTTCGAATGCAGGCGGCAGCGAGAGAGTTTGCTGAGAGAGAAAATTATCGGTAAAGTGATTTGAAAGTAAGGAGTTGTTTGGAATTATGGTTAGTTGATAGTGAGATGTGTTTATAAAGTGATTTTTCTTTCCGCTGATATAGACAATCCACATCAGCCGATCACTATATTTGATTCCCCCAGAATAATTATTTGGATTAATTACATATAGTAGTACCTTTTTAAAAATAATTACAAAAATCATACCTTTCTAAAATAATTACAAAAATATTATAATTTATATTTTTATTTACAATATTAATATAATTAAAAGTCCTTAAGTTAAGGGATTAATATGTAATAGCTGACATGGCAATATTAATGGGTTGCTTTATTTTGGAAGATGTGATAACCGCCATTACGTCTCTTCGTTTTTAAACCTTTGTTTGCATGTTGAAACCTTTTTTTATCTTTCTATTCGTCTGCTTCCCTTTCTTCTCTCTCTGATCGTGTATTATTCAAGCATTTGATCGCCATTTTTGTCTTGTTGTATTTCTACAGCTGTTCGTATTGTTGTTACTCTGTTCATTTTGTTGTATTTTTGCCATTTTCTGTTCGTATTGTTGTTACTCTGTCAATACAAACAACTTCTGTTTGTTGGTCACCATTTTCGTTGTTCTGTAAGTTCGATTAGTTGTTTTGTTTTGTTCGTTCGATTTGTGTTGAATGGCTGATACAAGGAAGAAGTACGTAAAGAGAAAGAGAATCTCAGAGGATGATTCTGTAAAGGGATTGAAGAAGTTTGTTGTGGAGAGGAAGGGGAAGGGGGTGAATGTAGGTCAGGAATCGAGTAAGAGTGAGCATAGGTTGGTGTTACATAGTGATATCAAGCATCCTGAAGTTCAGTTAGATGCTGATTTTGATGTCGATGTAGTTAAGTCAAAAGGACAAATGCTTAGCCAGAATATA
Organism: Panax quinquefolius; assembly: GCA_020205615.1. Lineage (NCBI taxonomy): Eukaryota > Viridiplantae > Streptophyta > Magnoliopsida > Apiales > Araliaceae > Panax > Panax quinquefolius. The sequence continues at coordinate 58,552,478 of CM035156.1, forward strand.
ATTCCAACAGAAAGAATTTTAAAGGTTTGTTAATTTAAATTTTGTTATTTTACGATCATATAAATGTTTGGTTTCTTAGTTAGTATGTTTTTGGTTACTGTTAGATTCTGATTTGGATACCAATTATGTTTAATCGATTTGGTATGTTTGGTTACCTTTTTATTCTGTTATGGTTACCATTAAAAGATGTTTTGGTTACAATCATATAATTGTTCGATTACTGTTAGATTATGATTTTGATACCACTTTTGTTCCCTTGAATTGGGTCTTTGGTTACTGTTTGTTATTGTAATGGTTACCATATATTTGCTTTAGTATACATGGTTTGACTAAAATGTGGTTGATTTATATGTTTGTTTATGTATTGGTTACCATGGATACATGGTTTGGTTACTATCATATAGCTATTTGGTTACTTGTTTAGTATGTTTATTGTTAATGTTTGCTTATGATTTGGAATCTATTATTGTTCCCTCAATTTGGTATTTTTGTTACTTTGTTATGTTATTTTGGTTTCCATGTATTTGTATAGTATACATTTGTTGGCTGAAATGGATTTGGTGTACATATTGATCATGTTTTGGTTACTATGATATAACTATTTGGTTACTTATTATATAACTGTTTGGTTACTATCATATAAAGCGATATATTACTATATAAACATGTTTTGGTTACTATGATATAATTTTTGATTACTATTTTATAACTATTTGGTTACTATGTTTGTAAAATCGATATGTTACTATATGAACATATTTTGGTTACTATGATATAATTGTTTGGTTACTATCATATAATTGTTTTGTTACTATCATATAAATGTTTGGTTTTCTATCAAATAACTGTCTGGTTACTATCTTATAATTGTATGGTTACTATCATATAACTATTGGTTTACTATCATATAACTATTTGGTTACTGTTTTATTATGTTATGGTTAATGGTATGATATTATTTGTTGGTTACTATGTAAGTGTTTATGGTATAAACAATGTTTTGTATTGGTTACTAATAACTGTTCAAATCTGATTTTGTTTATTTACAGTTATGGGACATGTATTATGAGGGATGTAACAGGAAATTTACTGGAAAAGTTATTTATTGGTGCGACGTGGAAGTTCCCAGCATGATTGTCAAGAAACTGAACGAAAGTCAGTTGGAGAAGTTCAAGGCAACATGTTTTGGGAATTTTCTGGAGTTTGGTGATCAGCACCAAATGTATTCCCAGATTATTCACCATGCTCTTATACGGGAGGTTCACCAGAGTGATGCCGGTGAAATGTGGTTTTTGTTTGGGGATAAAAGGGTCAGATTTGGGTTACCTGAGTTATGTTTAATTTTTGGGTTGAGATGGTAGGGTGAGGGTGATATTAATGCGTATAAAGGTATGGAGAATATGCTTATTGAAAAGTCTTTTGGGCATGAAGTTGTTATGCGTAATAGTATATGTAGGATTTATCGGAAGGCTATTTTTGATGACGATGACGAGTCTATTAAGATGTCATTGATTTTTTTGGTGTTTAATTTCATTTTATCCACAGTTTCTAAAAATTATGTGGGTGGGGCAATAGTCAATTTTCTATGTTATGGTGATGTTAGTAGTTTTCCTTGGGGGAAAGTTGCTTTCGAGATGACAAAGTACTCTTTGTCAAATGCTTTGAAAGGGAGATTGAAGAAAGGGAGGAATGGTGGGTCAATTTATAATTTCTACAAGGATCATTATACAAAATTGTACAAGTTGAATGGTCTACCTTATGTATTCCAAGTTTTTATGTTTGAGATCATTCCGTTATTCAAAACTCGGGGCATATGCAATGATGAGCATCCGTCTGATGTCCGTCTATTTAGATGGAAGGAGCTAGTGAAGCCCCCTACGAATGACAAGTTGAATGATTTAGTTTTTTGTTCAGGACAGGTATGCAGTTTACTACTAAGAGTATAATTGGTTACCTTTAGTTATATATTTAGTTACTGATTATATTTTGTGATGTTTAGTGTTAACAAAGTAGTTAGTTACCTTTATATACTCATTTGGTTACTGATTAGTTATGTTTGTGTTAATAATAACAATGTATTTTGTTTCCTAAATATACGTATTTGGTTACTAATTAAATTACCCTCGTGTTGCTAATAACAATTTTGTTGGTTACCCGATTATACAAATATTGTCTACCTTTCTTAATTGTTTTGGTTACTGATTTATATATATTTGGTTACCTGTATTTATGTAGTTGGTTACTAATTATGTTTTATGATTCTTTATTTTCTATTTTTTTTACTGTTTTTGTTCAATGTTTGTCATATATTATACTAAATGTACTTAATGTTTTTCAGTTGAGGATAAAAAGCCTGATTCCCACGTCCGAGGAGAAGGATCAACTTGATTTGTGTGGGCTTCAATTTTTAAATGGGAAGGATGTTGATAAGAAGGTTTCAAAAAAAGTTGAGGGTGACAACATTGGATTTGATATGTCTGAAGTTAAAGATGTAATTGATGCATGGTTTAGGCCGTTGGAGAAGAAAGTGTTTGAAATTAAGAAAGACATTGTAAAATTACGGGCTGATATTAAGGATGATATGCATGTTTTTCATGTTCAGTTATATAGGGACTTTAGTTCTATTATTAAAGATGAGTTACACGAGATCAAAGGTATTGGGGACAAACTAGTTGATGGTGATTCTGATGGTGATTCTGATTCTGATGATGGGTGATGATGATGATGATGATGATGAAGATGATGTAGGTGATGAAGCTGATGATGTAACTGATGAAGTTGATCATGGTGTTGATGTTGATGATGATGTTTTGAAAGGTAATAATAACGATGATGATGATGATGAGGTTTGTGATGATGGGTTAAAAGGCGATGAGAAAAATGATGAGTTTGATACTGAAGTCGTAAAAGAGTGTGAAGATGTTATTATGGTTGATGAAGTTGTTAAAGATGATGAAGTTGTTAAAGAGTGTGAAGACCCCCATGTTGATGAGGTTGTTGATGATGGTTCAAAACTAAATAAGAATAATGATTGTGAGGATGTGTCGAATTTTGTTGGGAAGAAGGATGGTAATGAATTTGAGTATGGTAATGAAGTTGAACGTGATGGTATGGTTGAAGAACATTATGAAATAATAAATAATGATGATCAAGAAAATGTCAAGGTTAGATATTTTTGTTTGTTTTGTTGTGTGTTATATGTCTTTTTCTTAATGATTAATTGGTTATTTTTTATTTTGCATAGATTGTCAAGAATGATGATATGCCAACTTTTGACATATTAAGCCAATGCACTAGGAAAGAAATTGTTGTGTATGTTGCTGCCGAGGTTAGTGTTATAACGATATGCCAACTTTTTTTTACATGCTTTAGGTTTTGATTCTTTATTCACGATTTAACACTTGGCAACTTGACTCGAAAATATATAGTAACCATTATAATGTTTCACAGTAACCAAATCAGCATTAGTTAGTAACAAGTATAATGATTCATAGTAGCCAAGATTGCATTAGATAGTAACCAATACAACATTAGATAGTATAATGTTACACAGTAACCAAGACATCATTAGACAGTATATTATTGTTCAATTTATATCTATTTATATATGTTTGTTATTGCATATATTAGTTATATGCATGTGTTTATGTAAAAATCTAATTGTATTTGTTACATTTTATGTCAATTGATAAAGGGGAATAAATTTGAGACATAAAGTAACTCTGTACTTGATGAGATGATTTTGACCACACAGGACATTGTTCATTGTGATGAATTGGAGAAAAGTGTCCATAAAGTCGGTGGTAGACCTGTCCGTGAACATGCAAAGAGTGTCGTTCTGCGGTCTCCATATGCAGCAACGTTTAGATCGGCAGGTTCATCGTCTAATGCTGCGGGTGCTAGTCAAATAGTTGCAGTTCTTTCTGCATTTCCCAAAGTATGCATAGATATGCCATCGAAATATGAAGAGGCATTGTTTGAACAATGGTTTAAAATTGGGCTAAACAACATAAAAAGGTTTGTTTTTTATTGTTAACAATGCTATAGTTTTTATGAAATAAATAATTGTTTTATTGTAGAGACAAATGGTTAATATTAAATAAATGTAATTGTTACTATTATTTTATGTTCTGGTTAATGTTTTATTATGTTATGGTTACCATTTTATTATGAGTTGGATACCATTTGTTTGTGATCTCAAAATGGGATTTTGGTTAATATCATATTATATGTTGGTTAATATGTAATTGTTATGTATATACAGGTTGGTTAAATTGGTATTGATTTCATTATATTTCTGTTTGTTTTACTGTCATATTATATTCTGGTTACTGTCATATCATAGGTTTTGGTTACTACCATATTATAATTTGGTTACTATTTTGTATTATTTGATTTATGTTAATGTTCCATTGAAGTAAACTGTTTGTTACTTTATATTATATTTGTTTACTAGGTATTTGTTTAGTACATTCAGTTTGCTTAAATTATTTTTGATTACATGATGTTACTGTTTTGGTTACTATTAAATTATTGTTTGGTTACTATTATTTTATGTTTTGGTTACTATTTTGTTATATATTGGTTACTATTTGATTATGGTTATTATATTAATATTTGTTGGTTACCAAGTTATTGTTTTAATTAAGTTGTTGGTTAGTATGTTAATTATTAACTGTTCAAGTTTGATTTTGGGTAGTGTGTATATTAATACGGTAATTATTAATGTTAGTGTGTTTACTAATATACTTTTATATTGAAGGATTGACAAATTCCCTGGGAAGAATGACATAATTGAACCTGCTTTTGTATCTGGGTCTATCCCAATATCATCAAAAATGTGGTTCTACAAATTAAAGACTCCTGGACAATGGTTAGACGTTGATGTGAGTTTTTTTTTTTAATTTATATTTTTGTAGTTATGGTTACATTATTTAGTTGGTTCAGTAACTAGTGTTAACAATGTTGGTTCATTAACTAGTGTTAACAGTGTTGGTTACATTCATTACATAATTTCATTTTTCAGCAACTGTTAATAGCTTATATTTTTTTTTGGTTCAGCACATCAATGTTGCGTTATATTATTTCTGTAAATTGGCGAGACATTTCGATAGTGTTTATATAAGGGCAACGACTACGGATTGTTGGTTCCATGCCAAGATGACCGCTCTTTTCGAGGAGTATTCAAGCAAAAATGCAGATAAGAGTGTTTTGTCTGGGGAGGGTGATGTTGTTGAATACATTCATGGGCTGTTTATGGATGTTAACACACCATGGAAAAATGTTGACTACGTGTTGTTCCCCATTCATATGTCATCACCGGACCATTGGTTTTTGTTGACATTTGATGTGCATCGTAGACGTCTAACTGTTTACAATTCTCTGCAGCCAAAAAGGAAATCCATGCAAACAAAAATCATGGATGTTTGTGAGCCTTACATATTTTTTCTTCCCATTTTACTGCGCAAGGTTGGTTTTTGGAGGGATAGGTGTGACATTGACTTTAGTAGTGAACCGTACCGCAATAAGGAGGAAAATGATATAATTGAGTTGGAATTTGCAGATACGGTTCCTGAACAAGTTGAGGGGTAAGGGTTATATTGTTTACATTTTTTTAATTATTACATATATGTTGGGTTACCATGTTTTTGCCTAGTATTCATGGTTTAATAAACTGGTTTTAGTGTACATGTTGTTTATGAATTGGTTACCATCATATACTTTTTTTGGTTATTTTCATATAACTATTTTGGTTACTATCATATAACTGTTTGGTTACTTATACTGTATGTTTTTTGTTATTGTTTGCTTATGATTCGGAAAATACTCTTGTTCCCTCAATTTTGTTGCAATATCATTTTCATTATAGGATGTTGGATATACATTTTGTTTATGCTTTGGTTACCATTAAAATTGGATTTGGTTATTGTTATCTAAATATTTGGTTACTTATTTGTTATATTTTGTTTACTGTTATAACAAATAAGTAACCAAATAGGTTGGGTTACCATGTATTTGCCTAGTATTCATGGTTTAATAAACTGGTTTTAGTGTACATGTTGTTTATGAATTAGTTACCATCATATAACTATTTTGGTTACTATCATATAATTGTTTTGGTTACTATCATGTCACTGTTTAGTTACTTATTCAGTATGTTTTTTGTTACTGTTTGCTTATGATTCGGAAAATATTCTTGTTCCCTCAATTTGGTATTTTTTTTATAATCTAAGTTGTTTTGGTTACCATGTATTTGTGTAGTATACATTGGTTGTCTGAAATGGTTTTGGTTAATATGTTGATCATGTGTCAGTTACCATTAAAATATGGTTTTGTTAATACGATATAACTGTTCGGTTACTTCTTCAGTATGATTTTTGGTATACATTTTTTTGTGTTGGTTGGCTCTAATTTATGTTTTGATTAATTTTATATATAACTGTTTGGTTACTGCATAAACTGATATGTACTATTTCTAGGTTGATTCTAGTTTTTTATTTTAGTTATCTTTTGTCCATTTGTACAGTGATTGCGGGATGTTCACGATTTGTTTCTCCAAGCATGTCATTCATTAGAAGTTTGATGAAATTCCTATTCCATTCCCCATTGCGCAGTATCGGAAGAAGTTATGCACAAACCTATATATGCATGCAAGGAACAAACAGTATGAGGGATATGAGACGGACAAAGAATTCCCAGGAAGATTTGTTCCAGATTTTGATTAGTTCGGATCTTGTTGTTTTCTCTTTATGAATTGTGTTTTGTATTTTGTTTGTTTTTTGGGATATACACAACAATTTTGTATGGTTTATAAGTTTGTAATGTTTATTGGATTTTATATAGATGGGATTTCATATTTGATTATATTAGCAGTATTTGAATTACTTTGTGTGTTGGTTGGTATTTGATTTGTTTAGGTTGTGTTTGCTACATTATTTTGAAATGTACAGTTGGTAACCAAACATGTATAAAAGAGTAACCAGCTAATGTTTTGATAGTATCCAGAGATTTACAATTTTGTATCAGGACATATATCAATTGTTAAATGTACATGTGAGACTGTGAGAGTACACATTGGTTGCCTAAAAAAACAATATCACTTTCATTATAGGTAGCTGGATATACAGGTTGTTTATAATTTGGTTACCATTAAAATTAGTTTTGGTTACTGTTATCTGACTATTTGGTTACTTAGTTGTCATATTTTGTTTTCATTATTATAGTGTTAAATGTATGTGTCTGATTTATAGTAGCTGATAGTAACTAAACATTAATGAAGTGGTAATCATTTTATTTTAGGTGGTAAACAAAATTACATAAAAATGTTTTAGAATAGTTAACAATTGTACAATGTATATAGATGTGTGCTTTATATTGGAAACTCATAATGAAATCAGAAATCAAAATAGTAATCAATAACAATTTTGTTTACTGTACACAAGCAAAACTATTACCAACCATATGGATAATGGTTACTCATAGCAAACAATTTTATATTCATGTATTTACACTCTTAATGTATTTTCACTATATCAGCCCTTTTTTGGTCTTAAAACAGGTGGATTATTGCATGTTTTCCTGTTGTGTCCTTTTTCTTGGCACCTGCTGCATTTGTTTTGAATTTTGATTTCAGACCCGTGTTTGTACCTTCCTATTTTTGGTCTTCCCGCTGGTCTTCTTGTGTTCGGTGGTTTTACACATATGTTGCTTACTTCCTCTGGTATATCCCAGTTTTCTTTGTCATCTAAAGGCATGATGGATGCTGAGTATGTGTCGACCAAAGTTGTTTTAGAGTAATTTTTTGAGCAAAAATCATAACAGCTCAAATTTTGCTTGTTCAAAACAGCAGCAGTGTGCGGACAAGGCATCTCATGGTATTGAAATTTACGACATGTGCATGTCTTTTGATCGATGTCCACAATCTATTGTTTAGCGACATCGTAAACAGTGAAATCACTAAGTTTGATGTCTCAACCTACAACACAAATTAAGTTTTGTTAGAATAAAGTACAACTGGAATCATTTTCATTGTCTAAAAACAAGATAAAAAAAGTAAAGTAAACAACTCAATGTTATAATTACAAAACACAATAACATTATAATTATACACAGTAACCAAACAAGCATCAGTTAGTAACCAGTACAATGATACACAGTAACCAACTCAGCAGTAGCCAGTATCCATTATAATGTTATGTAGTAATCAATTAAGTAATAGTTAGCAACCAATCTAATATTACACAGTAACCAAGTTACCATTAGTCTGTAACTAAGTCAGTATTAGTTAGTAACCATTATAATGTTATACAGTAACCAAGTCAGCATTAGTCAGTAACCAATTTAACAATAATTAGTAATATTATGCAGTAACCTAGATAATATTAGTCGGTAACTAAGATATCATTAGATAGTATAACGTTACACAGTAACCAATAGTGAACAAAATATGTTTCCATAAAATGTTAATGCAACTTATGATGCAATAATTTATATTTTGTATTAGTTACCTTAAGTTTCTTTGATCTAATGATATTAGATTGCAACCTTTCCTCAGTTGTTGTGGAAAGTGTTGTGAATGTTGATATGGCTGCTTGTTTGTTTGTGAAATACCATCTTTGAACAAGACAACGTAGGCATTCAATCATTGATGCAACTGGAAGATCCTTGATCATCTTGATTGCGTTGTTGATAGATTCGGTGGTGTTGGAAGTCATTGTTGAGTATCTACTTACAGTCCCATGGAGCCTGGTGCACTTTTCCAACTTGACCTCTTCCTCCAAATATGTCCTTATTCGAGGATCAATGGCATCAAGTTCAGCCATGTGTTTATTGAATTGTTCAATAGTGTAAGCTCTACAAGCCCCATTATAAGCCTGTTTAAGTTCCTTTCCTCTCTTTTTGAATCTATTTTTAATATTTTTCAGTACATGGTATATGCAGGAACCATGCATGACGTCCGGAAACACAAAATTCAGTCCTTGTATAATGGCTTCATGTCTATCTAAGACAATGCATTGGCCTTACCTAACTCCACAAGAAATTCTCAAATTTACGAAAAACCATCTCCAAAATAATTCATTTTCGCTGTCAACCACTGCAAAAGCAATCGGAACAATGTTTTGGTTGTGTGCTTGCTATCAGTAGTGTCCCCCCGTAAGTTGATTGTATAAACATTCCATCGATTACAATTATTGGAAAGCAATGTTTCCATGCTTGAATGGATGCTCCAATGGCAAAGAATAAATACTTGAAACGGCCATTGTGACGACCCGAGAATTTAGAAAATTATTAAATCTTAAATTTAAGTTAAATAATAAACTTAGACAGAAAATAAGTGAATGGATTTGAGTTTTCTGGAAAGGAATTTTGTGAATTTAAAATTTCTGTGGTGAATTATTCATGATTAAGGGTACATGTGTATATGTTCTGTGAATATGGTATTATATGTGTACAGAATGTGGTTAAGGGTCAAGGGTTGACCAGATAAATTTTATCAGTGTCCAAACCCTATGTATATATTTAGAACGTCCCACGTTCAGCTAGAAAATTCTTACAATTTATAAGAAAACCATAGAAATTCGGTTTCGAAACCCTAAATTCGGGCAAACCTAATTCTAATATGAAACCCTAATTTGAGAATTTAAAGGCTAAATGTAATGGCATTAGTATTTTTGCGATTATAAATATAATTAGGGATAACCCTAATTGACTATTTGAGAAACCCTAATTTTAAAGTTTAAAACCCTAATTATTCTGTTTGAAACCCTAATGGACTAAATTGCTAAATTAGCAATTTTAATTAGGAATTTTTAATCCTAATTGTCAAGATTGATTTATAAATTAGAATATAATTAGAAATCCTAATTATAATTTAGAGGTATTAATTTTCTATTTAGAAAACCTAAATTGAAAATATTAGAAAAATAATCTTTGGGAACCTTAGGTTTTAACCCTAAGGGTTAAAACCCAAAGGGTCAAACCCTAAGGGTTGTAGCCAATGTCTAATAGGCCCTTAAATTTAGGAAGCTAAAAGTCTAATTTACCCTTTTTGTCCCATTTGGTGAATTATTGCTAGAAAATCCTACCATATCTTGCAAGTCATCATTTCCCTAACCTAGATATGGGCTACAACACCAGCACATCAGCTATTAGCATACAAGTTCATTGCATCAATTAATTGCGAAGATTAAGAGAGAGAAAGTGTATTATTACTTCATTTGTGCAACCCACACTTAGCCATACTCTCTCTAAGCTCAAACCCATGAATTCTTATAGCATTTCAGTCACTAAAATTAGCCCCACCAACTCACATAACAAATCAGCAGTCAAGGAATCAAAGATTTGCTCACTTAAAGGTATAAAACCCCTAAATATTAGAAATCCTATGATTCTATGTTATATGTTGTAAATCTTTGGTTAGATATGTGTTTTAGAGTGACTTTGAGTGATCTGGGTTGATAGATCATAGATCTATAACATCTAGATGCACAATTTTGAAGATTTTAAAAATCTAGAAAACTTGAAAAATATGGCGGCGCCCCATATATCGAGGCCTTAGATCCTTCACCGTTGTTTGTTTATCAGGTTTTATGTTATGGATATGTTCTATGCCATGTAGGCTTTCATCCTAAAACTTGAATCGTGGTTGGATCGTGTCTAGATTTGAAGTTATGATCACCAAACATGGTTGATCGACCATGTAAGATCGCTTTCGAAAACCCGTAAAATTCCCTGATTTCAGTTTATCTCTCGATAAGTTTTTCATGGCTTCGCTTCTTGCTAGTGTTTTATTATTTTGGTCGTGTTGTTGGTCGGATGTTGTAGGTCGTATATGAACTACTAATACATGCCATAAGATCACCTTGATTAACAACAGATCATAGATAATTGTGGTCAAACCACCATCAACCAACCGGCCTTATGAAAATGGGCAACCTGCAATAGCATGAACATCGTCCCGACGTGACCTTTTGAACGCCCCAGATCTGACAGATTTAAGGTGTTTTAATGTTTTTGTTATAACCAACTTGTAGCTTGGTATATGTACTTTAAAGTTATGGCTTTAGATCCCACAAGTAATCAACAGATCGGGCGTGGTAGTTGGTCAAACTAGGTAGATTGATCATGTTTACCGTTTCTGGAAAACCCAGAAAATGGTTGAGTAATAATTCTGACAAGGTTTGACCAGCCATTATTTGTTATTTGTGATGTTGTGGTGATGCTTTGATGGTATAGAATTGTAGTCTGACATATCCTCTACATATTGGAACCTTAACATTACATGAAACATACGACCGAACATTAAATTAATCGAGTGACAAGATGGCTATTGGACCGCCTGGGTTTCAAGAACCCGTAACGTCCCGACAAGGTTTTTGATTACCCAGATCTTGTTGTTTTGTTGTTGGATGGCCATGTTATCGATTGATAATCATAGTATTACATTTATACTACATTTTAGGTACCATTAATCGCTTGATTATAATGAAACATGAATTTATTTCTGGTCAAAGTGGTAACCTCGAAGTCTGACATGAAGATCTGGGTTTGGGCTGATGAACACCAAGAACACCTATAGCGACGGGTCTGTCGCTATAGGGCCCTTTTAGCGATAGTTTATTTAAGAAATTAATTATTTTAATTAATAAAATTATAAAAATTGTTTTTTATTATTAAAAATACAAAATAAATTATGAAAATTTATTTTAAAGTCCAAAAATTAGTTTTTAATTATTTTGAGTATATTTCATAAATATTTAATATTTTTGGAATATAAATAGTATTTAATTTATTTAATTACAATATTATATAAATTATTTAAAAATGATTTTAATACTTTAAAAATCATGACAAATTATATTATGGTATAAGAAAATATTTTAAGTTATTTTTAATAACTTTTGATATTTTGTGATGAAATTCATTAATAAATTAATATTAATGGTAATTATTTTATTTAATAAATATATTAAATAAATTATGGAAAAATAGAATTAATGATTTAAAAATCGTATAAAAATGATTTAAGTGTTATAAAAATATTTTAAGTTATAAAATATAACTTTTGATATTTTGTCATGAAAATATTAATATTTTAATATTAATATGAATTATCTGGATAATGGATTTAAGTGTTTAAAAATCATATAAATATGATTTTAAGGTATTAAAAATACTTTGTGATATTATAAATATATTATAATATTATGTTATGATTTTTATTAATATTTAATATTAAATAAATATTAATGATTAAGGAATTATGTGGTATTTATATTAATTAATTATGATATTAATGATTGAAAAATTATGATAAATGATATTAATTATCTGAAAATTATTTAAAGTCTTTGAAAATTATTTTGACTGATAATATGATTATCTAAGATAATTGTTAAGTGTTTAGGCAGAGTTTAATTAAATTTAAACTCGAGTATTATCCGACTAGATCGTCGGGATGTTAGAATTTTGTCGGATTCAGCTCGGACTTAAATAGTCTGACTTGATGCTAAGTGTTATGTGATGTATAGACTGATAGAGTTATGTGTTATATGTTTAAGTTATTCTATGTAAATATATATATATATATATAATAGTATTATATTGTGATGATATTATTCTAATTTGTATATCTATATTATTAATATTAGGTCTTTCAGACGAAGCTTATTAAATTGCTTAGCTTTAATCAACTGCTCGTGCAAGTTTTTACTTAACTCTACTAAGAGTTGTTTCATTCGAGATATGCTTATGGTTAATCATTCTTGATTGCCCTATAGAATTGTACTCAATACATATTGCATGTATAAGTCGGTATGAAAGGTCGATCACCTTCATTACCAAATTTAAGTACAGATATATTTGATCATGTTCAATACTTGTTCACCAAAATTTTGTTCGTGCTAATTCACAACTATATTGATGAATTATAGCCAGCTTATTATTCAGACTCTTTCAATCATGATATATCTTAATAAATTTAAACTTGACTGGGCAACTTTCATGCTCACCATTGCTATATCATGATAAATATTGCAGATAAGTCGAATGCGCTCAGATACAAGAAAAGGATAATGCCAAGTTCAGCTTGGGATAAAATGTGCAGCTTAATTGTAATAGTATAATGTGATAGTAACGTTAGATGTTAGACGGGTTATGAATTGTGTAATAAATTAAGGTTACTCGAACTTGGGGAAAAATGTGTATGTTTAGTGTATAAACAATTTATGTTTATATCTTCCGCAATAGTTATAGATTTAGCATACCAGATCCGCGGTGATTTGGGACACGGATTTGGGGATGCTACAGTTGGTATCAAAGCTGTTGGTTATAAACCTAGTGTAGTGATACCTTAGTCTAATAACCGCAGTGATTAAGATAAGTACTAACTCAAATAGAGTTAGTGTGTCGATAAGATTCAAAGACGAATCTCGGCGAGTTATAAGATATAGAGTTTCCTAACTCTGATAATAAAATTGAACAATAGTGATGAATAGATAGAGTCTAAAAGACTAAAGGTACAGGGATAGGAGATCGTCAAACAAAACGATCATAGTATAGAAATGAATCGTAATATATACGATGAGATCACCCCGTGATCTGATGTGGATCAATCGAATGATTGAAAAGTTTACAGCAAGATTTCTGTGTGTCAGTGGTACTATGAATTGGTACAGATTCAGGAAAGGTTTATGAATATGAGTTGAATGAAACTCGTATTGAGAAGGGAGTTAGTATTAGGTGGGGATTTCAATTGAGGACTCATGTTAGCAGCTAAGTTGTATGATTCTTCGTATGGGAGTTGAATTGTACTTGGTGTAACAACCACTTAGTTTCTGGCACTGATACTCATTAAAATGTTTGTGTCGCGCTATTTGCTATATGCATGTTGAGAGGGTGATTCCTTTCTCAGGTGTATAACAGATAGATAGGTTCTAAGTAGAGAATATTAGGTTAAGTACGAGTTCTTAAAACTCATACTTATGGTACGTTCGTGACTCATGATTATATGAAATGTTTATGAACCCCTCAGCGAATGGACGCGAAAGGTCTGACTAGGACAAGTTCTAAAACTCATATGATTGTGGCAAGTTCCTGAACTCATAAGTGTGGTAAGTTTGACGAACTAGGTATAGTTTTGTGTGAATGGAGTATTGAGGATAATGGGAATAGATAGATTACTAAGCAAATGATTATTAGTGGAGACATAAGTTTTTCAAAACTCCTAGCTATGCTAGATTTCGAAATTTTGACATCAAGCTAAATACGCACTATGTGCTTTTAAAAAAAATGTAGACTCGTAATCATTTTTGAAACGGTTTAAAGTATAGTCTATGCTACTTATTTCAGCTAGACACAAATGATTTGAAATATCAAAATATATTTTTATTTATCACTTATGTACCATGTAACTCAAAAGCGTAGATGATAAAAAGGTGATGGAGTTATAAATACAGGAATACATAGTGTGAATTTGATCTAAAATCGTTATTCCACTATTGTATGATGTGTTATGACAAAGTCATACGATGACGACATCCTTAAACGGACTGTTAATACAGTACGGCATCATGACGTCATTCTCAAAAATGTTTTCAAAAATTTTAATTTGCCAACGGGGTTTGGCTACACTTAAATAATTCGATTGAATTGAATTATTGATATGAGTCTACGCTATTCGATTCAAATAGACTAATGTTATGAAAACTCTAAGTGTTCATTGAGAAAATTTCCCGAACCAAATTGTTTTGGTACTAATCCTATAATAAGACTAAGGTAAAATTTTGTGCCTATGGCAATGATGAGAAATAGATCGACCAAAGAAGATTTGGCGAAGACAGGCATACCAAAGCTAATTACCCTCTATGTCCGTAGTAAGTTATGACGATTTCATGATGAATTTCCATAAAACCTTTGCAAAATGATGATAAATAGTCTATGTAACTCCTCAGCACAATTTAAAAATATTACTCTTGTGAGTGGTGTATTGGGTAGCATGTGATGATGTGTATGAATGGTGTAAGTAGTATGGTATACGGTGTAAGTTGAATTTCAGAGAAAAAATTCTTAGAAGAAGGGGTGAATGTGACGACCCGAGAATTTAAAAAATTATTAAATCTTAAATTTAAGTTAAATAATAAACTTAGATAGAAAATAAGTGAATGGATTTGAGTTTTCTGGTAAGGAATTTTGTGAATTTAAAATTTTTGTGGTGAATTATTCAGGATTAAGGGTATATGTGTATATGTTCTGTGAATATGGTATTATATATGTACAGAATGTGGTTAAGGGTCAAGGGTTGACCAGATAAATTTTATCAATGTCCAAACCCTATGTATATATTTAGAACGTCCACGTTCAGTTAGAAAATTCTTATAATTTATAAGAAAACCCTAGAAATCGGTTCTGGAAACCCTAAATTCAGTTCCGAGAATCCGAAACCCTAATTCGGAATATGAAATCCTAATTTGAGAATTTAAAGGCTAAATGTAATGGCATTAGTATTTTTGATTATAAATATAATTAGGGATAACCCTAATTGACTATTTGGGAAACCCTAATTTTAAAGTTTAAAACCCTAATTATTCTATTTGAAACCCTAATGGACTAAATTACTAAATTAGCAATTTTAATTAGGAATTTTTAATCCTAATTGTCAAGATTGATTTATAAATTAGAATATAATTAGAAATCCTAATTATAATTTAGAGATATTAATTTTCTATTTAGAAAACCTAAATTAAAAATATTAGAAAATTGATCTTTGGGAACCTTAGGTTTTAAGCCTAAGGGTTGTAGCCAATGTCTAATATGCCCTTAAATTTAGGAAGCTAAAAGTCTAATTTACCCTTTTTGTCCCATTTGGTGAATTATTGCTAGAAAATCCTACCATATCTTGCAAGACATCATTTCCCTAACCTAGATATGGGCTACAACACCAGCACATCAGCTATTAGCATACAAGTTCATTGCATCAATTAATTGCGAAGATTAAGAAAGAAAAGTGTATTATTACTTCATTTGTGCAACCCACACTTAGCCATACTCTCTCTAAGCTCAAACCCATGAATTCTTATAGCATTTCAGTCACTAAAATCAGCCCCACCAACTCACATAACAAATCAGCAGTCAAGGAATCAAAGATTTGCTCACTTAAAGTTATAAAAACCCTAAATATTAGAAATCCTATGATTCTATGTTATATGTTGTAAATCTTTGGTTAGATATGTGTTTTAGAGTGACTTTGAGTGATCTGGGTTGATAGATCATAGATCTATAACATCTAGATGCACGATTTTGAAGATTTTAAAAATCTAGAAAACTTGAAAAATATGGCCTGACAGCCATATATCAGAGGCCTTAGATCCTTCACTATTGTTTGTTTATTGTGTTTTATGTTATGGATATGTTCTATGCCATGTAGGCTTTCATCTAAAACTTGAATTAGGGTTGGATCGTGTCTAGATTTGAAGTTATGATCAGTCAAACATGGTTGACCGACCATGTAAGACTATTTTCGAAAACCCGTAAAATCCCAGATTTCCAGCTTTATCTCGACAAAGTTTTCATGGCTTCATTTCTTCTAGTGTTTTATGATTTTGGTCGTGTTGTTGGTCGGATGTTGTAGGCTGGTATATGAACTACTAATACATGCCATAATATCACCTTGATTAACAACAAGATCGTAGATAATTGTGGTCAAACCACCATTGACCAACTGGCCTTATGAAAATCTGGGCAACCTGAACAAAGATGAACATCGTCTGACAAACTTTTTGAACGCGCCCAGATCCGATGATTTAAGGTGTTTTAATGTTTTTGTTATAACCAACTTGTAGCCTGGTATATGTACTTTAAAGTTATGGCTTTAGATCCCACAAGTAATCAACAGATCGGCGTGGTAGTTGGTCAAACTAGGCAGATTGATCATGTTTACCGTTTCTGGAAAACCCAAAAAATGGTTGAGTAATAATTCTGACAAGGTTTGACCAACCATTATTTGTTATTTGTGATGTTGTGGTGATGCTTTGATGGTATAGAATTGTAGTCTGACATATCCTCTACATATTGGAACCTTAACATTACATGAAACATGACCGGAACATTAAATTAATCGAGTGACAAGATGGCTACTTTGGACGGTTGCTGGTTTCAAGAACCCGGATAACGTCCCGACAAGGTTTTTGATTACCCAGATCTTGTTGTTTTGTTGTTGGATGGCCATGATATCGATTGATAATCATAGTATTACATTTATACTACATTTTAGGTACCATTAATCGCCTGATTATAATGAAAACATGAATTTATTTCTCGTCAAAGTGGTAACCTCAAGTCCGACATGAAGATCTGGTTTGGGGATGATGAACACCAAGAACACCTATATATGACGGTGTTTGTCATATAGGGCCCTTTTAGCGACAGTTTATTTAAGAAATTAATTATTTTAATTAATAAAATTATAAAATGGTTTTAATTATTAAAAATACAAAATAAATTATGAAAATTTATTTTAAAGTCCAAAAATTAGTTTTTAATTATTTTGAGTATATTTCATAAATATTTAATATTTTGGAATATAAATGGTATTTAATTTATTTAATTACAATATTAAATAAATTATTTAAAAATAATTTTAATACTTTAAAAATCATGAAAAATTATATTATGGTATAAGAAAATATTTTAAGTTATTTTAATAACTTTTGATATTTTGTGATGAAATTAATTAATAAATTAATATTAATGGTAATTATTTTATTTAATAAATATATTAAATAAATTATGGAAAAATAGAATTAATAATTTAAAATCGTATAAAATGATTTAAGTGTTATAAAAATATTTTAAGTTATAAAATATAACTTTTGATATTTTTCCATGAAAATATTAATATTTTAATATTAATATCAATTATCTGGATAATGGATTTAAGAATTTAAAAATCATAAAAATATGATTTTAAGGTATTAAAATACTTTGTGATATTATAAATATATTATAATATTATGTTATGATTTTCATTAATATTTAATATTAAATAAATATTAATGATTAAGGAATAATGTGGTATTTATATTAATTAATTACTATATTAATGATTGAAAAATTATGATAAATGATATTAATTATCCGAAAATTATTTAAAGTCTTTGAAAATTATTTTGATCGATAATATGATTATCTAAGATAATTGTTAAGTGTTTAGGCGAGTTTAATTAAATTTAAACTCGAGTATTATCCACTAGATCGCCGGATGTTAGAATTTTATCGATTCAACTCTCGACTTAAATAATCGACTTGATGCTAAGTGTTATGTGATGTATGTATTCGATAGGGTTATGTGTTATATGTTTAAGTTATTCTATGTAAATATATATATATATATATATATATATATAATATATTATATTGTGATGATATTATTCTAATTTGTATATCTATATTATTAATATTAGGTCTTCGATCGAAGCTTATTAAATTGCTTAATGCAGAATCAAATCTGCTCAGTAAGTTTTTACTTAACTCTACTAAGAGTTGTTTCATTCAAATATGTTTATGGTTAATCATTGTTGATTGCCACTGTAGAATTGTACTCAGTACATATTGCATGTATAAGTCAGGTATGAAAGGCTGATCACCTTCATTACCAGTTGGTACAGATATATTTGTTCATGTTTAATACTTGTTCAGTCAAAATTTTGTTCGTGCTAATTCACAACTATATTGATGAATTATAGCCAGCTTATTATTCAGACTCTTTCAATCATGATATATCTTAATAAATTTAAACTTGATGGGCAACTTTCATGCTCACCCTTGCTATATCATGATAAATATTGCAGATAAGGTGAATGCGCTCGGATACAGGAAAAGGATAATGCCAAGTTCAGCTTGGGATAAAATGTGCAGGTTAATTGTAATAGTATAGTATGATAGTAACGTTAGATGTTAGACAGGTTATGAATTGTGTAATAAGTTAAGGTTACTCGAACTTGGGGAAAAATGTGTATGTTTAGTGTATAAACAATTTATGTTTATATCTTTCGCAATAGTTATAGATTTAGCATACCAGATCCGCGGTGATTTGGGACCCGGATTTAGGGATGTTACAACCATTTGTTTCCAACTCAAGGGATGTGACCGTACCTGATATGAAACATGAGCATTATCATTAGAATTACAAGTAGTATACAGTATCCAAATCACTAGTAATTGGTAACCATTCAGTTGGTTAATGGTATCTAAATCAGTTTAGTAGGGTAACCAAATCAGTTTAGTTGGGTAACCAAATCCGTTTAGTTGGGTAACCAACTAAGTATGAACAAACCAATAAAATGTAATTAGAATTAGTAGTATACAATATCCAAATCACTAGTACTTGGTAACCATTCAGTTGGTTAATGGTATCCAAATCATTGAGTAGGTAACCAAAAATGCTTTTTAGCTAGGTAACCAAATCAGTTTAGTTGGTAACCAAATCAGTTTAGTTGGGTAACAAACTAATTATGAAAAAACCAATAAAATGTCATTAGAATTACTAGTGGTATACAGTATCCAAATCACTAGTAGTTGGTAACCATTCAGTTGGTTAATGATATCTAAATTTGTAAAGTAGGGTAACCAAATCAGTTTAGTTGGGTAACCAAATCAGTTTAGTTGGGTAACCAATTAAGTATGAAAAAACCAATAAAATGTTTTTAATTGTTACCTGGATTTGTTTTCTTCAGCATGTGTAACCACGATGGGATCATTGAGTACTCGTGTGGATTTTCCCTTACCTTTTCCAACGCTTTCTCTTTCGATCTCCATGCTTTTTGGTAAGAGATAGACACATTATATTTTGTCATCATGTCCTCCACAATATCGGTTGTGTGTGTATTTTTTTTAAATTTGTTAATTTGTGCATTATGCAATCACTGACCAACTCACTATTTGCTTGTCTGTGGTCTCCCAGCATTACGTTGACTGAACACGTGTGGATGTCGTTGAATTCTCTCACCATGAACATACTGGTTTTCCAAAAACTTGATGCTCTCATCTTCCATTTGTAATTTTCATCATATACGCACACTAACACAAAGTCTCTATGACTTGTTCGTTGAACTTTGTGTTGTCTGTTTTTCCTGATTGAATGCAGCCTCATAGCTTGTGATAGTATTTTTTGTCTTTGTAGGTTTGATGTAATCATACTTCTCGTTCATTCGGATCTGTTATTACATCATCATATCGTTCTTCTGTGTATGATCTGTCGTGTTGTCTGTCTCGTTGTTATTCAATAATTTCCATTGCAAGGTGATCAGCATATTGCGTTCCAATTTGGCAGTCGTGTCTTGGTAGTGGAACTAGTACTGAATTCCCTTGTGTTGATTTGATTGGCGTTACAGTGTGAATTATAATTTCTTCTACATTTGTCAAGTTATGTAAAATTGTTGTGCGTCCCCTTCTGTGTTCAATTTCTATAATCACTGGGAATTTACCTTGCTCGCTTCATCGATTTTCTCATCGACTTCAATAAAGAATCTTAAGGTTGCTTCATCCGATATCTTGATCGATGGAATATCGCTTCTAATCAAAACTTGATTGACAATGTTGTTACGTTTGTGTGTCAGTGTAATGCATTTGCATATCATGTTTTTCATCTCTCTGAACGAACAAGTTGATGGAACTAGTATGCCGGTAACTTCAAATTTGGTGTATTGGTTACTATTAGTCCATGTACCATTGAAATAAATTACAACTGGAATCATCTCCATTGTCTGTCAACAGAACAAGCATTTTTAAAGTAACCAAATCAATGTTAACTAGTAACCAAACTACATGATGTTGGTAACCAGATAATAAAACACATTTGTACATTCATCTTACAATAGAAATAATCAATATATTGATATTTGTTACCAATTAAATTATAACAGTTGTATGCAGGTATCCAATGTAGCCAATAAGTAACCAACATATTAAAATAAACCAAACTCATGACAACATTATACATTAATCATGACAACATTATTTAGGTAATCAGTATATTGATATTTGTTACCAATTAAATTATAACAGTTGTATGCAGATATCCAATGTAGCCAATAAGTAACCAACATATTAAAACAAACCAAACTCATGACAACATTATACATTAATCATGACAACATTATTCAGTAACCAAATCCATTTTAGTTTGTAAGCAACACATATTTATTTAGTAACCACAAGATAAATACATTCTGCATTGCATTTTTATAGTAAAAAACAACCAGTATAATTTGTTTGTTACCAACTAAAGACAAGCTATTGTAAGAATATAACCAATGTAGATAACAAGTAACCATTAATATAAAAAACATAAGTAGAAGTGTACATTAATATGCTTCAGAAACCAATATTACAGTAACCAATTAATCTCTTCAATAATTAAGTTTGCATTATTCAGTAACCAAGTCAGCATTAGTCAGTAACCAAGTCAGCATTAGTCACTAAATAAAATAATTTTACACAGTTACCTCCAATATAAAAAGAAACAATTATAAAACAATATAACATTATAATCATACACAGTAACTAATTTAGCACTATTGAGTAACCATTATAATTTTATATAGTAAACAAGACAACATTAGACAGTAACCAATATAATGTTAATCAGTAAGCAAATAAACATTAGTCAGTAACCAAGTCATCATTTTTCAATAACCAATCAGCATTGTTCAGTAATATTATGCACTAATCATTATAATTTTACACAAAGAACAAACTCAAAGAATATTCAAGAACCATATAATGTTACATAAAGAAGAATCAACATTAATCAAGAACTATATATTGTTACCACGAAACCAATACATCATTAGATAGTAACCAAGACAACATTAGACAAAGAACTAAAGATATCATTAGACAAAGATAATGTTATACAAAGAACTAAGATAACATTAGAGAGTAACCAACAGTTTAAAGAAGGTAACTAATTTATTGCATGAGTAACCATTAATATAAAAAATAAGGAGAACTCATTTAAAAATTATAAAGCCATCAAATAAATACTATTTAGCAAACAAATACACAATAGCGGTAAACTAATTTATATCTATTTAGTAACCATAATATAAAAATATCAATGAATCAACCAATCGTTATAGGAATTTGTACTAACCATTTTAAATGTGCAAAACTTAAGAAAGGTTATCAATATAGGAATTCGTAAAAAACATAGGTAACTATATGCATATGAATTTAAAACTCACATACCTTATTATTCAGATTTGTATCGAAGTTGCTGCGATTTTGTTACTGAACTTCAACAATCACTGCAGTAAGATTGTTTTTGGTTACTGAACTTGAAGTTGTTGTTGATTTGTATGCTATTTTGCGATCTCAGCCTGCCGTCGCGACAAAAAGTCTCGTTTTCTCCGATCTCAGTGGTGTGTCGCGCCAGAAGATTTGGATTTCTCCGATATCAAAGTTTCATGTTTTGTTCAGTTGCTTGAATGTAGGAGCGGTTAGTTGCATATGAAGAGTCCGTAACTGACGTATATACGTGATTTTAGCAACTTTATATTGTGTTGTTTTATTTTTATAATTATGTTGTGTGTATTTTATTTTTATAATTACTTTTTAATTGTTGTATATTAGTATTAAGGACCCTAATTGTTTTCGTTTATAAATTATAAATTTAGTCTAATATGGGCCGTATTGGTATTTACATATTTGGTGGGCCGGATTTCAGGCTTTATTGCAATAATAAATTGTCTAATTATTTACTTTCTTCTTTTTCTTTTCCTTTTTCTTTTCTTTTTATGTATATAAAAAAATTGATTATTTAGACATAATATTTTAGTATATGTTTAATAATAAATTTTATAAAAGTTATCGATTTGATTGTGATAAATTTGAATATACATTAATAAAAGTCAAGAAGTTAAGTAAATTTATTATTATTGACATTAAAATATTAATTATACATATAAATTTTCATATAATTTGATGATATATGCTAAACAATTTTATGACAATAAATAGACTATACTCAAATCTAAGCCTTTAAAAATATACTAATTTTACACCATTATATTATACATGTATTTATAAAATAAATATCTCAAATTACATAAAGATACAATCAAAGTGTATTCAAAGTCGTGTGTGTCGGAGCATGCAGCTATTCCAGCTACTTTTGTCATCGGATTTTTAGCAAGGGTTGGTCGTGCTTATTTAGACGTACTCGTATAGAGAATATTTGTACATAGGGACTCATTTATAAAATAGGTGAAACTTTTAGTGATAAAAGTGCTATTAACCCCCTCTACTCAAGTATTATATGTATATATGGTGAAAAATGTATGACATGCGTATGTGTATTACTGCCTAGTTATGATGACGGTTTTTGGGATATAATGACAATTTCACTGTGCCGCCATATAGCCCAAAAACTGTCATTATAACTCTACTATGTAATACATGCATTATGTATACATATATATATATATATATATATATATATATATATATATATATAAAATATATATAAAAAAATGTATGTATATTGCATTATTACAAGAAGGCTATGGCGACGATTTGTTGAAATATATAGCGGCGGTTTCAATTGTCGTCATATATTATTCTCGACTATTACTGACGATTTAACGTCATAACGTCAAATAGCCTAAAAAATCCTCATCATATATCCTCTTTATATAATACGTATATATATATATATATATATATATATATATATATATATATATATATATATATATATATAAATCCTAAATTATATGAAAATTTATATTTATCTAAATTTTTTTCATTCTCTTCTCATTTGTATGCTTGAATTGTTAAGTGAAAATTAAAATAATTACGTATTTGAGTGACCTTACATAAGAGATGTAACGTCAACCTTATAATGAAAGTCAAATTAAGACGTTTATTATGAGACGGAAGAAGTATATTAATAGCGAAAGATTGTGTTATTTTTGTGTTATAAGCCATTCTTTGGTGTAAGAGTGATTTTTTTAAAAGTTATGTTTAGGAAACAAATGTGTCTATATCCAAAAGGTTTGGATATGAGTCCACACTATGTTTACAAAAAACTTGCAGAGTACCACGAACCTACAATTTCAAAGCAGTGTAATCCCTACAATACTCCCAGAGAGATTAAAAAAGAGAACTTGAATTAACAATTGCATCAAGAAAAACCCCGAGTAATTAATTTATTGATTGACCTCATCTTGTTGCACCAACTTACTTAGCTGCCATCGGCTACTCGAAGGATTTGAACATGATAGCTTCAATGGTTTTCTTCCAACAGCAATACTGACCGTCGAATTGTCTATTTTGTTTGTTTCTAACCAAAATTGACCATTAATTTGTTCCTCCAAGATGCTCCACCATTGCATTCCTTTCTTACCACCATTGCCAATCCATAAAATCGCTTTTCAAACTCTCCATGACCACGAGCATTTGCCAAAAACACAATAAATCAATTCATTTTCCTCGTCAAACTACAAGCAATAATAAAATCAAAGTTAAATATGTCCGAACTTTCTGTAATATCCCAGTCCCA
Organism: Panax quinquefolius; assembly: GCA_020205615.1. Taxonomy (NCBI): domain Eukaryota; kingdom Viridiplantae; phylum Streptophyta; class Magnoliopsida; order Apiales; family Araliaceae; genus Panax; species Panax quinquefolius. Next base: position 58,577,037 of record CM035156.1, read on the forward strand.
CATCAGAATTGCAATGCTAAGACTCTGAGATATATATATATATATATATATATATATATATATATATATATATATATATATATATAAGAACATTAGGAACATTACTGAAAAAGCTAACAGAACCAGTTGCCTTGTGCCACTAAATGTACAGTTTTCTTGTCTAACACAGTTACAAAAGCTTTATGGATCAAGCAGAAAATCAAGGTGATAAAAACATTACAGGTGAAAAAAGGTTGTTCATTGAAGAATAACGGTGTCGGTCACTTTTCAGCAACAACCGCTAGTTAATGCATCTGGGGACGGCGGTTTTTGCTTAAATATATTTCGTTTACCAGCAGTTGAGCCATCGGCTAAGAGGCTTGGTGTTTCCAAGATCTGCAAATCAACATGAATAGCAATAAACATCAGCATAGCTTCACCAAAACAGTAAACATCAGGCATAGTTTCATATAAATTAGATATCTCAGAAAATGATACAGAAGTTTTAAAAAATGATCAAGCAATCATGTCGGCAGATGGGGGAAGAAAGAGTAGTCCTTTCAAATTGGAGGGAAAACTATGATATTGTTAAAAGCAGGAAAAATATTTTTCTTGAGAATATAATTGTCCTGATATAAACCTTGTGAGTTATTCTGTTGATAAACCATTGATTTTGCTTAGATAATCAAACAAGTAATCAATATATACATAAAAGTAAATGCTGCATATCCCACTATCCCATCTTCACTCGGATGCTAACAGCAGTTCCCGCCTTTTTAAGTATTAAAGTTCCACAAAATTTTCTGAGGTAATTGTGCAAGATTTTAACATTTCGTAGCATTCGTGAGCCATGATGTCCTTAGACAAGACTAACTTTGTGATGCAGTTCTTTAATAATACTTGGACATAATAAGTCGCTCCCCTTAAAAAAGTACAATGAATCTATGAATGTTGCAACATTTGTCTTCCTTAATTAGTTTTTTGTGTGAAGGTAAAGAAAAGAAAGAAAACCAAAAGAGACAGCCGAAATGATGCGGGTCACAAGTCTCCAGCTAACAGGAATCCTGCAGGGCCAGGGTGACTCACTCTCCAACAGATAAATTTATATATTCTATGAGGGAAGCTGATGGAAAAGTTATTGCTTATCAGCTTTTGTGAACAGCAATGAAAGAGAAAGATCTGATGTTCATGTAGTTACATGGTTTTTGGCAAGGACAAGATTATTTTTCCCCTTTGTTGGATAAGCACATGGAAGATTTTTATTTACCAAAAAAAGATGGTAAATTCTGCCTCTAATATAAATTTCTTATTGTAATCTTTATCAGTAATTAAATTTGCTATTGCAACACTGTCAGCATAACATTAAGGCTTTAACATGATTACGCGGATCCTAGTGAGCATAAATGACATTGTGCTCAAAACAAGGAACATGAATAAATGGGAACTTAATGACCATAAACAAACAAAACATTTTTAAAAAAATGCTAATAATTTATATACCTTCAAAACTAGTTCCTCAAAACATTCCTCCACATTCATCCGAGTTTTTGCACTACATTCTGTGAAAAGGCATCCATATTCCCGAGCAAAGTCAATTCCCTCTTTTTTGGTGACAACCCTTTCATTTGACTGATCAGAAGATAATTAAGATGTAGTGAATACTTGATCAATAACAAACTTCAGTACAATATTTTTAAGAAGGTTACATTTGAGAAGCTGGAAATAATATATTAATATTAATAAGTTCCAGACAGATTATTATATAAGAAGTGATTAATTGTAGCACCTACATTTCAGAACTGAATTTTACTGTGATGAAGGATCTAGATGAAGTTTCTAAAAGAGATACCTTATCAACTTTGTTGCCAACAAGCATCTTGATGCAATCTTGATTTGTTGAATAAAGGTCAATTTCCTTTGACCATATGTCAGCCAGATTTGTGAAGGTTTCTCGTCGTGTTACATCATAAACTGCTCATATTTGCAGTGAAGACAGGAGAGAGTCTCAAAAACAAAGAATCTGGACTCTCATAAAATCCAGACATGAGACATGACAGATGTTAAACATGGTTTGATGTAAATACAACTAAACAATGTAAAAGCATATGATTTGAATAAATATTTTACATATTATAATGCAGACGTAGTTAGTTCAAGAACAGCTACATATGCATAAGAGAACAACTCAAACTCATTGCACATTAAGGAAATTTATATTAGATATTAAAAATTAGGAGTCACTCAGAAAGCAATAACTAATCAATTTCAGGAAATCCCATTCATTAAGAATATTGTTATTATAATCCTTAGTTCATTCCAATATCAAAAAGTGGTGATTCAAAAAACAAATAGTTACCACTTACCACTAGCATCTTAGTCTCACAACTATGCAAGAAGAAGAAAAGATAAGGGACGAATCCTGACAATGGCTCAGGGGTAATAAATCAGTTTTACATTATCATATCATACATTAATCCATACATAGAAATGTTTGAACTCTGTAAGCATATATTTTCTCAAATATAAATGAAAAACAAGGTGCCAATAAAAACCTGATTTATATCTATTCTCAAATACAAACATGTTATCTCAGCATCCAGTCTTCAACTAAGTGTTAATATATCATTATGATGACTAGACTAGAAAACTTATCTATAGTACACTTGAAATGCAAAACACATAATGCTTTCGAGTTAAATATACTTTCCCCACTCTACTCGACCTAAGTTTACAAACGCATCACTAGACTACTGAAAATTTTAACAATTGAGTCAGTAAACTACAAATATTTATCAAATCGTTACAAAATCTGTTAAATGAGTTGACTTTTAACAGAAACGTATTACATCAGACAAGGATGACCCCACATCCAATTACACGCCACCTATTTCACGTGGGTTAATCCTAGTCATTGCCACGGTGGAATCGAGTCTTGGTGATATAACTTATTTAAAAGGGATAAAGGGAGGAGATAGATAGATCTGAAGTAATTGAATACACATTGATTTAGAGAGATTCAAAGAGAAAGCGACTAGGTCACCAATTTCTCAGAGAAAGCAGCCCCGTTTCTTCATGGCAACTTAAATTCAAATAGATGTCTTGACAATATGAGATCTGGTGCTGCAGGTAACAACAAATTTCAAAGGAACACATATGAGAGAGAAGCAATTGATGGAGATGATAGAGAGCAAAGTAATGGAAGCGAAAGAGGCATGCGGGTGATCGGAGCTTAGACAAGTGTATGGCATCATGGGACAAAGTGGAAGAAGTGAGTCAGGCCAAGGTCGATCTGCGACTCAAGTTAGAGAGAAGAAGATCCTCTGGAAATAATTCCCAAATCGACGAGTGCCGCTACGATGAAACCCATGGCAGATGTGTTTGACCTGGGGAATAGGAATCACAGCGGTGCGAGAAAAAGATTAGGGTTTTCTTATTTACATGGATGGGTTAATAGACTGCAATTAGTTGCATGATAGAGGATTTCATGTTCTCTAATTTGATGTGTGCAATTTAATTTTGCTAATTAAATAAAACCTTCTTCAATTTAAGCTTCATTATTGTGCAAGAGAGAGAGACGAGAATAATTTTTTTCTTACAGAGTTGGGATAATAGGAAAGGGAAAGACCCTTTCTACGCGGAGAATCAATTTAATTATTTAGCTAACATTAAAAGATACATTTAAAAATATAAATTGTCTTCAAAAAATATATCTTTTAATTTAAGTTTAAGAAATTAGAAGGGATGAAATAAGTGGTAGCACTAGGTAAATATTCTAAATTTTTAAGTAAATAAAGTGCTTGATAACATTAATTAATAAAATAGTAACATATAATAATACAACAATTTTAATTATATATTTAATCCACGCAAGTATATACTGCCATGTATTTTAATTATATACTACAACGTATTGCCACGTCAATTTTCTATTAAATGGTTAACGGGCGCAGACTAATTAATAAAATAGTAACATATAATAATACAACAATTTTAATTATATATTTAATCCACGCAAGTATATACTGCCATGTATTTTAATTATATACTACAACGTATTGCCACGTCAATTTTCTATTAAATGGTTAACGGGCGCAGACGGCTCTATCACTTTTTGTAAATAATGTGTAGATCAATAAGTTAACTGTAAAAAATTTCAGTTTAGTGATACATTTGTAAACCGAGGTCGGGTAGAGTGGAGAAAAGTGTATTTAACCCGAATGTTTTCCATCATTGATTTAAAGCTTTTTGGGCTGGCTGGGATTTGTTAACAAAATGCATAATACATCATAACATTTCCACAACTTTAGGAACTTGGCAGAAACTTGAAGACTGAACATGGAACTGTGAATGGTCCAAAAACCACAAGATAAAACCAGGCACCTAAAACAACCCCTGACTACTCTCTATAGAACCAATAAAAATTCAGCCAGGTGCCTACTGAAACAACATCTTCAGAACATTATTCCTAATGACAGCCAATAGTTATTGATAGGGGTAACTAATTTTGCTAGGAAAAATCTACCTCAACTCCTAAAGTGAACCTAGAAAGGGCAGATTGCTAATTATATAAATGGGTAGGAGAGAAAAATGAAAATCTATTATAATATAAAATTATTGCCTACAGCCATAAAGGAAAAAAATATAGTCAGAAAAAAAGAAAAAAAACAGTGTTCTAAAAATCCCCGCCTAAGTCCGTCTAGGCCCCCTTGGCGCCACGCCTAGGCGCTAGGCCCCCCTAGCGCCTCACCTAGGCGGCAAAAAAATCCCTCCAGGAAATTAGGCGGGGCATAGGCGAGATCTAGGCGGAGAGATTTTTTATTTATTTAATAACTACCCAAACTAGATCTTAATATATTTATTTTTCTAATAATTTACCATATTTATAATACAAGTTGTAGTATATCAAATCACAACAAAAAGTAAACAATATCAAGTCAAAATGGATAATTTTATTATAGTTATAATTTTTTGAACTTGTACCAACTTCAAATTATATAAATGATGATACATTTGTAATATTTAGTCTAATTCAATATAATTCTTAAATTTATGTTTAGTTTCTTAAGTTTTAATATTGAATTAAATTCTTGAAATTTTAAATTTTATTATTTAATAGCAATCTTGTTTATGAATAAAACTAATACGTTAAAAATATGTTTGAACTTTGAACAATTGCATGTTTATGTTTGAACTTTGACATTAACAATATGAATATATATTTGAACTTTAAGCAAATGTCTTTATTATCTTTATTATAGATTATTTTGCTTTATATTATTGTTTTGTTTTGATAAATGTAAGATAAAATATTAAAATTAGTTTAAAATAAAAAATCTCGCCTAGGCCCTCCCAGGCCCCCTAGGCGCTAGGCCCCCCGGCCGCCCGCCTCCCGCCTTTTAGAACATTGGAAAAAAATTGTGGCTTTGTCGGATCATAAACATCAAATAAAATTTGTCAACACATTCGAGGAATAAATCAAAAAATAGGAAATAGAAAGTAGCTGAAGCAGAAGGAAACATACCCATTATAACTCCTTGAGCTCCTCTGTAGTATGAACTAGTTAGAGTTCTGAATCTCTCCTGTCCAGCTGTGACATAAGAAATTAGAAAATTTTCCACATACTTCATTCTAGTTTTCTAAAGCAAATAATGGCAATCCAACTGCTTTATTGAGAAAACATTGTAAATTGCAAACAGAAGAGAAGGAGGATGAATAAGTGTCGATAAGAATAATAAAATATGCAAAACGAAATAATAAGAACTTGGAGTTAAAGATATGAAAGACATGGGTCAAAGAAAAGCTGCAACATCCAAGAACAGGTATCAAAACATAAACCTGTCAATTTTTCAATGAGGATAGGGGAACTGCAAGTGTTAAGTATATCACACTCATAAGGAGCATTACCTGTATCCCAAATTGCAAGCTTCAATTTTTTCCCCTCAAGGGTAACATGTTTAACCTTAAAATCCACCCCTACAGAAAGTGGACCAATGATTAGTGGAATCATGACATTAGCCTAGAAATATATATAATATTACTGATCTGCCAGGATATAATTTAAAGTCAAGCCTTTTAACTCTGGTATATTCTTAAAAAATCATTTTAATAATCATTTTCTATATGGATGCCCCTTGCTCTATAACATTTAGCGAGGGAACTAAACACATGACCTCACATAGCAACTTTGAGTTGCAAAAGAACTTAAAAGAACAACATGGGTGAGAAACTAAGGAAAATATCACCAATGTCAAAGTACGATCATATCATGCAAACAATACAACTAGAATTATGTATAGTCTCCCTTCTATTGTTAGAAAAATTTATTTTTATCGTTACAGCCCAAGAGAATATAAAGCTAGTGTAGTTCCATGTGTAAAATTTGGATAAGAGAGAGGAATTCCACAAAGGGAGGTATAGGGGTTGCATACATAGCCAACATATACACAAGCCATTCCACAAATACAATGGACTGCAATCTACAGGATGCAACATTGCTGGCTATAAATCCATATCAGGTGAACACAGCTTCCAATATCAAGCGAAAAATTTAATGAATAACACGAACACAAGACTGGTAGATTATCAACACTACTAATACAATTCAAATCCATTGTGTAGTGAAACACTAGCGACAAAGCATACCAAACACTAGCATTACCAAACTGCTTATGATTGCTTTAAAAAAAATACTTATTAACTGTACCAGGGTATCCTAAACTTTTCTTTTTAAGCTTTTGGCCTTGAGTACCCAATACCTACCAAGTTACTTACTGCCTAATAAAGGTTGATTTTTTATTTTGTGTGTCAATGTAGCACTCAAAAATCAACTATAGGAAGATGTCCACATATAATTCACATAATACACAAGGGAAAGAAAAAGGCAAATATACTTTGATCCTGAAATCATAGTGGACCAAACCCACCAACCCAAAACACACACATGAACTAATAAAGATTATGAAAGGCAATAGTTACCAATAGTAGGAGAAAGATCTTCAAAAGTATTAGCAGTGAAACTCAAGAGCAAACTACTCTTGCCAACTCCAGAGTCCCCAATCATCAACAACTTGAACAAGTAATCAAAATCCGGCTGACTAGATGAATCCATTGAAGCCACTAAAACCCTAACAACTGAATCGTAACTTATAATCAGGAAAAAAACAACAACAATATATGTGACTACAAATCTAGAAGAGAGAGAAAGAGAAAGTACCTATCTCAATTAATTGATTGACGAAAATTGATGGTACAGATCTATGAAACAGAGGGTTTCAATTTGAGGGATGAACAATCTTTATATTTCTGTATATACAATGTATGTATAATTGTGTTTATATGATTTTTATTGAATTTATTAAAGCATAAAGTAAAGACATGAAGCACAATAAAAAGTCTTTATTTAATTGACGTTGGTAGATTACAAGGTTAGTCACCGGTTGCTTACTTTAGACATCAACTCGGAAATACACCATGTACTTTTGTCAAGTCCTCTTTATTTTTCTCAAAAAAAAAATTATGTTCAACAAATATATGTTAATCTTTATTATTGTTCAACAAATAATTGTCTCTTTTTATTTTAATAATTTTATTTTAATTTTTTCTGTCTCTTTTTTCCTTTTCCACCATCTTTTTCTCTTAAAATTAGAATGAACTAGATATAAACCCGCGCGTTGCAGCGGAATTATTCATTTTATTAATAATAAATTTATACGTGCAATTACTAAATTAAAATATAATAAGAAGATGGTAGATTGTTATGCGATGATCAAATTTTGATAGCATATGTTGTATAGAGTTGGGTAAAAGTTTTGTGAGCAAATACATATCCAAATATAGCATATGTTGTATAGAGTTGGATAATAGTTGTGTATGTGTGTGTGTATATATATATATATATATATATATATATATATATATATATATATATTAATATTTTGATAAAAATGTTTATAATGTAACCAATAGAGTTAAAAATGAGTACCTCTTGCATTCTAAAGCACTAATAAATATTTAGAAAGTGTAATGCACAATGTCATCAAGTTGTTATATTGATACGATTGTTAGTGGCATATTTGAAGTCTGTTACACATTACACAAACCTCACCAAGCCTCATATATCTGGCACAGGTACTTGATGCATTTTAAAGAGTCCATGTCTCATATACTCTGACGCCCCCAAAATAGGTATACATCACCCATCTTGAGTCGCCAATACATGGTACAAAATTCAAATACAACTTAATTATACAAGAGTCGTGTAAAGTACGACAAAATACATGCTGTGAGTTTTAATACAAATATTGCCTATTAGACAATATCCACTCTCAGAAATAAGTCATCAATACATTTATTGTCACACTATTTAACAGAATAGTGAGGACTACTAGCTAACACTATCATCCAGAACATTACTCCGTTCCCCACTAAATCACATTACGTTCTCATTTCACGAGAGAATAAAGTGAAAGAAAAGGTGAGCTCAACTAGCCCAACAAGAAATATTATGACTAAGATAATGCAGAATAAGTTATCATTAGTCCTCAACAATGTTAAACTGATAAAATACAATAGACATCAAGTTTAACTGCAGCGGAACAAACAATCCATTAAAAGAGTCAAGTAGAGAATAAAATCTACTATCTTTTATGTTTTAAAAGGTTTTTCATCACTTTTATCGCTGGGACTCAGCTAAATAAATAATCCACATCATCCCCTCACACTACTGACGAAGGATATTTATTAGGGTCACGACCATAAATTCCATGCACCTACTGGCCAAGGATATTTGTGTATTCATCAATGGTCATGATCACGCCAACAACTCGTCCCATCAATGCACTATGGGCCAATGAGGACTTTTACCACATCACTTGTTACATTACTATTCATGATTACAATCAATAATCCTCATTCATAATCATACAAAGTCCATCCATGCTCTACAGGCCATAGATGACTTTAAAAAAATATAAACATTAAGATGATGACAATGATATAAGAATTCAATAAAACAAGTTCAAGAATTAAGTTATTCAGGAACTAATAACGTCCAAATTGTCAACATGATACTACTTTGTAGAGTAAAATTCAAGAATGCTCAAAAGAATATTTCCATGAAAAATACTGGATGAAGCGCAAATATCAAGGATATTCCACTAATTTCATGGAGTATAGAAGTCAAAATTTTAACTAACTGAGTATAATAACGAATGGAATAACAAAAGAAATCACCATGCATGCGGTACTTCGCATAGACAGGTTATTCCAAGAGAATAATAATAATGGAACCAGGTCAGGTGAAAATCACACCGACATGATGTTCCAACAGAATAATAAGTGCAGAACAATAAATGATGGAACCAGATCCGGTGTAAAACACACAGACATGATATTCCGACAGAATAATAAGTGCAGAACAATAAATGATGGAACCAGATCCGGTGTAAAACACACAGACAGGATATTCCGACAGAATAATAAAGACGGAATAATAATAATGGAATCAGGTCCGGTGTAAAACACACAGACAAGATATTCCAACAGAATAATAAAGACAGAATAATAAAGATTTTAACCAGTCCCAAGTAAAGCCTGATACATGATATTCCAATAGAATAACCGAATAATTAAAAGCGGAACCGGTCCGCGATAACATGATGGGATATTCCAACGAGTAATAATAAAGACATAATAATAGAAGAATGTCACCAAGTATAGGGTAGACCGCGTATACAGGTTATTCCAATAGAATAATAAGAAATAGAATAACCTAAGTTCTCTTCATGAATACAAAAGAATAATATCCCTTACCGTAAAAGAACTGAATATAAGAGTAGTTAAGTAGCAGAAATCTTTTCTTCTTTCTCTCTATAATTTTCTCTCTATAGAGTTTCAGTGAATTCGTAAGAAAATAATGAAGGAATGAGCTTCTATTTATAGAAGAATGGATTGCATAACAACTAACTCATGAACGGTCCAGATTGATTTACTTTTAATCGGACGGTCCATATTTAAAGCAAAATCTTTTAAATAAAATATAATATATTATATATATATATATATTATATTTATATAACATAATTCAATTAATTCAAACCACTAACAATATAATATATATATATATACACATGCTAAATCAATATATATATATATATATATAATATATCAACCACTTATTTTTTTTTTTCTCCCCATAACCAACATCAATCCCCCACACACCCAATAATCAAATTCACTACATTCTTACACATCACTATCACACTATCACTTTCACTCTTTCTTTTCCCCCACCATTTCCCACTCACACATATAATATATATATATATATACACATCATATACATATACAATAATTCCCTCCCTATACGTAAATTGATTTCAAAAATGAATTCTTCAACACATATGGGCCCCACATGTGGCCCCCACATGTGGGCCCCACCTTTAAATAATTTTCTATCGATTATTTTGAAAAATGGGTAAATAGGGGTCCATAAAATAAGCAAAACTTCATAAAAATTACCTTAATAATTTTAACAACATTTATCACCTTTATTACAATTCACAATATTAATCGACCAGGTCGTTCCCAGGATAGAGGGGGCTTTCCAATAAGGATTTCTCCCTATTGGCGCGCAATTAGATTATCTAACCTCTCCTTGACAGAACTTCTAGACATCGTTAATATTGCAAATAATAACATTAATAACTTTGTCGTCTCAATTATTGATTTAATAATATAAAGAATATCAACAATAATTGAATCAAATAACTTGAGATACTATGTAATAATTACTATAACAATAATTGAACAAAACTGAATGACTTCTCACGTAAGCATCAATAATCACTACCGTGTGCTACTATGCAACCACGCGTATTACTGTACTTTTACTACCGAGTAGTTCAACAATATTAACGGTAAAACTTCCGCCGTTATTTTCAATAAAATATTTTTGTCGTTTTCTCAATCCGACAATAATTACATTGCTAGGGTCCACCAATGATTACATTGTTGTCACGAATATTCCCTGCTAAAACGAATATTCCCCGACCAATCGAATATAATATAACAACTTGCATACTTTGCAGAATTTATAAATACTACCCACAACTATAACATTATATCAAATTATTCCATAATATTCAAAAATGATATTTTATAGAAAATTCATTTTTATTCATAAAAGTTGGGGTCTTACAATCTCCCCTTCTTATAAAATTTCACCCTCGAAATTAGGGTACGTACCTGGCATGTCGAAGAGATAAGGATACCTTGATTTCATTTCAGATTCTAACTCCCAGGTCATTTCCTCAACATTGTGATTCCTCCATAACACTTTGACTTGAGGTATAACCTTGGAGCGTAAAATATGTTCCTTCTTATCCAAGATTTGAACATGTACCTCTTCATACGTTAAGTCTTCCGCTATTTCGTCCGGTTCTAACTCAATAATGTGGTTCGGATCTTTCACATATTTACGTAACATGGATATGTGAAAAACGTTATGAACACGAGACATACTTGGCGGTAAAGCGAGTCTATAGGCCACGCCCTACTCGATGATGATTAAAAATGGGCCAATGAATCGAGGATTGAGCTTTCCTCTCTTTCCAAATCTTGTAACTCCTTTCCATGGAGAAACACGTAACAACACATGATCTCCTATATCGAATTCCACGTCCTTTCTGTAACGACCCCAAAATAGGTCCATTCCATCCAACCCATTCTAAGTCGCCAAATATATGGTACAGAAAACAACTACAACTTTATTACAACAATTGTCGTGCAAAATACAACAACACACATATGTGTGAGTTTGGATACAAATATATACCAATCAGAAGCACATCACAATGACACCTTACATAAAGGTATAGTCAAAAACCTGCTTTTAGAAATTAGAATCTTTGGGAAGTGCTCAAGAAACCTTCGTATACGGGGGAGGCCATGCTTTTAGGTTATGGTAGATATCATATGGCCACAGTAATTATCCTTGGTTGACCCAATAGACCCCAAAAGAAAACGAGAAGATTACTATCATATTCTTCCCAATGGTGAGTCTTCTCTCGACATATCATTATCTCCACCGTCTCTAATTGGGTATTATACTCCAAACAAACACCAAGATTATATAGGTAGTGCTTGTAAATATACTCGAGCAGAGTGGATGAGCACAACCATGTCTTATGATAACACGAGTTTGTATGTCATTAGACATCTTGTATGATAGTGACAAAACACCCTTCCAAGTTAAATTCACCTCACCCTCAACATCTATAGACCACCACTCTATTCCTCGCTATCCCCCAGCTCGACCCGAATACACTTTTATTACACGAAAGGAATTGTGAAACAAAAGGGTGAGCACAACTAGCTCAAGAAAAATATCATGACTAAAGATAAATAAATTATCAATAGTCCTCATCGAGAATAAATCGAGATTTAGAACATATGGTAGATGATAAAACTTTTCAACCATAGTTGCAATGGAATGAAGCGATCCATTAGAAGAGTCAAATAGACTATAAAGTCTATTGTCTTCTCATGTTAAAAATCCACCAACAATGTTTTATCCCCTCAGAACATCAATCAACAATTCCACATCCACAATCACGTGTATAACTTCATAATCGTAATTGTAGTTCTAAATTCCTTTCCTCATCCAAGACAAAGATAATTTTCATCACTTGTCTTTACGAAACATCAAAGATCATGGTTATACCAAATCACGATTCTTTGCTCATAATCATACTAATAAATTCATCTACTAATAAATTCATCAACAGTTCATCTTTACACTACGGGCCAAAGATATTCATCATCAAGCCAAAGATATTCATCTTTCATCTTTTTCTGAGCTAAAGTTATTCAACAACAACAGTCATCTTTGCATTACGAGCCAAAGATATTCATCAATAATTCATCTTTGCACTACAAAGCAAAAGATATTCAACAACAAAGTCATCTTTGCATTACGAGCCAAAGATATTCATCAATAATCATCTTTGCACTACTGAAAGCTAAAGATATTCAACAACACAGTCATCTTTGCACAACGAGCCAAAGATATTCATATATCAAAGAAATACATAATCATTTCGGAAGTTATATAACAATAATTATAACCATGTTGATCAATCCACCTTTGCACTTAAGCTAAAAATATTCAATTGTAAATTCAATGGTCATGATCATACCGATCAACAATTCAACTTTTGCACTCATCGCCAAAGAGAACCTATGGTCACGATCATACCAATAATCTACCCATCTTTACACTCAAGTCAAAGAGAAATATCATCATTAGGGTTATAAGAATGTTATATAAAATAATATAATCAAAACATGGTTTTAATTTCAAGAGTAAGATTCATAAATCAACGATAATTTGGTCGGAGAAGAAACCAATTTGTTGTGAATAGTACCCGTATTCGTACATAGTCCCGTGATATGTGCATAAGAACCTCGATACACGAAAAGATAAAGTTTCATAATAAAATTCATATCCATATTTATAACACCTTAATCCAAATGTTATAATTCACTTAGAAATCTCATAATCTAATATTATTAATATTATAATAATATTTTAATCATTTCTCAAACTTAAAAATAATTTAATCCAATTATTTACACTTTAATAATTAATGCATTTAATCATCTAAAATGCCAAACTCATAAGATTTCATCATCATTAACCAAAACCCTCATAAAAATCAGATATATCTCATATATGATTCTCAAGCCAATAAATCATATTTTCCAATTTTCTTACTTCACATAACATATTTAATTCATTTACTCATAACTAGAACATTTTCATGAAAATACCAAATCAGATTCTAAAAATATTTCTTTTAAGGATTTAGTATAAAATAGTCCCATATTGAACATATATTTTTCTCGAAATTTTAAAAATTCATTTACTATTTTTCATATGGCTAAAACCACCGAATATTTAAACATTTATCATAAATTGTACTTTTATCCAAAATTCCGAAATTCACAGAGTACAATCGATATTATATAGATGTACTCTCAATAAAAATTTCATCAATTTTGGAGTTAACCGCAAGGAGTTATAAATAGTTACTTTTAAAATAGTCTTTTCTCATAAAATCCATAACTCTAATCTATACATCCAAAAATACCTCAAAATAATCATAGTGGTGTAAAATTCAAGAATGATCAAAACATGGATACAATCAAAGCTAGTATCCGAATATAGATATTTTAGACGAAAAGAAAAATTTCTATTTTTCAATGAATAATGTCGTATTCGTGAATAAAGTAGATATCGTGAATAGTCTTGATATCGTGAATAGTAACTCAAACACCAAAAGATAGAAATTCCACAAAAAAACATCTTCACGCTTCATGAATAGTACTAAGTGAATAGTAACTCGTGAATAGTAACTCGTGAATAGTAACTCGTGAATAGTAACCCCAGCATGAAAAAGTTCCAAATTTGATAAAAACTTCAGATCAACATTTCAAAGATAATGATATTGAAGAAATAATATCATTACTGAAAAAAAATAATATCCTTACCTCGAAAGACAAGACTTCTAGTTGAAACACCTGATATAGTCTTTGAAGGAATTTGCACGTCTAACAATACTCAAAGTATACTCAAAATACTCACAAGAATACATGTTCGATAATATAGAGAGAAAGAGAGAAAACTTGTTTCTACGGTGTGATTTTCAATTCTAACTTAGCCCTCTATTTATAGGAAAATGTTAAGCACGTCAAAGCGACTTAACTTTTGAACTCGATGGCTTTACTCGCTATTATTCCCACCCACCACATTTGAAAATTCAATTGAGCACATTTCTCACCAACCAAAAGTGGGGCCCACCAATTCTAGAATTTTCCACCAAAATCATTTATAACCTAATTTCTGAATCAGTTACCTCTTAAAATTCATAACAAATTATACGCTCATTTTTAACGGTTCAAAATTTGTGAACATATACTCAACTTATATATGTATAACATATCCAAAAATCCCAACGATCCAACGGTCAGATTAAAAATTATAACTCACATAATAAAGCTGTAAGAACACTGATTTGATCTTTTAATACCTCCAATCCGACAAAATACTGATAAAATACCTCAACATTAATTCCTTCATTTATAACCACATAAATAAATCCATCATTTATATCCACATCAAATAAATATTTCATTGTCATATAAATCAATAATTAATTATTCATAAATAATATTATAGAATCACAATAATGACAACCAGGCAGTTCCCAGGAAAGAGGGGGCTTTCCAATAAGAATTTCTCCTTACTGGCGCGCAATTAGGTGACCAAACTCTCCTTGATGTAACTTTCTAGACATTGCCAATAATGTTATCTAATAATATTATTCAAATAATATGAATTATTGATCCGATAATGGAGATCTTTGTAAAGGACAATTATTGAACAACAATAATATAAAATATCAACGCATCAATTATTGAATCAATAAAATAAAATGTTGAGCGATAATTATCGTAACAATTATTGAGTAGTGCCTTCTTACGTAAGAATCAATAATTCAAAAATCGTGTAATACTGGTGTCTTCTTTGTGCAACAACGCGTATTACTTTATTTTACCAACCGGGTATTCCAACAAAGGTTAATTGTGTAACGATTACGTCGTTATTTATAAAAACTTAATTTTGTCGTTTTCTTCATCCGATGCAGTTATTACATTATGGGGCCCCTACAATGATCGCTACCGTCGTATTTAATATTCTCCTACGTAAAAAAAAATATTCCACGACCAAACGAATATTCCCCCGACAACAATAAGTATTTTATAGCCACTGCTTATTTTGAAAAAATTTCATATATCACCCTTAACTTTAACTTTTATCAATTTAACCATTTACCTAATAGTAATTATAAGAAAAATTGAATACTTTTATTTCATAAAATTCGGGGTCTTACAATCTCCCTCCTTATGAAATTTCGTCCCCAAATTTACGTGCACAGTATTTCAAAGAGTTGAGAATACCTTGTTTTCATTTTATTCTATCACCCCGTCATCATGATTTCTCCATTGCTCATCTCCTCACGTTTTGAGATATCATTCTAGAATACGACTTCAAAACAAGGGTTAATTTAACAAATTAACATATCACATAATATCCCGATATTATGACTAACCAAAAAAATAAGCTTAGGTAGGATACACTAGCGAATGATTTACTTATCGATCCCCTCTTAGTCCTATTCCCCGATCTCCGCCAGAGATCATATCCCTAAGCTCTGATACCAAATGTAACGACCCCAAAATAGGTCCATTCCATCCAACCCATTCTGAGTCGCCAAATATATGGTACAGAAAACAACTACAACTTTATTACAACAATTGTCGTGCAAAATACAACAACACATATCTTTGTGAGTTTGGATACAAATATATACCAACCAGAAAGACGCGTCACAATGACACCTTACATAAAGGTATAGTCAAAAACCGCTTTTAGAAATTAGAATCTTTGGGAAGTGCTCAAGAAACCTTCGTACATGGGAGGCCATGCTTTTAGGTTATGGTAGATATCATATGGCCACGAAATTATCCTTGGTTGACCTAATAGACCCCAAAAAAAAAAACGAGAAGATTACTATCATATTCTTCCCAATGGTGAGTCTTCTCTTGACATATCATTATCTCCACTGCCTCTAATTGGGTATTATACTCCAAACAAACACCAAGATTATATAGGTAGTGCTTGTAAATATACTCGGCAAGTGGATGAGCACAACCATGTCTTATGATAACACGAGTTTGTATGTCATTAGACATCTTGTATGATAGTGTGACAAAACACCCTTCCAAGTTAAATTCACCTCACCTCAACATCTATAGACCACCACTCTATTCCTCGCTATCCCCGCGACCCAAATACACTTTTATTACACGAAAGGAATTGTGAAACAAAAGGGTGAGCACAACTAGCTCAAGAAAAATATCATGACTAAAGATAAATAAATTATCAATAGTCCTCATCAAGAATAAATCGAGATTTAGAACATATGGTAGATGATAAAACTTTTCAACCATAGTTGCGTGGAATGAGCAATCCATTAGAAGAGTCAAATAGACTATAAAGTCTATTGTCTTCTCCATGTTAAAAATCCACCAACAATGTTTTATCCTCAGAACATCAATCAACAATTCACATCCCACAATCACGTGTATAACTTCATAATCGTAATTGTAGTTCTAAATTCCTTTCCTCATCCAAGACAAAGATAATTTTCATCACTTGTCTTTACACGAAACATCAAAGATCATGGTTATACCAAATCACGATTCTTTGTTATAATCATACTAATAAATTCATCTTTGCACCACGGGTGAAGATATTCATCAACAGATTCATCTTTACACTACAAAGCTAAAGTTATTCAACAACGGTCATCTTTGCATTACGAGCCAAAGATATTCATCAATAATTCATCTTTGCACTACAAAGCAAAGATATTCAACAACAAATCATCTTTGCATTACGAGCCAAAGATATTCATCAATAATTCATCTTTTGCACTACAAAAGCAAAGATATTCAACAACAGGTCATCTTTGCATTACGAGCCAAAGATATTCATCAATAATTCATCTTTGCACTACAGGCCAAAGATATTCAACAACAGGTCATCTTTGCACAACGAGCCAAAGATATTCATATATCAAAGAAATACATAATCATTTCAGAAGTTATATAACAATAATTATAACCATGTTGATCAATCCACCTTTGCACTTAAGCTAAAAATATTCAATTATAAATTCAATGGTCATGATCATACCAGTCAACAATTCAACTTTTGCACTACTGGCCAAAGAGAACCTATGGTCACGATCATACCAATAATCTACCCATCTTTACACTCAAGTCAAAGAGAAATATCATCATTAGGGTTATAAGAATGTTATATAAAAATAATATAATCAAAACATGGTTTTAATTTCAAGAGTAAGATTCATAAATCAACGATAATTTGGTCAGAGAAGAAACCAATTTGTTGTGAATAGTACCCGTGTTAAATGCATAGTCCGTGATACGTGCATAAGTAACCTCGACACGAAAAGATAAAGTTTCATAATAAAATTCATATCCATATTTATAACACCTTAATCCAAATGTTATAATTCACTTAGAAATCTCATAATCTAATATTATTAATATTATAATAATATTTTAATCATTTCTCAAACTTAAAAATAATTTAATCCAATTATTTACACTTTAATAATTAATGCATTTAATCATCTAAAATGCCAAACTCATAAGATTTCATCATCATTAACCAAAACCCTCATAAAAATCAGCATATATCTCATATATGATTCTCAAGCCAATAAATCATATTTTCCAATTTTCTTACTTCACATAACATATTTAATTCATTTACTCATAACTAGAACATTTTCATGAAAATACCAAATCGGTTCTAAAAATATTTCTTTTCCGGGATTTAGTATAAAATAGTCCCATATTGAATATATATTTTTCTCGAAATTTTAAAAATTCATTTACTATTTTTCATATGGCTAAAACCACCGAAATATTTAAACATTTATCATAAATTGTACTTTTATCCAAAAATTCCGAAATTCACAGAGTACAATCGATATTATATAGATGTACTCTCAATAAAAATTTCATCAATTTTGGAGTTAACCGCAAAGGAGTTATAAATAGTTACTTTTAAAATAGTCTTTTCTCATAAAATCCATAACTCCTAATCTATACATCCAAAAATACCTCAAAATAATCATAGTGGTGTAAAATTCAAGAATGATCAAAACATGGATACAATCAAAGCTAGTATCCGTATAGATATTTTAGATTTAAAAGAAAAATTTCTATTTTTTCTATGAATAGTGTCGATATCGTGAATAGTCTTGGTATACGTGAATAAGTAACTCAGACACCAAAAGATAGAAATTCCACAAAAAACATCTTCACGCTTCATGAATAGTACTAAATGAATAAGAACTCGTGAATAGTAACTCGTGAATAGTAACTCGTGAATAGTAACCCCGATATGAAAAAAGTTCCAAATTTGATAAAACTTCAGATCAACATTTCAAAGATATTGATATTGAAGAAATAATATCATTCTGAAAAAAAAATAATATCCCTTACCTCGAAAGACAAGATTTAGTTGAAACACCGGATATAGTCTTTGAAGGAATTTGCACCGCCTAACAATACTCAAAGTATACTCAAAATACTCACAAGAATACGCTTTCGATAATATAGAGAGAGAAAGAGAAAACTTGTTTACGGTGTGATTTTCAATTCTAACTTAGCCTCTATTTATAGGAAAAAATGTTAAGACGCCAAGCATTTAACACAAAACTGATGGCTTTACTCGCTACTATTCCCACCCACCACATTTGAAAATTCAATTGAGCACATTTCTCACCAACCAAAAGTGGGGCCCACCAATTCTAGAATTTTCCACCAAAATCATTTATAACCTAATTTACGAATCACCACCTCTTAAAATTCATAACAAATTATACGCTCATTTTAACGGTTCAAAATTTGTGAACATATACTCAACTTATATATGTATAACATATCCAAAAATCCCAACGATCCAACTATTCGATTAAAATTATAACTCACATAATAAAGTCAGTAAGAACAATTGATTTGATCTTTTAATACCTCCAATCAGACAAAATACCGATAAAATACCTCAACATTAATTCCTTCATTTATAACCACATAAATAAATCCATCATTTATATCCACATCAAATAAATATTTCATTGTCATATAAATCAATAATTAATTATTCATAAATAATATTATAGAATCACAATAATGACAACCAGTGCCTTCTGAGAAAGAGGGGCTTTCCAATAAGAATTTCTCCTTATCGGGTGCCGCATTAGGTGACCAAACCTCTCCTTGTGAACTTTCTAGACATTGCCAATAATGTTATCTAATAATATTATTCAAATAATATGAATTATTGATCCGATAATGGAGATCTTGTCAAAAGTGACAATTATTGAACAACAATAATATAAAATATCAACGCATCAATTATTGAATCAATAAAATAAAATGTTGAATAATAATTATCGTAACAATTATTGAGTAGTGCCTTCTTCACGTAAGAATCAATAATTCAAAAATCACATAATACCGCAGTATTATTCTTTGTGCGCTGTGACATTACTTTATTTTACCAACCGGGTATTCCAACAGTGTTAATTCATAACGATTACGTCGTTATTTATAAAAACTTAATTTTGTCGTTTTCTTCATCCGACGCGGTTATTACATTATGGGGCCCACAATGATCATACTGTCCGTCATTTAATATTCTCCGACAGAAAAAAAATATTCCACGACCAAACGAATATTCCCCGACAACAATAAGTATTTTATAGCCACTTGCTTATTTTGAAAAAATTTCATATATCACCCTTAACTTTAACTTTTATCAATTTAACCATTTACTGAATAGTAATTATAAGAAAAATTGAATACTTTTATTTCATAAAATTCGGGGTCTTACACTTTCGATGAAGATCAACATAACTCTTTTGTCGATCTTGTGAGGTTTTTATACGTTGTCAGATCGTTTGAATCTTATCCGTAGTCATACGTACCAACTCCAGTCCCAACAACGTTGCTTCACCCACCTCATCCCAGCATACTGGAGAACGACACTTTCTTCCATACAATGCCTCGAATGGAGCCATGCCAATACTTGCTTGATAACTGTTGTTGTAGGAAAACTCCGCCAATGGTAAGAACTTATCCCAACTTCCCTTGAAGTCAAGGACACAGAGTCTTAATAAATCTTTCAGAGTTTGAATATTCCTCTCTGATTATCCGTCCGTCTGTGGATGATATGCCGAACTAAATCGTAAGTCCGTGCCCATGGCTTTTTGCAAACTAACCCAAAATCGTGAAATAAATCTTGGGTCTCGATCAGAAACTATGGATACTGGCATACCATGCAGTCTTACAATCTCGTTTATGTACATACGAGCAAGACGTTCAAGTGTATAAGTTTCTCGTATTGGTAAGAAGTGAGCAGACTTGGTCAATCTATCAACAATGACCTAAATTGCATTAATGCCTTGAGAAACCTTGGGAAGACCAGTAACGAAATCCATGGTAATGTGATCCCACTTCCATTCTGGAATTTCAAGTGGTTGTAATGGACCTTTTGGTACTTGATGTTCCGCCTTGACTCGTTGACAAGTTAGACACCTTGAGATAAACAAATATTATCTCTCTTCATATTGCTCCACCAAAATGTATGGCGAAGATTACGGTACATTTGGTACTCCCAGATGGATTACAAACGGTGTGTTGTGCGCCCCATCATGATTTTATACTTTAAATCGTGGTCTTTAGGAACACAAAAGTCCGAGTTGACTTCAGTATTCCTTCATCATCGATTCTTGCTTCCGGCATAGCACCTTCTTGCACTTTCTTCCTTATACGCATCAGCTTCAGGTCTGTAGTTTGAGTAGCTTTAACTTTATCAATTAAAGTCGGTTCTACTCGTATATTCGCCATCATAACGTGGGTCCCTGGAGTCTTTATCTCTATCTCCATCCTTTGCAAGTCATATAAAATGGGCCTTTGCGTTGCCAATATTACACTCGTGTCTGCATATGATCTTCTACTCAATGCGTCAGCTACCGCGTTCGCTTTTTCAAGATGGTATTGGATGGTATGATCATAATCTTTCAATAGTTCAAGCCAACGTCGTTTACGCATGTTGAGTTCCTTTTGAGTGAAGAAATATTTGAGGCTTTTATGATCCGTAAAGATCTCCACTTTCTCCCCATACAAGTAATGCCTCCAAATCTTTAGTGCGAAGACAACAGCTGCCAACTCTAGATCATGAGTAGGATAATTCCTCTCATATTCTTTGAGTTGTCGTGAGGCATAAGCTATGACTTTCCCATGTTGCATGAGAACATATCCTAACCCTCTACCTGAATCATCACTGTAGATGACAAATCCCTCCGAACCAGATGGTATTGTCAGAACAGGTGCTGAAATGAGTCTCCTCTTGAGTTCTTGAAAACTCTTCTCATATTCCTCGCTCCAACCGAACTTTATATCTTTCCGAGTCAGCTGAGTTAGTGGAGTAGCAATTCAAGAAAATCCTTCCACGAATCTCCGATAATAACCAGCTAAACCGAGAAAGCTACGATACTTCTATCCATCGATTTAGGTTGCTCCCGACTTTGAATAGCTTCAATCTTTCTTTGGGTCAATGGATATTCCATGACTTGATACCACGTGTCCAAGGAATGCTACTTCCTCAAGCCAGAACTCGCATTTCTTCAACTTGGCATAAAGCTTATAATCACGAAGCTTTTGGAGTATCAGCCTCAAG
Source organism: Panax quinquefolius (assembly GCA_020205615.1). Lineage (NCBI taxonomy): Eukaryota > Viridiplantae > Streptophyta > Magnoliopsida > Apiales > Araliaceae > Panax > Panax quinquefolius. The sequence goes on from CM035156.1 coordinate 58,599,421, forward strand.
TGTTGCTCATGATCTTCACGGCTTTTGGAATAAATAAGGATGTCATCAATAAAGACGACCACAAAGTGATCCAAATATTCCTTGAATACTCGGTTCATCATATCCATGAAAGTAGCAGGAGCATTAGTCAATCCAAAAGACATGACTAGAATTCATAATGCCTGCATCAGGTTCGAAAACCATTTTGGAATGTCATCGGTTCTAATCTTCAATTGGTGATATCCGAATCGAAGATCAATCTTTGAAAAGAATTTGGCTTCTTGCAATCGGTCAAATAGGTCATCAATACGTGGCAATGGGTACCTATTTTTTATGGTGACATGATTCAACTCCCGATAATCAATACAAAAGTCGCATACTCCCATCTTTCTTTTCACGAATAGAACAGAGCACCCCAAGGAGAAGTACTAGGATGAATAAAGCCAATGTCTAACAATTCTTGCGGTTGAGTCTTTAACTCCACGAAGTTCAATAGGAGCCATTCGATATGGGGCTTTGGAAATGGGTTTTGTCTTGGGGTTCAAGGTTGATACAAAATTCAATTTCACGCTCTGGGGTAGGCCAGAAGTTCTTCGAGGAATACGTCGAAAAATTCATTAACAATAGAAATATCATTCAAAATCGGCGTTTTTGTTTAGATCCGTGACATGAGCTAAGAAAGCTTGACATCCGTTTTTCAATAAACGAATAGCTTTATGGCTTAAGATGACAGTGATTGATTTTAATGGTTTGGTTGCTTGAATTCGCATAATAGGTTGGTTAGGAATATGAAAGCTAACAACCCTACGAAAACAATCAATTTTTTATGATGTGCGCTAACCAATCAATCCTAGAATTACATCAAATGCAAGTATTTTCAATGAAATAAGATCGACAGGTAACGTGTGGTTGCCGATTTGAACTAAACAAGACTTATAAACCGTGGAGGTAATGAAGGTTTCTCCCAACGGAGTTTTAACAGATAAATCAAAGTCCAATCTCTCCAGAGTCAAATTTAAACGTTGAGCGCAATTAGGAGAAATGAAAGAGTGGGTAGAACCAGTATCGAATAAAGTATAAACTTCGCTAGAGTTTATGATAAGCTTACCCGTGATGACCTCGTTCGGGTTCCTTGCTTTCTGGGAGGTCACAACAAACGCTCTCCCTTGACCATCTTGGCTTTGACTTTTCTGGGGCGTCCTTTGGTGCCTCCATCCTAGCTGAACTTGTCTTCGGTGAACGACAAAATCGGGCTAGGTGACCTTCTCTTCCACAATTATAACATGCTTTGGATGGCATCGCACAGTTGGGACTGATGTGTCCCTCTCCTCCACACTTGAAGCATATGATAGGTGGTCGTTCTCCTTCTTTAACGACAGGTGCTGATGCTGACGTCTTTCCATCATTGTTGAATCTCCTTTTCTTGAAATGTCCATTCTTATTGTTTTGGCCATGATTACCACCGAAGTGGTTACCATTTCTGGCCTGTTGATTTCCTCCACGCTTGTTGTCACCGCTTCGATGACTGCTCTCACTAGTATTATTACTTTGCTGGTTGCTATCTTTTGGTTGGGATGACTCATTATCACGCTCTAACAACTGAGCCCTATTAACAACATCTGAATACAAACACAGTTTATGAGAGATAAGATATTGACGTATCTCAGGTTTCAAACCTCTTAAAAACATTCGCGTCATTCTCTTCTCATTATCAACCAAATGGGATGCAAACCGGGATAACTCGGCAAACTTGGCTTCATACTGCGACATGGTCATGTTATTTTGCTCCAGTTTAATGAACTCTACCTCTTTCATGTGATGAATACTTTCGGGAAAATACTTGTCGTTGAACAGTTCCTGGAACGTCTCCCAAGACATCTTCAGTGCGGCAGGTTGGGTACGTTTTACAGATTTCCACCAGTAATCTGCCTCTGCACGCAACATGAAGGTGGCAAAGGGAACCTTTTGCTCCTCGGAGCAACCCAAGACATCAAATATCTTGTTGATCTGTTTAATCCATGTTTCCGCCTTAAGTGGTTTTGGCTCTCCAAAGAACTCCGGTGGTCCTAGTTCCTTAAACTGCTTGGCGGTGACCATTCGAGAGTTGCCAGTGTTTCCACCTGCATTTTGGACAGGAGCCGCTCTCGCCTGATGTTGCATGAATTGCATGAAGCCTCGGAATATTCCATCGTTCATTATTTGATCAGTGTTGTTGTTTGCCTGAGGATTATTGCCTTCCTGATGCACATTATCCTGACTATTGATCTGTGGAGACTCAACGGTCTCCTGTGCTCCATTGATGTTCTCAACATTCTCGGATGACATTTTCAAATACTGCCACAAAATAAGGGTTAATTAACATATCACATATTATCCCTATACTCTGACCAACCAATTTAATAACAAATAAACTTAGGTAGGTCATACTAGCAAAAAGAATTCCCCGCCTCTCCCCTCTAGTTCTTGTCTCACATCTTAGCCAATGATCATATCCCTAAGCTTTGATACCAATCATGGCGCCCCAAAATAGGTATACATCACCCATTTTGAGTCGCCAATACATGGTACAAAATTCAAATACAACTTAATTATACAAGAGTCGTAAAAAGTACGACAAAATACATCTTTGTGAGTTTTAATACAAATATTGCCTACTGCATAATATCCACTCTCGTAAATAAGTCCTCAATACATTTATTATCACACTATTTAACGAATAGTGAGGACTACTAGCTAACACTATCATCCGAACATTACTCCGCTCCCAGACTCGTCTCCCATATGTTCTCATTTCAAGAGAACAAAGTGAAAGAAAGGGTGAGCTCAACTAGCCCAATGAAATATTATGACTAAGATAATGCGAATAAGTTATCATTAGTCCTCAATAATGTTAAACCGATAAAATACAATAGACATCAAGTTTAATCTGCTTTTGAACAAGCAATCCATTAAAAGAGTCAAGTAGAGAATAAAATCTACTATCTTTTATGTTTTAAAAGGTTTTTCATCACTTTTATCATTGGGACTCAAACAATAAATAATCCACATCATCCCTACACTACTACCAAGGATATTCATTAGGGTCACGACCACAAATTCTATGCACTACGTGCCAAGGATATTTGTGTGTATTCATCAATGGTCATGATCATGCCAACAACTATCCATCAATGCACTACAGACGATGAGGACTTTTACCACATCACTTGTTACATTACGGTCATGATTACAATTACAAGATAATACCCGGTCATAATCATACCAAGTCCATCCATGCTCTACAGGCCATAGATGACTTTAAAAAAATATAAACATGAGGATGATGATAATGATATAAGAATTCAATAAAACTGAAAGTATTATGCATACAAGCCAATCATGTATGATGATAAAGCATATACTGTGTAATCAATCTTATTTATTTATTAATAAAAGAATTATTTATTAAAGGCATTTATTATCTACATGGTGCTGTTTTAATAATATATGATAAACCCATAGTTTTAAGCAATGCTTTTAGAATCATGATGAAATCATGCTAATGAGATCTAAATTCTTAGATAGCTTAAAACTAAAATGTTCCCAATCAATGGATTACTAAAAAGGGGATTAGTGAATCCGGATAGATCGATACGTACGTTGCTTGCTCATTGGATGAGGATGATTGATCTCATGATCATTTGTGTGGAGACACTAAAGCAAGTATGTAGGTGCTTATTAGAGAATAAGTTCATTTGAACGTAACTTCGCTAAGGAATACCTAATGGAGTTTTACTTGCTTGTCAATAGGAATTCTGTAGTGATAGTAAGTACAAATGATCCTTAGACTTGAGATCATCATAGTATCTTATATATAATGAATTACACTTTGACTTATTCCTTAAGACTCTTAGAGTATATCAAAGGGTATGCTTGGGTGTAATAAGTTATATATGAAGATAATGAATGATCAATAAAGAATCTACCACTTCTAGTAAAAGAAGAGAAATGTCTATGTGATGATTCGATAAATGACAACCCAAGAATCCTTGGCGAAGGTGGAATGAAATTAGAAAGTAGTTTCTAATTTGCATTCATTAGGAGTTAATGCATTTAGGAATTGAAATACATATAATTAAATAAAATAAGACTTGACAAGAATTCCATGTCTTATATTTAATTGGGACATTGTATGGTGGAAGGATTGAATTGTATTTTAACTATTTACTCAAAGGTTCTTTTATGATTAATATTGAAATCTATATTATCCGGAAAGTCGTTGATCGTTAGGAGACTTATCCCTATTGTAGAATAAATATTATTTATTTAAATAAATTATTCGTTTAATTTATTTATTTAAATAAGATTAGAATTGTTCTAATTGATTTATTCACAACCTAGGTTTAATATGGAGAACCTAAAAGGTCACACCATAAAAGGAAGAATAATTATTTAAGAAGTTAATGGCATAATTGTAATAATATATTAAGTATATTTAATTTAATTTATGGTGATAGAATAAATTAAATAGCTTAATATTTATTATTTAATATTTTAGAAATATTAAATATAAATTAATAAGAGGAGTCTTATTAATATTATTACAATTATTATTATTTTAATTTCTAAAAGGGTTTAGGAATTAATTTATATAAATACTCTCATTTATTCCTAATTGGATTAGGAGGGAAAATTAGTTAAAGGAGTTTAATTAATTATCCCTAATAGGATTAGGGAGCCCATTTAATTAAAAGAGTTTAATTAAATATATAATACCTTATTTTAATTAAAATATGGTTACATGATATCTTTATAAGAGGAGTCTTATATCAGATATCAAACATACGTAATTCCAAGAGTTGGAGAGTACGCCTCCTTTTCTATACAGATAGGAAAAACTAGGGTTTGAGCCAATACCCCTTCTTTTTGAAAATTCTTCTTCCTTGGTGGATCACCTCTAGAGGCCATACACTTGGGTAACTTACATTGATCAAAGGAAGGAATCTACCCGGAGATTCAAGAAGATCGCGGAGAAGTAGGAGGTGAACTCGTACCCGAGGAAGCTCGTTTCTATAAGGGTATGATTTCATAATTTCTTATTCTTCGCTTAATTAATAATATGCATAAAGAATGATCCGTGAGTAATTGGTTTGTGAAAAATTTTAAAATCTCGATTTTATTACGCTCCGCTATTTTTGCAATTTGATTGCTACTTTGATTTTCACAAAACCTTACAAAAACCAAGTTCAAGAATTAAGTTATTCAGAACTAATAACGTCCAAATTGTCAACATGATCTTCGCTTTGTAGAGTAAAATTCAAGAATGCTCGTAAGAATATTTCCATGAAAATCTTTGGATGAAACGCAAATATCAAGGATATTCCACTAATTTCATGGAGTATAAAGTCAAAATTTTAACTAACCGAGTATAATAACGAATAGAATAATAAAAGAAATCACCATGCATGCGTGCCATAGGCGAGTTATTCCAATGAATAATAATAACGGAACCGTCGGTGAAAATCACACCAAGCGAGGATGTTCCAATGTAATAATAAGTGCGAGCAATAAATGATGGAACCCGTGTCCGATGTAAAACATGAGACGAGGATATTCCGGCGTAATAATAAAGACGAAATAATAATAATGGAACCAGTCCGTAAAACACACGACGCATGGATATTCAATCAGAATAATAAAGATTTTAACCAGTCCCACAGAAAGTAAAAGCATGACAGGATATTCCAACGTAATAATCAATAATTAAAAAGCGGAACCCGTGTCCAAATAGATAAAGATACAGACGAGGATATTCCAAATGAATAATAAAGACATAATAATAGAAGAATGTCACCAAGTATAGGGTGAATCATGAGATACAAAGTTATTCCAATGAATAATAAGAAATGGAATAACATAAGTTCTCTTCATGAATACAAAAGAATAATATCCCTCACCGTAAAAAGAATCTGAATATAAGAGTAGTTAAGTAGCGAAAATCTTTTCTTCTTTCTCTCTATAATTTTCTCTCTATAGTGTTTCAGTGAATTCGTAAAAAAATAATGAAGGAATGAGCTTCTATTTATAGAAGAATGGATTGCATAGCAACTAACTCATGAACGGTCCATATTGATTTACTTTTAATCGGACGGTCCATATTTAAAGTAAAATTTTTTAAATAAAATAAAATATATTATATATATATATATTATATTTATATAACATAATTCAATTAATTCAAACCACTAACAATATAATATAATATAATATAATATATATATATATATATATATATATATACACACATGCTAAATATATATATATATATATATATATATATATATATAATATATCAACCACTTATTTTTTTTTTCTCCCCCATAACCAACATCAATCCCCCACACACCCAATAATCAAATTCACTACATTCTTACACATCACTATCACACTATCACTTTCACTCTTTCTTTTCCCCCATCATTTTCCACTCACACATATAATATATATACACATCATATACATATACAATAATTCCCTCCCTATACGTAAATTGATTTCAAAAATCAATTCTTCAACACATATGGGCCCCACATGTGGCTCCCACCTTTAAATAATTTTTACCGATTATTTTGAAAAATGGATAAATAGGGGTCCATAAAATAAGCAAAACTTCATAAAAATTACCTTAATAATTTTAACAACATTTATCACCTTTATTACAATTCACAATATTAATCGACCAGGTCGTTCCCAGGATAGAGGGGACTTTCCAATAAGGATTTTCTCCTATTGGTAGCAATGATTAGATTATCTAACCTCTCCTCGACAGTAACTTCTAGACATCGTTAATATTGCAAATAATAACATTAATAACTTTGTCGTCTCAATTATTGATTTAATAATATAAAGAATATCAACAATAATTGAATCAAATAATGTGAGATACTATGTAATAATTACTATAACAATAATTGAACAAAACTGAATGACTTCTCACGTAAGCATCAATAATCACTACCGTGCGCTACTATGCAACTACGCCAGACATCTTGTACTTTTTTACTACCGAGTAGTTCAACAAAGATAACGGTAAAACTTCCGCCATTATTTTCAATAAAATATTTTTGTCGTTTTCTCAATCCGACAATAATTCTGTTGTGGGTGTGACGCCCCCAAATCCGTATAATCATCGATTACAGAACTTGGTGCTCACGATACAACATATACCATCATCTAACTAAGCAAACCTTAACAATAAGGAATAATAATATTAACTACTACATAATTATTCAAAATAAAATCCCAAGTCTTTACAACCTTAAAACATCCTGGAACTCAGTCTTAGCGTTTATCGCTACAATACACATATGCGGAAATAATTATTTTATTACATAACCATTAGCATCACTTCATCTTGGACTTTCCTTGTCCTTGCTCAAACCCTCGGCCTTCTCATCCTTAATCGAAAGGTTTAAACAAGAATGAGCACAAATTGCCCAAAGAAGTATACGGAATAAATGGGAAATATACATCAGGATAAAGGCATTTGGATTACTAGATCTCAACAGTTGAAAGATTATCAAGTGTTAAAGAAGAACATCAAGAATAAGAATTTAAGAATTTTCAATATCATACTAAGGGTGTAAAATACCACGAACATATTTTCTTTCATCAAAAACCATCGAGACGGTTTAACAATCAAATAGATCAGAACGGTCTTCTGCAATCGCGCCAGTGATCAAATTTATTGTACCCTACATTGTGCACATGTATTAAGTTTAAAATACATAAGCATAAATGGGACTATTTGCTGAACATCTGCTTTTTCTGCTCATTCGGGTTGTTCATCTTAGTAATCATGCGAGACCTCACCAAGGCAACTTGGATTGGTAAACATTCAATAACTTCGAAAGATGTGTTTTAAATCATTTTCATCAATAATAACTAGCCGTAACCAAAGGCTAGGAACATACATAAAAACAGTTCTATGATGACATGAAACTTAAAAGCATAGCCATAGAATAATAAATCAATAACCATTAAAAAGCTTGCAAGATAATTGGAGTTTGTATGACTTTTCAACGAAGAAACTTGCATCGAATAAATAACTAACACAAGTCCAATACTTACCCTTCATCAAGGATATATTAGTAAGGATTTAATAAATACCCAAAAGAAATTAGGGTTAGGAAACTTGCCTGATAAGCCTGCTACAATTAACGCTAGCAATTAACCTTCACATAACCTAATCACATGTGTCTCGTTAATCACCATTCATACACAATCTAGTTTGAAGTAAAAGGGTCTCCTATTGGATATGCTATAAACATCATAATAGAATATATTTAGAAAATATATGCCACCCATTTTAGATATCATAGGCAGCCCAAAACAGAACTTAAAAAATGCCCAAACATAACAGTTTTTACATTTTTTTCCGCTTTACCATACCTCGCTAAAACAGTCATAACTAATTCGTTTTAAAACATTTTTGAGCGATTCTTGCGCCCACGCGAAGCTAACTTCTAGGGCTACAACTTTCGTTCATGGACCATCTTCAAATTCCAAGCACAAAATTCTAGAAAATCCGTGCAAGAAGACTGCTCCGAATTTGTTGAACAGATTTGACGCAACTACTTTGAAAGGTCATAACTCCTTGCTCCGAAGTCGGAATTAGTCCGTTCTGGAGTCTATGGAAAGCTTATTCAGTGTACTATAATAACCCAAAAGCCCAAAATTTTCTGGAAACTGTAGCTAGCCCCGAATTTGCCCTTAGGGTCAGCAGTTCACAATTTTTTTCGGTTTCTAACATGTTTATTTCGCGACCTTACGATTTTTATATCTCACTCAATATAGTTTCGATCCGAATGAAATTTAGACATGTTAAACCTCATGCTACATACTATTTTACAAAATTATTACATGCAACAAATGGATTATCTAAGACATGATTTCGAGTGACCAAAAATCTTGAAAAATCATGCAAGTAGTTTAACCCAACTTTTGAGAAAATCATGATTTTGATTCTAGCATGCATGGATTTGATTCCTACTGTCCAGACCACATTTACTAACATATATACACATGTTACAACAATCAAACCCTCTAACATGTTTTGTTATAACTAAGAGGCATTTTATCAAATAGTTAGCATGCAAACATGAATTTCATGATTCTATACGATTGTGTAACATGTTTGAACCCGAGTTTTCCTTCCTTAACAGCCACATAGCAGAATCAATACCAACATAGCATCACAAAATTAAAACAACTCATTTACCATGGTAATTCATGCATTTTTCACTATTTTTCTTCAAGAACATAAAAGTTGGTTTAATGGCTTACCTTGGATGCGAATTCTTCTTGATTTAATCTGTTAGAGACTCACTCCTTGCTTGCTTAGACTCTCCAAAATCTCCAAAAATCACCACAACATCTATTACTCTCAATTTCTCTTTCTTTTTGTATCTTGGTGGGATTTTTGCAAAGTGAAACATTTTTTGTTGGGTGTGTATATATATATATAACTCGATAGAAATTTTTCTCTCTCAAATTTCCTTCACCACTCCCATCATCAGTTACATGCATAATTATCCCACTTGAATATAGTTATGGGGGGAAGTTAGGAACATGAAAATGTTTGCTTATTATGTATGGTTTAATAAGGAGTTATCACCTTTCTTCCTCCTTATTGCTATATACGAATATACTCTCCCTCCTTGTCCCATATTATGTGTCACAAGACCCCACCAGCTATTGTCCAATTAAACAAATGCATTATAATGTTATTTTAATCATTTAAATACCGTTTTTGACCGTTTTGCCTTCCATAGCAAAACGTATCGATACTTATATCGATTCCTACTAAAGTCGATGTCCCGGACGTCATGGAACTCTCCGTTTCGTCAAACTCAACTTCAAAATTCGTAGTTGACAATTCGTCGCTCCAAAGTGTGTTTGGGCTAAATTTAAGATAATATTATATCTAATAAAGTTCCAAGAGAAGAGATTTGACTGTATGTGATATTTTACGTCATGAAACTTCCAAGTCCATATATCTATAAATAAGAGCATTGTAAAAGAGAATGGTGGATATATAAAAATATTATGAGACATGTCTCATTTTGTGACACATTTTCGTGGTTACAGTCTATCCTGCCTAATTTCGACGTTTCGGACTCAAATACACAGACCGCGTCTCTAAATTCCGCTCCAAACTAAAACTCATATTTGTAAGTCATCCCACGAAATTAATTAGAATTAATTCCATCCTTAACCAATTTAAATAATTGGCCTAACCGTAACAACCATTACTATGCATCTTATCACATAACATATAATAAAATTAAATAATTCTTCTAAAAATAATTGTCACATAACAATTTCACATAAGTTTGTTTATTGAAATTTTTTAATTACATGAAAAAATCTAGGATATTACAGTGGGGTCCACCAATGATTGCGCCGTTGTACGAATATTCCCTGCTAAAACGAATATTTCCCGACCAATCGAATATAATATAACAACTTGCATACTTTGCAGAATTTATAAATACTACCCACAACTATAACATTGTATCAAATTATTCCATAATATTCAAAAATGAAATTTTATAGAAAATTCATTTTTATTCATAAAAGTTGGGGTCTTACATATATGCTTACTTGCACCAGAATTCAAACATCCAAATGAAAGGAGAAACAGATAAAGAATGTCCCAGTTTCAGTCCTCAAACCTTAAGGAAAATTACATGTTAAACAAACATCGTGTCCAAAAACATAGTAGTATAACACTGTGTCATACATAACACAATGTTATAGTTAAAAATGAATACATTGTCTCATTAGTTTTTTTATCCATTTTTGGCAATTATCACAGTATTACCATAATGCCAAAAAAAACTATTAATGATGATGAAAATGATTTACCAGATGCTAGTACTTAACAAATCATGAAAAGCTACAATCCAGATAATAAAATACAATAGATGAAGAAACCATAAATATAAACACCGTGAGATATAGTCCACAAAATGAAGTCATAGCCCCTCCCATTGAATGCATTGTCACCATAATCTGAAGGTATCCAGGTATATAAGTCATTTGCACTTTCAAAAGTATTTAGAATTGTTTGTACGTAGCATGAGTTGTTGTATAATAGTTGGTATGTATTTATATGGAGAAATTAGGTTAATTAACGGAGAATAATGATAATAGCTCAATTTCGGCTGAATGACACTTCTGTCCCTAGTTGCCACCCACTTTTAAAGTCATCCCTAAAGTTCAATTTTCATCATGACATTTTGTTGGCATTACCGTTCCGTTAGCCCAATTTGACCTCAACCCGATAATTATTATTTTAAACTTATTTTAAAAATAATTTTATATTTTAAAATATTAAAATTTTGGGTTAGGCTAAACTGGATCGGGTTGAGTCAAAATTGGTCAAAATAGGTCGAGTTGAGGTTAAATTGGGCTGAATGAATAGAAAATGCCAACAAAATGTCATTTTAAGGACCTAACTGACAATAATTGAACTTTAGAGACGACTTTAAAAATGGGTGGTAATTTGGAGGAATGTATGTTATTCAAAGAATAATGATAATATCATAAAAGTAGTGCTTTTAAAAGATAATAATTAAATTAAAAAATAATATCGAGCATGATGATTACCAAAACAGTTTAGATTTGTAGTGATTTAGGGATTATAAATTAAAAATATTAAATTAGTAATGATAATATTAAAACGGTTAACATTATCAAAATAATTTAGATTTGTAGTGATTTATAGGATTATAAAATTAAAATATTAATGTGAGATTAAAAGTAGTGATTTTAGGAGATAATAATTAAGTAACGATAATATATAAAACCGTTTAGATTGAAAATGTAGTAATTTAAGAAATTATAAAATCAACATAAATACGTAAGTTATGATTGATATTATTTGTTTTTTTAATTTTGTTTTAAATGTTTTAAACCGTATAATATTATGTTTTAATATAATTATAAATGGTATAATATTATGTTGTAATATAATTTAATTAGTAATGATAATATTTGCACGCTTTTTAGATAGGTGATGGTTTTGTTATTTTGTTATATACGTGTATTATAATATTTTACCATACATGTATGATATAATTTATGGTATAATATTTGAAAAGTAGTAATTTTAGGATATAATAATTATGTTTTAAAAAGTAGTAAGTTATGATTGATATTATTTGTTCTTTTAATTTTATTTTAAATATTTTAAAGCAGTATAATATATTGTTGTAATAATTATAAATGGTATAATATTATGTTGTATTACTAGAAATAAAATTAGGTTAAATAACGAAAAGTAATGATAATATAACAAAGTAGTAATTTCAGATATAATAATTAAGTTAGAAATGATAATATCGTAACAAGATTGATATTACCAAAATAATTTAGATTTATGGTGATTTAGGAGATTATAAATTTAAAATATTAATTTGGGATTAAAAAGTAGTGATTTTAGGAGATAATAATTAAATTAGTAATGATAATATTAGAATGCTTAACATGTCTTTGTGTTTTAGTAGTGATTAAAAGTAGTGATTTTAAAGTAATGATTTAGGGGATTATAAAATCAACATAGTAAGTTATGATAATATTATTTGTTATTTTAATTTTATTTTAAATATTTTAAATTGTATAATATTATGTTGTAATATAATTATAAATGGTAATATTATGTTATAATATAATTTAATTAGTAAATATCTGCATAGTTTAGATAGGTAGTAATTTTATTATTTTGTTATATATCGTGTATTATAATATTATATCATACGTGTATTATAATATTATATCATACATGTATGATATAATATATGGTATAATTATGAATGATATAATATTAGAAAAAATAGTGATTTTAGGATATAATAATTATGTTTAGAAAAATAATAATTTTGGGGATTATAAAATTAATATAGTAAGTTACGATTGATATTATTTGTTATTTAAATTTTATTTTAGATGTTGTATTTGAATAGTTGATCCCAAATTTAGGGGAATAAATTTAGGTTTGTTTCAACCTCATTTGTTATGTTAGTTGGGCATTTTTATCAAGGGTCTTAAGGAACATTAATTAGATATGACATGTGTTAAATTTTGAGGATGACATATGTCAAGCTATTGTGCCATGTACTGTGATTTAGTATAATTAATAGATAGATTTGAATCTGAACCGTTCTTGTGTTTTCTCGCCCAAATTAATTAAAATGAATCTATACCGTACTTGTACTTTTTCACCCAAATTCAAATTGGGTTATATCTTATTATTATATATTTTGCTCCCTATTTATACGTCGTCAAATTTATAATAAAATTGAATTACGATTTACTACTAACATGTAAAATCTAAGTTATAAAATATAATAATTCTGATGAGATCATTTTTATTTATTCCATATATTTTCATACGTCCATATTTACAATTGGCATATTTCTTTATGGTTGCGCTACCTTCAAGTGTAGCTATTGATTGATTGTAAAGGTTCAATGTAGAAGTTTTGAGGGATATAAGCCCACCACATTGTGATGACCCGAAAGATTTAAGTATGGTTCGAAGCCCATGCTCCTTCCAATGTTTAATGAATTAATGACACTCTTATCGACATATACTTTGGACACTAATCAGCCCACTCAATAATTTAATAATCGGCCCAAAAGTTTTATTGACACATGTGCTAGGAGCCTTGAAGAAGGAGACACCAAGGGACAAAAAAATAAAGGGTTATTTACACTTTCTAGTACACTTAAAAAAATTACAACAAAAGTGCATTCAGAAAATATTTATAAAATTAATATATTTTTAATATTTTATTTACACAATTAGTGTATTTAGTATCCCTTTAATTTAAATGAGTGTTTTAATGGGTTGCTGATGCGGTAAATTAGTTTTTCAAATAATAACTGTTCCCGATTTTTGTGCATAAACCGTGACAATTTGAATTGCATGCCTACCACCATTTTCCGTTTCTTTCTCTTTCAATTGGAAACCCTTATTTTCTGATTTGGGAACTTTGAAAACAAATTTTTCTTTTTCTAAGTTCAGTGTGTAGCCACTGGTAATAGTATTATTACATACGTCGCTGCTTCATTTGGCTTATTTGTGGGCGTCGTCGCTCCATCTTCTTCTTTCATGGTTGTTGTCGTCGGTGGTCTTTTTCTTTCCTGGTTGTCGCCGTTTGTGATTTATCGCAGTTTTGTATAGAATGGTTTCTACGAGTAAGAATGTTGGGAGGATGGTTGATAAGAAGAATGATGGAAAGAGTAAAAGAATTAGGGAGGATGATTCTGTTAAAAATGTGAAGAAATATTTGAAGGTGAAGGCTGGTGTGGTCAAGTCCCCAAAGCAGGGGAAGAAGGGAGTGGTCAAATCTCCTCTTAAGGATAAGAAATCGGTGAGACAGTTTACTAAGAAGCCTAAGCAATTGCTGGATTTGGAGTTTGATTTTGAAGATACTCCAAACAAAGTTTGGAATGAAGCTGAAGATGATGCTTATAGTCGGAATATTATCCCCTGCCAAAAATATCTTAAGGTGTGTTGTTTTAATTGTTTTTAAGAATTTGGAATCCTTTGTTGTTTATGTCTACTTGTGAATTTATTTTGGGAACTAGTGTTGTCCTATTTTGGTCACTGATTAATGTGTATTTGTTAAAATGGTTATGTACCCTCCAAATGGAGGTTTGGTTACTATTATATTCTGATTTGGTTACTAGGTACTATTTGACAATACAGAGGTTGATTAAACTGGTATTGGAAACCTGCTTATTATGTTTTGGTTACTCATGCTAATATATTTTGATATTGTTGTTTGCGTAGTTGTTGAAATGGGTTTTGTTAATATATAGTTGTGGTGTGGTGACTGTTCGATTCTGATTTAGTTAATGTGTATGTTATGTTAATGCAGATGCTAATTATTATTTTTTAGTACTGCAGTTTCGATTTGGTTATCTACTTTAATGTGTTTGATTAATTTGGTTTAATTCAAGGTTGTGAGTATTTTTCTTGTTTTCTATAGTAATATATTGTATTTGCAGATTTGGGATTTATATTACCAGGAGCGCCATCGCAATTTTATTACAAAAATTATTTATTGGTCTGACACGGAAGTGCCCAATGTCATTATGAAGAAATTGACTGAAGAGCAGTTGGAAAAGTTTAAGTTGACTTATTTTGGGAACTTTGAAGATGTTGGGGAGCCACAAATGTTTTCAAAAATAATCCATCAGGCTTTGATGAGAGAAGTTTATCAAAGGGACAACGGGGAGATGTGGTTTTTGTTTGGTGAGAAAAGGGTAAGATTCAATTTGCCAGAATTTTGTTTAATTTCTGGTTTGAGTTGGCAAGGAAATGAGGATATTTTTGCATTCAAGGGAATGGGAAATCAGTTGGTGGAAAAGTTTTTTGGAGATGAGGTTGTGACCCGTTCTAGTATCAGGAGGATATATCGGAGGGCTGTATTTGATGATGATGATGAGGTAGTCAGGATGTCCATTATATTCTTGGTTTGCAATTTCCTACTAGTTATTGTTTCAGATAATTATGTTGATGAGGCATTGATTAACTTTCTTTCTTATGACAACCTTGATAGTTATTCCTGGGGAAAATTTGCCTTTGAATAGACGAAATTTTTTTTATCGCTTGCTGTGAAGGGATATTTAAAGAAGGGTATGAATGGGGGAGTTATACACAATTTTTACAAGGACAATTATTGTAAATCTTATAAGTTGAGTGGATTGCCCTATGTTTTCCAAGTTTTCTTGTTTGAAACCATTCGTACTCTTAAAGTCTGGGGTTTCTGTATTGATGAGCAACTGCCAGAAGTTAGATTATTTAGATGGAAGGAATTAGGGAAGGCTCCCAAAAATTACAAGTTGAATGATTTAGTGTTTGGTTATGGACAGGTATGTCAGTTACCATTAACATTATGTTTGGTTACCTTTATGTAGACATTTGGTTACTGATTTTAATTTTTTTTGTGTACTGTTTTGTTTCCTTTAATTGTTCAATGCTTTTGAGATTTTATATTTACTGTTCTCACTCTGTTTCAGTTAAGGGTACAAATGCTCATTCCTATGGTTGATGAGAAGGATTGTTTGGATTTGGGTGGTTTTCACTTTTTCCATGGAAATGATGGTGGCTTTAATGTTGTTGATATGAATGTGGATAAAACCAAGAAGGGTGGAGATTTTGGGTTTTCACTTTTTAATGTTAAAAATATTATCAATGCACGAGTGAGGCCTTTGGAAAAGAATGTGGTTGAAGTTAAGAAAGAAATTGAGAAGTTGGGGGTTGATTTGAAGGATGAATTGCATATTTTCCATATCGAGATTTGTAGGGACATAAGGAAGATTATGAGAAAGCAGCTACGTGGCCACCCTAAGGTTAGTGAAGGTGGAGATGAATGTGGTGATGATGATGATGATGATGGTTCGGAAGGTAATGAGTTGGATGATGATGATGCTGGTAATGGTAATTAGTTAGATGATGATGTTATATCTGATGAGTCCGATGATGTAGGTAATGGTTCGGATGCTGTAAACCAATTTGATGGAAAAATTGATGATGATGTTGGTGGTTTGGGTGGTGTTCACAGTGATGAAGATGATGACAAGGTTAAACATATTAGTTTGTTTTTTTCTGTGTTATATGTTGTTGGTTTATTGATTATTTAGTGTTTTTTTTTTACAGATTGATAATAACAATGACAACCCAACGTTTGATAATTTAACCCAGACTTCTGGGAAAGAACTTGTTGTTTTTACCCCTACTGGGGTTCACATTGATGGCGATGATGACACGGTTAAACATATTTATTTATTTTTTCTGTGTTATATGTTTTTGTTTTATTGATTAATTAGTGTTTTTTATTTTTTACAGATTGGCAAGAATAATGACATACCAACTTTTGATATTTTAAGCCAGACTTCTAGGAAAGAGCTTGTTATTTTTACCCCTACTGGGTTCGTGTTATTTTTTTCAATATTAGTTACCTTCGTAGATTGGATTGGTTACTTCCTTATAGTATTTCTGTTACTGCTCAGTCAGTTCAGATTTTGTAGTTGAAATTCTAATTTTATTTGTGGGGTCTGTTTTGTCAATTGCTAAAGGGGGTAAAATCGAGGCAGAAAACAAGTCTATACATGATGAAATGATTTTAACTACTCAGGATATAGTCCATTGTGTTGAAGTGGAGAGAAGTTCTTCTAAACCATGTGGTAGATCGGTTCGTGCTTCTGCGAAGAGTGTTGTTTTGAGGAGTCCATATATAACAAAGTTTTGTTCTGCTGATTCATTTTCTTCTACCGTGGTTCCTACATAAATACACAGAGGTCTTTCTGCTTTTCCCAATGTTTGCATGGGTATGCCATCCAAATTTGAAGATGTATTGTTTGATCAATGATTTAAGATTGGCATAAATAACAAAAAAATGTATGTTATTTGTAGTTTAACAATAATATAGTTTTTTTTAAAAAAAAAGTTATTTTCTTTTACTAATATGCTTTTATATTGAAAGACTGAAAAATTTTCTAGAGATAATGATAAGATTGAACCTGCATTCAGATTTGGGTATTTCTCAATCTCATATAAAATGTTGTTCAATAGGTTAAAAACTCCCGGACAGTGGTTTGATAATGATGTGAATTTATTTATTTTTGAAATTTTGTTGTGTTAGTTATGGCTACCTTATTTAATTATTTTGGTCACTAGTTTTGACAGTGTTTGTTACCTTTAGCAGAAACTTTTAATTTTTGGTAATTATATATATCTTATGGATTTTGGTTTATTTTTTGGTCCAGCAGATCAACATTTCCTTCTACTACTTTTGAAAATTAGTTAGACACTTTGCCAATATTCAAATTAGGGTAACTAGTACTGATTGTTGTTTTCATGTTAAGTTGTCTGCTTTATATGGTGAATATTGTCTTAAAAATTGAGATACAACTGTACTGTCGGGGGAGGGTGATGTCACTGAATACATTCTTGGATTTTTGATGGATGTGAACACACCATGGGTTGCTATTGATTATGTTTTGTTTCTCATTCACATGACGGTTCCAGAGCATTGGTTTTTGTTGATATTTGATGTGCATCGTAGACTTCTAGTAGTTTACAATTCTTTTCAACCAAATAGGACAGTCATGCAAACAAATATAATGGATGTTTGTGAGCCTTACATTTTCATTCTACCCATAATATTGTGTAAGTGTGGTTTTTGGAAGGGTAGGTCATATATTAATTTCTATAGTGAACTATATCTTCATAAGGGGAAACATGATATTAGTGAACTTAAATTTGCAGAAGGGGTACCTGAACAAATATGCGTTAACCTCTTCATGTATGCTAGGAACAAGTAAGTTTGGGGATACGATTTTGATACAGATTATCCAGGCAGATTTGTCCCAAAAGAATAATTTAGTTGTCAATGTCTTTTCCTTGTAAAGTTTTTTTTTATCTTGGTTTTTTATGGATATTCGTAACCATTTGTTATGGTTACTAACCTTTTACTGTTTAGTGAATCTTCTTTTAATGGAATTAAGTCTTTTGATTATAGTACAAGTAGTTTGACATTGTTTTTTGTTTCAAATTGGGTTTTTTGGATTCTTTCATTTAGAGGTAATCAAATGCGTATTAGTAAGTGACAGAACTTCATCCGCCCAAATGATCAATTTTACAGTGATGGTAATGTATGTATGATTAATTTATTTGTTTTAAAAGAAGGTGCAGATGGTATCCGAAATGCCATGTAAAAGTTCTCATTTATGTAGCTGTTGGTTACTTATAAATAACCTTCTAAAAATAATTTTATTTTGAATATGGTGCAGTTGGTGGCCAAACCTTCATACAAAGGTAACCATTTTACTTTTTGTGGGTAACCAAATGGTCATAAAAACATTTCAAAATAGTCAATCAAGTCTTACATGTATTTTTTTTTCTCTATCTTATTAATGATAGAATCAGAGAGTGGTCGTGTGGTTTTCCTCTTACTTAATGTAAGAAGAAAAAAATGCAAAATATTATTCAATATCGTGTAACATAAAATTGGTTACGTTACATTAATAAAAAGGTTACCATTTGTCTGGTTATTGGTTACTCACAGTAAACATCCAAAAGTTTTTTTAGTTACATTTTTTCGCTGATGTACTATATCAGACCTTTTTTGGTCATAAAATTGGTGGATTATTGCATGTTTTCCTGTTGTGTCCTTTTTCTTGGCACCTGCTTCATTTGTTTTGACTTCTGTTTTCAGATCCATGCTTGTACCTCCATATCTTTGGTCTTCCCACTAGTCTTCTTGTATTTGGTGGTTTTACACATGTTTCTTATTTCTTCTAGCACCTCCCAATTCTTTTTTTCATCTAATGGCGGGATGGAAGTTGAATACGTGTCTACCAATCTAACACCTCAAACCCGATATAGGCCTGAAGTGCTACACGCCACAAGCCCAAAGGCCTGCAAGACAACAATATCAATAATGCGCAGCCCAAACAAAATAACTCAACAATAATCTTAACTTAAAACGCAACAATAAATATATTTTAAATCAATACAAATGAAATACCAATAAATACCACATTCAAATAATGCAGATATAACTCCTCGAAACTAAGAGTTTTTATCAAAATCCATCAACAAAAGAAATAATATTTAAAACTAAACTCCAGCTATTCCAAGCGTATCAAATAAGTGCTTACCTTTCAACGATGGGACCTGTAAAAATATGTAAGGGGATGAGCGATGAAGCCCAGCAAGTAGCAATCCTCCCTATCTAGCTGAATCAAGTACAATTTGCAAAACACTTTTTCGAAATAACTTTTTTGTTCAATAACAATAGTACATAAGCTTTCAAAACTAAAACAATTCAAAAATGATTTCAATGTATCTCATATATCCTTTAATTCACATCCTTAGCGACTAAGGTTACAATAGCCCTGTAACACGACCCAAAGGTTTGATAACGTTATGATACGCTGTAAGACTCTAACTTTTATGAATAAAGATTTAATTTTCTCTAAATATTATTTTGAATAATAAGGTGTTGATTTGATATAATGCTATAGTTATGGGTGATATGTACAAATTTTGCAAAGTAAGCAAGTTGTCATAAAATATTCGTTTGGTCGGGGAATATTCTTTTTGTCAGGGAATATTCATACGATGATGCAATCATTGATGGACCCCACAACAGAATAACTTTCGAATATAAAAAGCGATAAAAATAACCTTTTCATAAAATAACTACAAGACTTTTACCGTTAAACTGTTAAAATACCTGGTGATAAAAGTACAGTAATACGCGCTGTTGCACAGTAGCACACGATATTGCACAATATCTCTGATTATTGAGGCTTACGTAAGAAGTCACTCAGTTTCATTTAATAATTGCCACAGTAGTTGCTGCATAGTATCTCATATTATTAATTCAATTATTATCACAGTATCATCTGCACAATATTTTATATTATTAAATCAATAATTGAGACGACATAATTATTCATATTATTATTTGCATTATTGACAATGTCTAGAAAGTTCTGTCGAGAAAAGGGGTTTGGTTATTTAATTGTGCGCCAGTAAGGAGAAATCCTTATCGGAAAGCCCCATCTTTCCTAGGAACGATCTGGTTGTCAATAATATGAGTTATAATATTAATAATGAATATTTATTAAAAGATTAAAAATGTGTTGATTGAAAATAAATAATTTGTGGAAAATATTTATTCAATTTTTGATATAAATAGAAGAGTTTGTCATGAGGCGTTTGTTGTAAGTTTGACTTATTATTCCATGGGGAGATGTGTTAATTTATGGACCATCGGTTGAAGTTTTAATAGTAAATAAATATGGACCGTCGGTTGAAGTTTTAATAGTAAATCAACATGGACCGTCCATTTTAATAGTAAATCAATCTGGACCGTTCATGAATTAGTTACTATTTAGTCCATTCTTCTATAAATAGAAACTCATTTCTTCCTTCTTCCTCACCAATTCACTAAAACTTTAGAAAGAGAAACTATAGGGAGAATAACAGAGAAAGAAGAAGAGTATTATGCTACTACACTATTGTAGTATTCAATCTCCTAATAAGGTAAGGGGTATTATTATTTCATATTCGTAAAGGATGTTATTTTTTTCATACTTGTAAGGGTTGTCATTCTATTCCTTATTAATCTGTGGGAATAACTTGTTTACGCGGATTACTGCATGCCTGGTGAATAACCCTTCGTATTCATCCTTTATTGATCTGTGGGTATAACCTGTCTACGTGAATTACCGCATGCATGGTGAATAACCCTTCGTATTCATCCTTTATTAATCCGTTGGTATAACCTGTCTACGCGGATTACTGCATGCCTGGTGAATAACCCTTTGTATTCATTCTTTATTTATGGAAATGATCTGTCTACGCGGATTACCACATGACGGGTGAAAATCCATTTGCAGTTTCATATATTCTTTCATACTCATATGAGATATCATTTCTTTTGTACTCATCAAAAGATATCGTCTTCTTTCATTTTTCTCCATTTATGGTACGAATTTATCGTTTGTTTCCATAACCTTATTATGAAATGGTGAAAACCTTTGAAAGTAGTGGAATATTCTTAATAGTTTGTTCTTCATCTAGTATCATTTAACTATTGGTCTGAACTTTTTTATTGAAATTTTAATCTTTTCATAGCGGGGTACTATTCATGTCGGGGTACTATTCATTCGGGGTACTTTTCATTAGAGTACTATTCATTCGAGGTACTATTTATGCCAGTGTACTATTCATGCCGGAGTACTATTCACGACATAATTTAGTTTCTCTTCTTTGTCTAAATTATCTTTAAAATTTAAATCTTAAATAACATTCTTGAGTTTTACTCCACAATTGGTGATCATGTTGACAATTTGGACATTCTTGAACTCTGAATAAATTAAATTAAAAATCTCTAATATTTATCCTTGATCTCACTTGATTGATTCTTTATATCATTGTCATCATCCTTAAGCTTATGTTGTATTGAAAGTCATCTTTGGCCCGTAGTGCATAGATGGACTATTGATTGGTATGATTATGACAAGAAATTATGTATTGGTATAATCATGACCTGTAATATTACAGATAAATATTGTGGTAAAAGTCCTCTTTGGCCCATAGTGCATAGATGGACAGGTGTTTGGCATGATCATGACCACTAGTGATATAAACGATTATCTTTAGCCCATAGTGCATAGATAATTCGTTGATTGGAAATAATTATTGATTTGTGTTACATGGATAAATTATTGATGATGGAATTTTAAATCAGAGAAGATAGTAGACATCATGCTCTACTTGACTCTTCTAATGGATTGCTATTTCCGTTGCAGTTGTTGATCTAAAACTTGTTATCTATTGTATTCTATCAGATTTTTCACTGTTGAGGACTAAGGATAATTTTTTTCTTCATTATCTTAGTCATAATATTCTTTACTGGGCTAGTTGAGCTCACCCTTTTCTTTTTGGTTCCATTTTTCTTCTCAAGAGCCGAGAATGTTGCTGGGACTAGTCGGGGAATGGAGTAATGGTCCAAGACGGTTATTATCGTAGTCATCACTATTTTGTAAAATAGTGTGACAATAATTGAAATAAGGATTTTATTTGAGTTTGGATATTGTCTACGAGATAATATTTGTATTAAAACTCACAACTTATGTTTTGTCGTATTTTACACGACAATTAATAGTTGTATAAATGAAGTTTGTATTTGTATTTTGTACCATGTATTTGGCAGCTCAGATTGGGTTGTGTGGACCTATTTTGGGGGCGTCACATGCGCACCCTACTAAGGTATCTATAAAAATGCACGATCCCCGAAGGGCATCTAAAAGGTGTGCGCCTTAGTAGGTCCTATATTAGCTCCGGAACTAAACGTAATCAATAAAGGGTTCTATACATAGTCAGACTGAGGATTTCAAAATCTTTTCTCAATATTATCGATATTCTAAACGATACTTTTTCACAGTTCAAAATTATATAATCTCATTTCACAGTTCAAAAATAAATACTTGATCCGAATTTTGAATAAACGAACATAGCATTTTAATTTAAATGGAAGCATTAAATAAACATAACGGATTTTGAAACCGTACATTTAGGCCTCCGAATAATTAATAAGACATACATATAAATAGCGATAATTTTAAAATCACTATATAGTTCGGAAAGCCACTTATGTAAGACCCCAAATTATTATTAATGAAATTTAATTTCCTCTATTTATTATGTTGAAATAGTAAGGGTTGATTTGATTAATGTGGTGAGTTATGGGTAAAATGCGCAATTATTTCAAACAAGCAAGTGGTTTTAAAATATTCATTTTATCGGAGAATATTCGTTTGGTCGTGGAATATTCTTCTTGTTGGAATATTCGTGCGACTCAGCGAAATTATGTGTGGGCCCCATAACGGAAAGCGATTGGAGGAAGAAAACGACAAATGTAAGTTATTTATAAATGACGGCGTAGTTGTTACCGTTAATACTGTTGGAATACTCGGTGGTTAAAACACAGTAGCACACGGTATTGCACCAATTATTGATTCTTACGTAAGAAGGCACTACTCAATAATTGTTACAGTAATTACTGTTCAGTATTTTATTTTATTAATTCAATAATTGCTGCGTTGATATTTTATATTACTGTTGTTTCAATAATTGTCATTACACAGTATTTTCCATTATCGGAGCAATAATTCATATTATTTGAATAATATTATTGGATAACATTATTGGCAATGTCTAGAAAGTTCTGTATAAGGAGAGGTTTGGTCATCTAATTGCGCTCCCGTAAGGAGAGATCCTTATTGAAAGCCCTCTTCCTCGAAGCCGGCACGGTTGTCGATCTTGTGATTCTCATAATATTATTTGTGAATAATTAATTATTGATTATTATGATAAAGAAAATATTTATTTTATGTGGATATAGATGGAGAAAATTTTTAATGTGACAATTGTTGAAAATTGATATTTTATCTTTTCTGATAAAATAATTTATTATTATATTTTAATTGTGATATTTTACAATGAATGTGGGATATATGAGTATATGAGGAGGAAGAGTATTTTTGTTGCATTAAATGTTTAACACATGTTTGGTGTTACAAAAAATGTTTAACACATGTTTTGTGTGTTGGTGGACACAATTTTTGACTGAAATTTGATTATAGTCTGTAAAATCGTCCGTTTGTGGATTTCGGTCAATTTCTGTTTGGAATTTGGAAAAACTTTCTTCTGCAAAGTTGTAGAGAATTAAATTTCCTATGGAAAGGACATGTGGTTTGAATTTTTCTGATTAAAGGGCTATTTATTATGAATTATTGAAGTTCTGGATTATTGAGTCTAAATTGATTTTGTAACAAAATTTGTTTTAAACATGTTTTTCATTTTTGTGTGATAAATGTGTTTTTGATGTGGTGGGCTAAGGAAAATTTGGTTATATATATATATTATTATATTCAATTTTTTGTTTTAGTGTTTTAAGCATTTTTCTATAATTAGGGTGCTTAGGTTAGAATTGAAAATCACACTAGAAACTGAAGTTTTCTCACTACTTCTCTCTCTATATTATCGAGCGTATTCTTGTGAGTATTTTGATACTTTGAGTGTTGATATACGGTGCAAGTTCCCTTCAGCACTATATCCAGTATTCCAATCAGAAGTACTGTCTTTTCGAGGTAAGGGATGTTATTTTTTTAAAATGATATTATTTCTTTCAATATCATTATGCCGGAATATTGGTAAGATTTTTCTTGTGAAATTTTGATCTTTTCATGTCAGAGTTACTATTCACGAGTTACTATTCATGAGTTACTATTCACGAGTTACTATTCACGAGTTACTATTCATGAGTACTATTCACAAAAGCATGATGATTTTCTTGTGAAAGTTCTACCTCTTAGTGTCGGAGTTATTATTCATGTATACAGTACTATTCACGTATACGACACTATTCACGATTTCGACACTATTCACAGAAAAATTAAATTTTCTTTTCTGTGTCCAAGATATCTATTATGGATACTAGCTTCGATTGTATCCATGTTTTGATCATTCTTGAATTTTACTTCACTATGATTATTTATGAAGTATTTTTGAACTCGGTTTGGTTAAAGTACGAATCCTTAATATTTGTTCTTTTGTTTCACTGGATTCGTTTTCTTTAAAATATTTTTCATCATCCTCAGTCCTAAATGATGACATTACTGAATATTTTTGGCCTGTAGTGTAAAGATGGTTGATTTTCTTATGAATATCTTTGGCACATGGTGCAAAAGATGAACAGTGTTGAGATGAACATGACCGATCGATGAATATCTTTGGCTCAGTAGTGCAAAGATGAATATTTGATTCAAGATGAATATTGATTTATGTTACAGGGATAAAATATTGATGAAGGACTTTTAAATTCATAGATGTTAGTAGATTTCATTCTCTACTTAACTCTTCTAATGAATTGTTGTTTCCGCTGCAGTTGTTGATCTAAAACTTGTTATCTGTTGTATTCTATCAGATTTTTCCCTGTTGAAGACTAACGATAATTTGTTGTACATTATCTTAGTCATAATATTCTTTACTGGGCTAGTTGAGCTCACCCTTTTCTTTTTTGTTCCATTTTTCTTCTCAGGAGGCGAGAATATAGCGGGAACTAGTTGGGGTGTGGAGTGATGGTTCAAGACAGTTGTTTTAGTAGTCCTCACTATTTTGTAAAATAGTGTATCAATAATGAGGACTTTATTTGGGTGTGGATATTGTCTAGAAGACAATATTTGTATTTAAACTCACAATATATATGTTGTCATATTTTGCACGACAAATGTATTAATAAAGTTGTAGTTGTTTCTGTACCATGTATTTGGCGACTCAAAATGGGTTGGATGGAATGGACCTATTTTGGGGGCGTCACAACTTACCTCGATATTGCGAAACACGAAATTAAAAACGAACAAGTCCTAAGTATAACATTAGAAAAAAAATAAAAGTCATTAGGATACAATATCCTAACTCAAACATATTTTAATTTTATATCTAACACACAATAATATTTAATATTTATTTATTTATAATACAATTGTATTTATTAATAAATCTGAAATTATAATAATTTTCTCAAATTATAATAACTTAGATACTATAACTCTAAAATTAAAAATAAGTATATTATGTTATTAGTCTATAATTTATTCATCAATATATATATATATATATATATATATATATATATATATATATATATATATATATAACCTACTAAATGCAAAGTACAAATACATATATGCACATAACTATCAACAGTAACATGGTTGTCATTCCAGAACATATATTATCTATATATATATATATACATTACTTTTAGATTACCTATTTACACCATGTAATCACACATATATAATAGACATCAAATATCTCCTACCCACAAGTATCCATGTATATACTTACATGCATGCAAGTTAGCTTATAACAATACAGCGCACGCCACTAAAGTTACAAAATTTGAAATCATACCCTGACTGAAAATTTTGCACGCAAGTACCGAAAAATTATATACATATACGGGTATATCTGTTATTAATATTTCACTCCAAAAAATATATACATATATACGATTTAAAAAAATATCCAATCATACATATGAATCAACTTATAATTGAAAAAGAAGAATTTAGGTTTACCTTTGAGTTTTCTTCTTTTCTTCTCTATTCTGCAGTACTCCAAAGCCAAATAGTTTTTATGTTTTTTTCTTTCTTTCTAGTTGTTTAAATATGTGTAATTCATTTGCAAAATAGGTTACCAAGTAAAAGAGTCCTTTTAAAATTAAAAATTTGTTACAACTTTAATGACTTATCTTCTCCTTATAGGTTTTAAATAAGTATAATTAATTATTAGTTACACTTTTATTATGTAATTATATTATTTTATTACCTTTTATTTTTTTAATCGGATATTACAACCAAAGTTGTTTTTGAGTAGTTTTTTGAGCAAAATTCATAACAGCTCAAATTCCTTTTGCTGATAACAGAAGCAACGTGTGGACAAGGCATCTCGTGATACTAAAATTTATGGCATGTGCATGTCCTTTGTTCCATGTCCACAATAAACTATTTGGAGACATCGTAAACAGTGAAAATCACTAGGTTTGATGTCTCAACCTTCAACAAAATTTAAGGGTGTAGTTAGTATATATAATCATTTAGTTTCTTTAATTGAGAATAATAGAAGGTGTTGGGAATTGCATATTAAAATTTGATATTGAAAGCGAAATATATATGCTTATATGTAAAGTTCTTCAAAGAACATATGTACAAGGACTTAGATGATAGATCAAAAATTGTTAGGTTGATCTATGTTTAATGTTTATCATTCTGTAAATGAATGTATAGAAGAAAAGATCAAAGCTGTTAGGTTGATATATTTTAAGATATAATAGATAGGCCTCATCGGAATCGTAGTCTGATGAGCCAGCCGAGAGATTGCAGAAGCCAAGACAGAATCTTAGCGTATCAAAGAAGTTGCTTCAGAATCGTAGTCGGTCTTGAAGGCCACATTCAGACTCGTGGAGTTGGTTCGAGCGTCTGTCGAGCTAAGTCAAGAATCATGGTCTACCCTCGGAAACGTAGAGTTTTCAATATGAGTAAGTAAAGATCGTAGTCTATCAGTGCTTAAGAGAATCATAGTGTTCTCCTTGATCAGGCTGAATCAAGCACGAGCATGACAAGCACAACGATTATAATTGTAGTGTCTCTCCTGTCAGCACCAGAAGCACCAAGTTTATACTATTTCATGAAGGAGAAAATATAACAAATGAAGAATGGTTTATAGTCGTTAACATATTGGGAATTCCAATGATCTAACACTCATCCTTAGTATGTATCGAAGAAGCGTGTCAGGAATAAGAATGTGAATGTTATTCCTATTTATATATGATTTGATTATGATATATATACATATGAATGAATATGCAAGTATGCTTGCATTAAGAAAAGCTTTAAAGTCCTCTGATAGATTATAGAAACATTTGTACAAGGACTTAGAATGAATTGATCAAATATGTTAGGTTAATCTTACAAAAGCAAAATAGCTTTGTAAAGTCCTTAAAAAGAAATGATGTACAAGGACTATAAATATAGAAAGATCAAGCATGTTAGGTTGATCTTATGATGTAATAGATAGACTTGTCGATCGTTGAAACCTTTGCACTGTAAATCGTGATGTCGCCGGAAAAGTCAAGGAAAACTCAAGAGCTATCGCGCGTAATCGTAGTCTGCAAGATAGTAGATCTCAGATTTCGTAGACTTCCAGGAGAGACGAGGAAGGATCGTAGTGTGTCGAGGAGAATTTCCTCAGGGCCGTAGTCTGCTGAGGAAGTTATGTTCAAAATCGTAGAGACAACCTACCTACGAGCCGACCGAGTATCTGCCAAAGCCAAGCCAAGAATCGTTGACTACACTTAGAGTCGTAGAGTCTACTAATCATACAAGAGGCAGAGATCGTAGTAAAAAAAAGATCAGATGAAGACAACAAGCACAATGACAGATATCGTAGAGTGTCAAGATCTGATCTCGAAGTCGGAGTGTCTACACAGCCAAAGCTGAATCGTAGAGTGCAGAACTAAGACTTCAATAGATGTGCTCACAATGCCAAGGCAGAATCGTAGAGCAAATACGATTCTCAATGAATGAGCACTCCCAAAATATCCAAAGGAATGAAGCCTCTGATTGGTAATGAAAAGATACATCTCACAAAGAAAATCAGAGGGCACTCAACGAATGACATGCAAGCTAATAGAAGATCTAAGCACCAACCAAATCAGCATCAAGATTGAGTTGTGAAGCCATTCAAGATGAAGTCTTCCACATGATGATCATAAGAAGACTTTAGTAACTGACTAAGGAAAGTCAACAAGTGCAGTAGCTATCGAGCAGACAGAAGACAACGATCTTGAAGATGACCAAGATCGTAGTGTTTGCCATTACAAAGAAGAAACTGATGGAGTATACAAAGATACTGGTCAGCCTCTGAATAACAAGGCTAAAGTGATTAAGCATTGGGTCAGTCCATTGATGATAAGTGAACAGGAGATCACAAGGAGAAAGCGAGCTGGACACGCCTCAAATCTGAAGTGTCTTATTATTCAGAAGGGGCCAGAGTAAGGAGTCAAGTCATCAGTATCTAAGAACAGTCAAAGCAAACAGAAGAGATGAAGCACTGCACAAGAGAAGGAAGAAGTGTTCCACATTGAAGATTGAATGAACACTCTTCAAGATCGTAGTGTTGACTCTACAAGTCAAGAAGCAACAATCAACAAGACACTACGATCAAGTCCAAGAAGGCATGCATCAGAATCGTAGAGTTCGAGTAGGCTGAAGACTGAAGCATTGGCAACGGTTTAATCTGAAGAGTAATATTCGGACAAGAGCTTATTGAGAGCATCGATGCAAAAGGACAACCTCTGATCGAGAAATCAGAAGGAGGAAAAAAAGTCTTCGACCGCAAGAAGACCTTAAAGTGACATCTCGACGGTAGGTGAAATAAAGAGATCGCAAAGTCATAAAAAGTATGACATGTCACACCTACAGTCTACCTCAGTCAACTCGAGATCTGTGGAGATATTTGAATAGCTTTCAATGGCTACTTTCCAACTAAAGGATTGGGAAGGAGTATAAATACGCAAGAGCTTCAACGATCGAGGGTTGCTGGTGTTTCCGAGTTTGGAGAGATGGTGGACTGATCTAACCAACGAAAATAGTGAGTGACCAATGAAGGTCTGAAGACTCACTCTACGATCCACCAAGAACACTCAGAGACAGAAAAAGAAAGAAGTAGAAGTGAGAGTCCTACAATGTAGAAGTGAGAGTTCTACTACAGGAAGAGTGTTCTGAACTGTCGAGAGAAAGAAGAGCATCAATGTCATCTTGATGTTCTACTACAGGAAGAGTTCTACTATGGTGGACTGATCTTAGCAAGTCCATCAATGTACCATAGAGAAGAGCACACAGTCATCTTAGCAAGTCCATCATGAGAAGGCATCAAGCATCAAGAATGAAGATCACCAACGCCATCGTGGTGTCAAGCATGAGAAAGTTTCTAAGTACCTAGCAGAAGAGCTCACAGTCAGCTTAGAAACCCATCGTGTGCAGCCATCAAGTATCAAGAAGAATGATCTTCAAGGCAGTTCATCAAGGGATCATCAGAAGGGGTTGAGTAATCAAGAAGTCGAGCATCATGCAACACTCAACCGCACTTCAAGGATGATCGAGCCAAGTCTGCTAAGTATGTAAGATGTTCGAGCTTAAAGACATCTTAGCGAACAGCACCAACTCCAACAAATAAACAAACAACTCTACAACAAGAAGCCAGGGCCTGAGGGGTCCTTGTCCGGAGGGACTAAATGAGTTTCCAAGCCTGCTGGGCTTGAAGAGTTCCTAAAGAACTAGAGGAGTTCCAAGGTCACGGCCTTGAAGAGTTCTTAATGAATCAAGTCCCAAGGTCAGCCTTGAAGGAATCTTAGTGATTCGAGTCTTGCCTTTCCTTAGTGGATATCCTACTAGTTGAAAGTAGAAGAGTGGATTAGGAGCTTTAGTCTCTGAACCACTTAAAAACCCCTTGTGTCTTTTACTTTCTGTCATTTACTTTATGTACATTAACTGCTATAACTGCTATGTATATTTTAACTGCTTACTACTAAACTAACTCTACGGACAATGTATGTATGATTATAAATATATCAATGAAGGGATCTTTTACTTATTCCGTTGTGCTTGAAAAGATCCTTATGTTTGTCATATGCTAATTTATGAGCAATGCAAAATAAACGAGAAAAGAATTTAAAATTCTAAGGATCTATTCAACCCCCCTTCTAGATCTATTGTGCCTATTGGGAACTAACAAAGCGTATTAAAGAAGCTAAGGAAAGGACTGCATGCCTGTTGAAAACACCTTTTGAGGTGTTAGGTGAGATAGGAGTCTGCTGTGTCAGTGGGTCAGACGGTTGAACAACATATTTCTAGGAAGTCAACATCGGTGCTCAGAAATGTCTGATGCATTTAATGCTACAACGTATGTCTTCAATGGACACATTTCAAAGGCTCCTTTATAAGGAAATCAGACATAGATACAACAAGCAAGCAAGTGCACAACGAAAGCTAAAAAACACTCAATGTTCAAACTCTACGATCTAGAAAAAAAAGCTTGCTCTGCTACTCAGTTCTTTCGAACATATGTTTAACTGCAACTGAGTAGCACAACCCAAGAACTCAACTCTCATCAAGTGTATTCCAAGTCTACAAGACTTGAAGCGTTCTAAGTGAACTAAGAAGTTCTAAGACTGCTGGTCTTAAAGGAATCTAAATTTTTCAAAGATTGTAAAGATTTCCTTAGTGGATTTTCTGATCGAGGAGTAGAAGAGTGGACTAGGAGCCTTGAGTGCTCTGAACCACTTAAAATCACTGTGTCTTCTATATACCTGCTATAACTGCTATATTTGTCATAACTACTTATCACCCATTACTTTGATTTATCTTAAAGGGGGATAAAAAAAATTATATATTCTACTGTAGTTAATTCATTAACAAATCTGACAAGTATTTTGTAAAAGAAATTTTTTAAATATCTATTTAACCCCCCTTCTTGATAACTATTGTGTCTCTGGGAACTAACAATTGGTATCAAAGCAGGTTCTCTCAATCAGCCTATAAATCTTGAGTAGATCCAATGGCACAACTGATAAGCGAGTCCAAGACCGGAGGAAACAGCAAGCCACCAATGTGCAACAGAGACAAATTTGACAACTGAAAAGTTTGCATGCAAGCCTACATGGATTCAATAGATGAAGAGCTATTTGAAACTGTTATGAATGGGACCTACGTTCCAACAAAGTTTTCACCAACTCTAGATTATCCAAATAGAGTTCAAATCAAGATCAAATCAGAATGGACTGACAACGAGAAAAAACCCGTCCAACTAGACAAAAAGGCCAAGAACATTTTGTTCCAGTCTTTAGAAGATGATCTGTTCGAGAATGTGGTCAATAGCAAAAATGCCAAGGAAGTTTGGGAAGCATTGCTCATTATGCACGGAGGAACATAAGAAGTCAGAGAAAACAAGCAATCTCTTCTGACTCAACAGTATAAGATGTTCGCCCATGTTCCAGGAGAAAACGTCACTTCTACTTATGAAAGATTCAATGCGCTGCTCAACTCTCTTCGAGATTTTGGAAAAATCTATCCAAACAAAGATCTTATCATAAAGTTCATGAGGGCTCTACTGAGAAAGTGGGATTCCAAAACAACTGTCATCAGAGAATCAAAGAACCTCCATGAAATGACAGTTCAACAACTCTATGACAACCCTCTTACCTATGAACTAGAGCTGACCCAATGAGCAGAGACTCTATCTGAAGGAAGAAAGAAGGATAAATGAGTTGCTCTCAATGTGACACCCCTAAATTCGGATACTTTATTCCCATAGGATTTGGTGCTCACTATCCAAAATAATTACATCTAACTATTCATAATCAAGAATAAAAACATAAATTAAATAACTTAAATAATAATACTCCCCATTAAAGGGTTACATCATCTTAAAACAAATCCTAGGTAATCTAACCTTATACTATTACATAAGTATGCAGAATACATCACAAAATAAAATAAGTCTCGTAACAAAATCCTATTAAATAAAATAAGACATGTATTCATAATTTGGACATCTTGCCCTTGCCTTTGCTAGAAGACGGCTCATCAACTTTCTCAACTTTAGCTGCAGTGTTAAATGCAAGAGTGAACAAACAATTGCTCACTAATATAATAATGACAACAACAATAATGATGAATACTCAATAATAGAGATCTTGTTCTTCAAATCAAGAATAAAAGACAAGTTGAAGCATTATATCTAAGGGTCTTAAGACCATGAACTATGTCCCAAGGTTACTAACTATTTCTACCTCAACCTTTAACATTCATTAAACTGTACGGACCTTTCTTCCGTACTTAGGGGGATCAACCCTTCGTACCATGTATTGTGCACAAACATCTAAACGCTAACGCGTACATAATCCCCTATATTAGGGTTGTTCATCTCAGTTTAACTTTAGGATTTCCGCACTAAAGAAGGTTTAGTTTGGAATAGCTTAACAGTGATTCTAGAATTTTAGAACACTCATCAATTATGGATTAGTCCAATCAATAAAGATTTATTAGCTATTCGAAGGTTCAACACGATAATATAATATTGAACAATGATACTTAAGTTAATGATTGAATATCAGTAATATACAATTGAATAGACATTGTATGTACAAAGTATTACATCCAAAAGAGTTAGAAAACTCATTTGGGACAATGAACTTGAACAATTTATGCTTTGAGTAGCAAGAAACGAGAGTTAGGAACTTGTTCAATAAAAGATCCAAGTTTTAGGAACTTGCATAATGATATTAAGTTAGGAATATGAAACTTGCTTAAGGTAAAATAATTAGAATACAAGAGCTTGCATAATGAAAAATTAAGGTTAGAGAACTTGCCTCGTGCGTAAGCTACACAAGTATAATAAACATTCGTCAAATATCCTACATATACCATTAAATCATAATACCAAATAGTTATATTAACGCTAACTTCATTGGTTTACTTTTCATTTTAGTCACATCTGTAACCTTTAACTTAAGATCTGGTTATCCTAATCATTCACGTACCATGAACCTGAACTCCAAATTATATTATAGTACACAACATGGTGATTGCAAAATAACTCCAATTCTCATGACATCACATTACGAATTTTCACAACTTAATAATTCATAGCCTATAGTTTCAACTTTGTGATTACAATATGTTATTATGTCTTATAACATGTTTTAGGTTTCTCTACCATCATTAAAATAAGTTATGTTATCATTTCCCCAACTATATCATTAATAGCTTCATTCTTGGATCCGCTCACGCCCATACTTGCTACCACTTGAATCCAGCCAAGACTGCGCCCAAAAGCTATCGCATACCACGTCGACCCTGCACTCAGCTTTCCGAACACGAACACAGACTCTGCTCTATACAAAAATCCCAATTTCACAGTAACATGGACAATCCCACACCCTAAAAATCTGACCAAAGCCACATATCATATACACTTAACCAATTAACACTTAAAACACACAAACAACCACATTCTAGAGGATTAAAAATCATGTTTTTGCTATTTTCTTCAATTTCAACACATTTAGCGAATTTAATCACCAAAACTTTGTTTTTTTAATTGAATTAAACCATTTCAATTGCATTGTTTTCGTTTCTTGACATACTAACACAATTCACAACCACTTTACAAATTATAACAAGGATTGAGCATAAATTTTTGGTCTCAATAAGCCACTTTCATATATATACAACACTGTTAATTTAATTTTTTTTCTACAAACCAATTCAATGAATTTGATCATTAGAGATTACTTATATATGATAATTATCAGATTTTGCAAGACCAAACACACATATAATCAACAATCCAACAAAACTCAATTATAGAGAATAAAAATTACAAAGCCAGAACTTGAAATTAGAAATGGATTATACCTTGAATTCATTGTTAGCAAGATGATAGAATAGTTTGACAAAAACCTTCTTCCTCCCCTAACCCTTATCAATTTACAGAGAATACTCTCAATTTCTCTCTCTAGCCCACTTTCTCTTTCTCTGTATCTCCTCTGTTCTTCTCAAGCCTTAGGATAATACGTATAGAAAATAAACTAATATATCCATTACGCTCAACTTAAAGCATCAAGTTAAAAACCAAAGAGCTACGTTAGTTGTAATATGCCAAAGGCCACAAGGCCATGTTTGGCTATACATTAAAATTCCCCTCCTTATTTTATTTTTATAACACTTATATATATTATATAGTTCCCGTGTCACACCCATAATACAACTAATTTAATTAAATTCATAATTCAAATTAACATTTGTCATATAATTGTAATTTCCATTATAGATTATAATTTTATTCCTCAAACTAATAAATCTCTAATTTAATTGTTAAATTAAATTAGAACAACATTACAATTATTTAATAATTCATTTAATTTAATTATCTCATTAAATTAAATCTTCAAATCATAAAATTACCATATATTAATTTAGTTAATATACACACTTAACCAAATTATTACACCACGATTTTATTAATTATTTATTTATCTCAATAAATAAATTAATTAAAATATTTTTTTAATTCAATAAATATTTAAAATTAATTACAAAATTCTCGTTCGTTACACTCAAGGAAACATAAACCATATCCAAAGCTCATGTTGAAAATGATTTTGATTATGAGGAAGATGATGACGAGGATATTGTAATGCTGGTAAGAAGACTCAAAAAGTTCATGCAGAAAGGCAGAAGCAGCAGACCTAAGAGATTCAACAAGAACAACCAGGAGCAGATCAATGACTTATGCTACAATTGCAAGAAGCTTGATCATTTCATTGCAAACTGCAACAAACCTCTTAGAGAAGAGCTAAAGAGGAAAACAAATCCAAAGAAGGAGTTCAAAGGCAACAAAAGGCTCCAGAAGAAAGACAAAGGTCTTGTGGCTAGAGGATCATGGAGTGACTCAGACAACGACACAACTCCTGAGTCTGGAGATGATGAAGAACCTCAAGTAGCAAATCTGTGTCTAATGGCCAAAAATGTAAAGGACAAGAAAAACACTGACCATCATGAAGTAAGCATCGATGAGGTATTCGAATTTAACTCTCCTGATGTAGATATTGATGATTTAAGAACTGCACTACATGGCATAACATCTGATCTGCATCAATACATGAAGTGGTTCAGAGTTCTGTCTAAAGATTATTCTCTTCTTCAAAAAAAAGAAGAGAAAATTCAAGAAGAACTGGAGACAACTCTACTAAGTACTACCTCTCTCTCTAAATTTGAGGCTGAGAATAAACTCTTAAGACAGACCAATGAACTTAACACGCAAAGAGAGTCAAATTTAACCTCTAAGATTGAGGAACTAGAAAAGATAATATTAATGTGGAATAGATCTTCTTCATCCATGAACTCCCTGATCTTCAGTCAGAGAAGTGCATCTGACAGAACATGTTTAGGTTTTGGGGAATCTACCTCAGTACCATATGTGGAAAAGTTAAAAAAGGAAACTAACATTAGTAGTGCTTCAAATTTTAATAGAAACATTATATTTATGAAATCCTCATAGAAGGAAGAACCAATGCATCTCTTCTCTTCTGATCCAAGCCATGTTCTAAGGCATAACGAATCCCATGTTGGCCCGGGGTTCAGAAAAGAGAAGAGTAACTTAGTCACTGCTCTCCAACCTCGAAGGATCGTGGAGTCAAGTAAAACCAACTCCACGAACCAACCAGGAAGGAATAGTAGAGTTAAGTTTCACTCATCACAAATCATGAATCACAAGGATATATGGAAAAAGAAGAATTAGTGTAAGGGAAAGACCACTAAGAATCCACATAAGTCTAAATGGAGAAAGAATCCACACACACACAAAAACATGCATCATGCTAGATGATTTGTATGTGATAAATATGGTCATAAGGCTGTAGAATGTTATAATAATCCTCTGCATAATAAACCCAAAGTCAAGCAGATTTGGGTCCCTAAGGGTACTAACAAGGTAGGACCCATGCAAGTCTGGGTACCAAAATAAGAGTTTAACCTTACTACAGGAACAAAGCTCCACGATCACAACTTGGTATCTGGACAGTGGATGCTCAAGGCACATGACCGGGAACAAAGCCCTCCTCTCTAACTTCACGGAGAAGGAGGGTCCAACAGTCATCTTTGGAGACAACGACTCTGGCAAGACAAGAGGATATGGCTCGGCTGGGAATGGAGTAGTGTCCTTCAGCAAAGTTACCTATATGGAAGGATTAAAGTACAATCTTCTGAGCATCAACCAACTCTACGAAAAGGGTTATTAAGTCACCTTCCTCAATAATCAGTGTCAAGTTAGAGATCTGAAGACCTCTTCTGTAAAGCTGACCGGAACAAGAGAAGGGAACATCTACACTGTTAATCTTGCTCAACTGAGTTCTGATGAGACAATACACTTTCTTGCTAAAGTCTCTAAAGAAATGAGCTGGCTATGGCATAGAAGGTTGTCTCATCTCAACTTCAAGAGTATGTCAAAACTGGCCTCCAAACATCTAGTAGTAGGTTTACCCAAGCTCAGCTTCGTCAAAGAAAGGCCATGCAATGCCTGTCATCTTGGAAAGCAAACTAGGAGTTCACTCCAAGGAAAAACGATCAACTCAATTGATAAGCCCCAACAGTTACTTCACATGGATCCTTTTGGGCCAATTCCAACCATAAGCCTTGGAGGAAAGAGATACTCATTGGTCATGGTGGATGACTACACTAGATACACATGGGTGTTCTTCCTAAATTCTAAGGATGAAACAAACCCCCAACTCATCAAGATGTTCAAGCTGGTGATGAATGAAATAGGAGAAAAGATCAAAGCTATAAGGAGTGATCATGGAAGAGAATTTGACTTCTCTAAGATGGATCAGTTTTGCGCAGACAATGGCATCAGTCATAATTTCTCAGCTCCACGAACTCCATAGCAAAATGGAATAGCTGAAAGAAAGAACAGAACGCTGATTGAAGTCGGAAGGACTCTACTAGCAACTCATCTGCCTGAATACTTCTAGACAGAAGCTATCAACATTGCATGCTACACTCAGAACAGGTCTCTTGTTCACTCTACATTAAAGAAGACTCCCTACGAGCTGTGGAGAGGAAAAAAGCCAAATGTCAGCTATTTCCATGTGTTCGGCTGTGCATACTACATTCTCAACAATGGAAAATAATATCTGACTAAGTTCTAACCCAAGTCAGACGAAGGAATCTTTCTTGGATATGCCATAGACAGTAAGGCCTATAGAGTGTTCAACAAGAAGTCACTAAGTGTTGAAGTCTCAATTCATATAATCTTCGATGAAACAGACTCAGACAAATTTGTGCCTCAAGACACTAGGATCGATGACTCAAACAATATGAATGCGGTGGTCGAGGCCAACACCACGATTGTAGCCCCAGAAGATGAAATTGTTGAGCTTGAAGAAGAGATCGTAGAGAGAGCTACATCAGACGACGAACCTTTACAACTAGAGACATATGTTGATCTTGAAGAATTCAGACAAGAAGGCACCAGAACAAATGTTCCAATAGGGAATAGATGGACAAGTGATCGCACTCAAGACCTAATCATTGGACACCCAAATGCAAGAGTCAAGATGAGATCTGACACCCAGAATGAGTGTTTTTATCTGATCTTTCTTTCCCAAATGGAACCCAAGAAGATAGAAGATGCTATGGAAGATTCGAGTTGGATAAAAGCCATGCAAGAGGAGATGAATTAGTTTGAAAGAAGCAAAGTCTGAAGATTAATCCCTAGACCAAGAAGTCACCCAGTAATTGGCACCAAATAGGTCTTAAGAAACAAAATGGATGAAGATATGATAATCACAAGGAACAAGGCAAGACTAGTGGCCAAAGTTTATTCCTAAGAAGACGACATCGACTACGACGAGACCTTCACACCTGTTGCTAGACTGGAAGCTATCAGGATATTCCTTTCCTTTGCTGCACACATGAAGTTTAAAGTTTTCCAGATGGATGTCAAGAGTGCATTTTTGAACGGTGAACTTCAAGAAGAAGTGGAGTAACCTCTAGGTTTTGTCAATCCAACTCTATCTAATTATGTCTATAAATTAGACAAAGCCTTATATGGACTTAAACAAGCACCTAAATCATGGTATGAAACTCTAACTAACTTTCTTATTGAAAATGGTTTCACTAGAAGTAGAGTAGATACCACATTATTTCTTAGGAATCACAAAAATAAAGTCTTACTAATTCAAATATATGTAGATGATATTATCTTTGGTTCTACTGATGAAAATCCGTGCAAGAGATTTGGCAAGCTTATGCAGAGTAAGTTCGAAATGAGTATGATGGGTGAGCTGAATTTCTTCCTTGGACTGCAAGTGAAGCAGACTGATGAAGGTATCTTCATTAACCAAGCCAAGCACATTAAAGACTTACTTAAGAAGTATGACATGGAATCAGCCTCTCCCATGAAAACACCAATTGCTCCAGCAACTAAGCTTGACAAAGATGAGAAAGGTAAAAGTATTGACATCACTCAATATAGAGGTATGATAGGCTCTCTTCTATATCTAACTGTCAGTAGACCAGACATAATGTTTGCAACATGTATATGTTCTAGATTTCAAGCTAATTCTAAAGAATCACTAACTGCTGTAAAGAGAATTTTCAGGTATCTCAAAGGCACACCTCACTTGGGACTTTTGGTATCCCATGGAGTCTTCCTTTGAACTGACAAGGTATACAGATGCTGATTTTGTAGGGTGTAAAATTGATAGAAAAAGTACTGATGACACCTGTCAATTTCTAGGAAACAGACTTATGTCCTGGTTTAGCAAAAAGCAAAATTCAGTATCTACCTCTACAGCAGAAGCTGAATACATTATTGCAGGCAGCTGCTGTGGTCAAATCTTATGGATGAAGAACCAGCTATCAGATTATGGTTTTGACTTCAAATCTATACCTGTTCACTGTGATAACACAAGTGCCATAACAATAACACATAATCCTGTCATGCATTGTAGAACTAGGCATGTAGAAATAAGATATCATTTTATTAGGGATCATGTACAAAATAGAACTATATTTTTACAATACATCCCCACTGAAAATCAACTTACTGATGTCTTTACAAAACCCTTAGATGAATTCAGATTTAATAAATTAATAAGTGAGTTAGGTATGCTAAATCTACAACCATAAATTCTATGCTCTAGTTGGTGCTAACCATGCAGATAAAAAGGCTATCTTAAAATTGTAGAGATGACTAAAAGAAACCACGATCGTGGAGCTGTTTCGACATGGCAGAGAAGCCCACTATGATGACAACATTCCTATCAAATCTAAGCAGCCCTTCTGATTAGCGCCTCAGGGACAAACCTAACCCTTAGTTTTAGTCTAAGAGGTTGGCCCTTGCTGAGCTACCTTAACCAAGAAGGAATGTTAATTCAGAGTGCATCACAAGAACCTAAAGAGACAATAATCGTAGAGCAAGTTCACCAGTGAACTCAACAATCGTAAAGCAACCTCAACGATTGTAGTCATCCCAAAGGATAAACTAGCCCAGGGGGAGCTAAGGGCAGATTAGTACTTTTCATAATACTTAAAATTGTGGAGCCTTGCAGAACTCGACACGTGCCCCACTCTGCAGATCGTGAGGAGAGAAGTTATAAATACAGTTTGAAAATGTGATTTGAAAATTCACCTCAGAATTTCAAAAGCTCATTCCTCTCTTTCTCTCTAAAAAGAAACCCTAGCTTTCATAATGCTCAACTAACCTCTGTTCAAGAAAATCACAATAATCAATGGCTGCTTCCAACGTTGTATCTGGTTACCAACTGTGCTTCGACGAATTCAAGACAGTTAACCCAGAGTTGCACAAAATTTTGACACTTCTAAAGAAAGCTAGGCTCAAAGAAGCGCTGAGCACCAACACAAGGATTTACCCTAAGCTGGTAAAGGAATTCTATTACAATGGAGTCTATAAAAATGACATCATCACTTCAAAGGTCAAGGGGAAGCAGATTTGACTCAAACCTGAATATATAAACCTAGCCCTAGGTTTTAAATCAAAGGGACTTTCATTTATGAGTGTTATCGACTTTTATGAAGGTTTGAAGAAGATGCACCATGAGAAGTTTCAAGACATCAAGGGCTATAAGAAGAAAGAGTTTCCTCAGAAGTATGAATTTCTGGCTGATATTGTTGGGAAATGCATATGTTGCAAGAGCTCTGGCCATGACTCTGTAAATGAGAATCAACTGAAGCTCATGACAACAATTTGCTTCAGAATTCAACTCAACTATGGGGCTTTGCTCATAGATTGGATCAGGAAGTGGATGCTCAGCTCAAAGAAGACAAAGAGCTCTGGCAAAATGCTCTATGGGAGATATATAAGCATAATTCTGTAATCTGCTCTGGGTGACAAAATCGGAGACATAGAAGGAGAACCCATCAACCCCAATAGAAGAATGACCCAATAGCTGTTTCAAAATTAGAAAAGAAACCCTGCTAAAAATGTAAGGATGACGTCTGAGTCAAGTGGAAGAATTGGTGAAGTAATGAAATCAGGTCTGGCAGGAAATGTGTCAGTTGTAAGAGAAGAAGAAGAAGTCAATAAAGAAGAACCCACAGCTCTGGTCAGAAAGAGTAAGGGTAAGAGAAAGTTAAATGAAAATGTTAAGATGACAAAAGAGCCTTAAGGCTCAACCACTGATTCGCCCCAAGGGGGTTTGAGTAAAGAGATTCTAAAGGAGCAGAAAAAGAAAAAGTAGGATGAGGATAAGGCTGAAGATTTCTCTGAGCCTCAGAAGAAAAAACATAGCCATAAATCAAAGAATTCTTCGCTCACCATGATCGTAGAGTCTCTACCGATTGTAGAGCCCAGACTTGCCATCACTTCAGAGGTGGATGCTGCAACAGTATCTCAGTCTAAACAAACTGTCAAAGCTGAAACTGAAGAAAGTGCTGAGGCTGTGGCTCAGCCCAGGAGGACAAAGAGAAAGCTTGTCAAGAAATATATTCTAGTCAATGAAGGAGTCTTGAAGGAAGAAGACAGAAGAATAGCTGCTGGAAAGAAGTTGCCCGAAGCCATTGAGGAGAATATAGCTCGTGTTCAGGGGGAGCTTCTTGAAACACCTAAACAAAGAAGTGCTTCAACTGAGGGGGAGCTGCTAGAGGATATTCATGAAGCCCCCTTTACCCCTCAAGAAATCGTAGTCTTTGAAGCTGTGGAATTGAAAAGTGTTAAAGCTATGGAGGTGGAGAGGGCTGAAGAATAAAGAATAAATGAAGAGATGATTGATGTGGTGGAAATCTCAAATGAAGATAATGGAGACAGGGAAGAAGAAGAGGATGAAGAAGTTGAGATTATCGCAGTAGGCTGGAATGGATATAGGAGAGCTAACTATAATCAGTTGTTCTCCTACTTAGCAATGATGTCCTATCACAGAGCCCTGATTCTCAACTCCTGGGATCACATGTTCTGGACTTACAAATCTTATCCAGCAATTTCAGTACTAGCTCATGGATTCCCAAACAGCTTCAATTTTTGCTCAGAAGCTGATCACAAACCATTCTTCTTCAGAGACTGAGCGTGAGGTACAATTTATTCTCATCTCTCTTATAGTTAACCACTGCCCTCCATCAAACTTCAATAATGAACTTCCAAGATGGTTGGAAGTGGTTCTTCACCCCCTAAATCAATTTCCAGCTATAGAATCCCAATATTCTATAACTGATGAACCAGACACACCTAACTTCATATTAGTACAGTCTTCAACCACTTTTAATTCCACGAACCTCGATCCTACTCAAATTGTGGAGTCACCTACTCTACCAGCTTCAACAACTCAAACCTCTATTCCTACTCCTCACTCATACATTCCTTCTTCATCACACAATAACTATTTCGACCTTCTTCTTTCTTTCTCCAATATGCAAGAACAAAATACAAGAACCTCTCCTACGGACATTCAGAAAATTCTTGAGCATCTCTCAGCTCTTCCCACCAAATCTGAGCTGTCTCATCCATCACAGAAAGTGATGATAGAAATTTAAGAAGATCTAGAAACTCATTCTCTGCTTGTTCATAATGGTTAAACCACTTGATCGATGTTGCCAACACTCTTCCTAGCAACCTGTGTTTTGAGCTCACAAAGAAGCTCCGGGAGATCATAAAGGAAATGATCAACAACATAAATAAAAGGGATCAAATTCACTTTCAGTCAATTTGGAAGCAAAAGGAAGCAGTTATCCTCTTTCATAAGACTCAGGAGGCTCAAAATAAACTCCTTATGAACAACCTCTCAAGCCTACGATCTTCTATGACTGAATTCCAAGCATACTCTATGAATCAGATACAGTAAACAGACACTATCTTGGCCATTCTGTAGAAGCACAAATCACAAATTAATTCTCTGGTTTAAGAAAACCGTGAAGAAATTGCTCAGTCAAGGAATCAACTCCACGAACTTGTTAAAGGCATGAATTGTCTGTCAAAAGACATTCGAACTCTGGATGCTGGCATAAAGGGGGAGATTAAAGATGAAGGAGAGAAAGGCAAAGTCATAGGCAAAAGAAAAGGAAAATAAATTACTCAAACCACAAGAAGTCCTCCCTCAAGACAGCCTCACTATCAAACTCCAAGAACTAAACAGCAGCATCGCCAACCAATTCTCATGATGTAACTGCTGAGGAGTCAAGGGCCATCTTCTATCTTACAAGGAGTAACTACTACTGGCTTTAACCTACCAATTGGAGATTCTGCCTTCATGAACAGACATGATCATAGAGAAAGGATAAGTTAAAATGAGCTGGAAGATATTACTGGATAGATGAAGCCAACAGAAGAAGGAGAGCTGCATAGCATGATAATTCTCCAAGGAGCAAAAGGCAGAGAAGATAGAGATAAGTTCAAATTTGTTTCTTATTGATGTAGCTATGCTAAAATGTAATATCTGTTTCACAACATCAATAAATTCATGCTTATTCTCTAGAGATTTTAGTTGCTCACTGAAACACTAAGTCATATTTATTTTTTTAGCATCCTGCATTTAGAAATTGATGTTATGATGCAAATCTCCTTGGTTATGTCAACATCAAATAAGAGGAGATTATTGGGAATTGCATATTAAAATTTGATGTTGAAAACGAAATATATATGCTTATATGTAAAGTCCTTCAAAGAACATATGTACAAGGACTTAGATGATAGATAAAAAATTGTTAGGTTAATTTATGTTTAATGTTTATCATTCAGTAATGAATGTATAGAAGGAAAGATCAAAGTTGTTAGGTTGATCTATTTTAAGATGTAATAGATAGGCCTCATCAGAATTGTAGTCTGATGAGCCAGCCGAGAGATTATAGAAGCCAAGACAAAATCTTAGCGTATCGAAGAAGTTGCTTCAGAATTGTAGTCGGTCTTAAAGGCCACATTCAGAATCGTGGAGTTGGTCCGAGCGTCTGCCGAGCCAAGTCAAGAATTGTGGTCTGCCCTCGAAAACGTAGAGTCTGCAATATGAGTAAGTAAAGATCATAGTCTATCAGGGCTTAAGAGAATCGTAGTGTTCTCCTTGATCAGGCTGAATCAAGCACGAGCATGATAAGACACAACGATCATAATTGTAGTGTCTCTCCTGTCAGCATCAGAAGCACCAAGTTTATACTATTTCATGTAGGAGAAAATATAACAAATGAAGAATGGTTTATAGTCGTTAACATTTTGAGAATTCCAATGATCCAACACTCATCCTTAGTACAGTCAATAACTGTTTTAGAAATTAAAATATTTTGAAAATACTCAAGGAAACCTTCATACATGGGAGGCCATGCGTCTAGGTTATGATAGATATCATATGTCCACAGAAATATCCTTGGCTGAACTAATAGTCCCCAAAGAAAAACAAGAAGATTTCTATCATCTTCTTTCCAATGGTGAGTCTTCTCTTGACATATAATTATCTCC
Source organism: Panax quinquefolius (assembly GCA_020205615.1). Lineage (NCBI taxonomy): Eukaryota > Viridiplantae > Streptophyta > Magnoliopsida > Apiales > Araliaceae > Panax > Panax quinquefolius. The sequence goes on from CM035156.1 coordinate 58,644,062, forward strand.
ATTGTCTCCAATTGAGAATTATATTTCAAACAAACTCCAAGATTATATAGGTAGTGCTCGTAGATATACTTAGCAAGTGGATGTGCACAACCCTGTCTTATGATAACACGAAGTCGTCTATCATTAGACATATTATATGATAGTGGCAAAAATGCCCTTCCAAAGTTGGGTTCACCTCACCCTATTTGGTTCACCAAAATCAACGGTTAAAATGACATATAAAATACGACACACTTATATATAATTCTCAATAAAATTATTTCCATACTATTTCAAGGGAAACCTCAACAGCTATAGACCACCATTCTAATCCCTGTTACCCACGCTCGACCCAGCTACACTCTTAATACCTGAAAGGAATTGTGAAGCAAAAGGGTGAGCACGAATAGTCCAGTAAAGAATATTATGACTAAAGATAATTTACATCATGAATAGCCTTCATCAGTGATAAATCAGGGATTTAGAACGTATGGTAGGTGATAAAACTTTTCAACCATAGTTGCAGCGGAATGAGCAATCCATTAGAAGAGTCAAATAGACCATAAAGTCTATTGTCTTCTCCACGTTAAAAATCCACCAACAATGTTTTATCCCTGTAACATCACCAACAATTCCATCCCCACAATCAAAGTGAATAACTCATAATCATAATTGTGGTTCTAAATTTCTCTTCGCACCCAGAACGAAGATAATTTTCATCACCTATCTTTACCTGAAAGATCAAAGACCATGGTTATACCAAATCATAATTCTTGTCCATAATTATACTAATAAATTCATCTTTCCACTACGGGCCAAAGATATTCATTAACAGTTCATCTTTCCACTCCAGGCCAAAGATATGCAACTGTATTTTAGAAGAGTAAAGTAGAGCATGATATCTACTATCTTCTACGAATTAAAAGTTTTTCATCAACTTTATCATTTGAGACTCGACAATAAATAAACCACATCATCGAATCATCCCTGCACTACAGGCCAAGAATATTCATTTGTATCACGACCACGAATTATCCATGCATTACGGGCCATGTAACGACCCCAAAATTCATACAATTTAATTCTCAACTTCGGTCGTTAATAATACATTCAACCTCTAATTTTATATCATTAAACGGTAATACAACCATTGAAATTTACGGAATAATTAAAACTTTTATACATAGTGAAAAAGAAGAACACAAAGACATGTTATAACGTAAAACATATATTAGTATCTAATATTAAGGTCATAGACATACCTTTTTGTTGTTAAGAAATTCTTGTTAATCACTAGAAATAGTTTGAAGAATTCCGCTCTTGTTGCTTCTCTCTCTCAGACTCTCTCAAAATCTCTGAACCTTTCTTTATCTCAAAACTCTCTCTAGCTTTTCTTTCTTTTCTCAATTTAGCGAGATAACTTTCAGCGTAAAAGCGATAACCAAAGCGATTAACGATGTCGTATAATAAAATAAAACCAACATACAATTTTAAAACTTATAAAAGCGGCGCTCCATTTATTACACTAATAAGTTATCAATTACCCAAATATATATATATATATATATATATATATATATATTATATTTAATTAATATTATAAAATTCAAAATTCAAAATAAATCAAAAAGCGTATAAGGCTTTGTTTGGCAAAACCCTTTAATTTTTAAGCCTTATTTGGTAAAAACTAAATTAAACTCCTTAATTTATTTTAATAACTCCTTTATAGTATAGTTATTTGTCACACTTTATTTAATTAAGTTTTCATACTTAATTTAATTAATTCTAATAATAATTTATTGAATAATATAATAATTCATAAATTCTCTAACTTAATTATTAAATTAGAATATTATCTCATAACAATTAATTTCCTTAACCCATTAATTATTTATTAAACAAATAATTAACCAAATCAAATCAAATCAAATTACACATATAAACGTTAACAATCATCCATATACCAATTACCAACAATTGAACAACAATTTTAGCAAACTTAATTCTTTGAAACATGTTTTAAAACAAAACTCCATTTCTGACAGTTGATAAACACAATGAACACTGTAAATCCTACTGACAACCAATCTGATTACTTTAAACTATGTTTCTCTGAATTTCTTACCCAATTATCATCTACAAGGTTCAATTTCACAATTTCACAATTAACATATACAATTTTGATATTTCTACCAACCACGTTCATACATGAATATTTACTGTAAATCCAATTCCTTTTTCTTTAACACGTAATTAGCATAAAATCTTATATACATGTTAAACATACAATCATATATTCATATATGCTAGTATAATAATTACAAAAATATGGTTTACAAGAATTTTGTAAACCCGAATTTTCATAAGTTATTAAAATAAAAATTTAATAATTGAAATTCTTATTACGATGTGATTAATGTAACAATCCGTAATTTTAATTGTAATTATGAATATTTATTGAATTATATAAATATTTAATGGATGTGTTTATTATTGAATAAATATTTGTTTAATTTGATTTGATTTAATTTGGTTAATTATTTGTTTAATAAATAATTAATGGGTTAAGGAAATTAATTTTTATGAGATATTATTCTAATTTAATAATTAAGTTAGAGAATTTATGAATTATTATATTATTCAATAAATTGTTATTAGAATTAATTAAATTAAGTATGAAAACTTAATTAAATAAAGTGTGACAAATAACTATACTATAAAGGAGTTATTAAAATAAATTAAGGAGTTTAATTTAGTTTTTGCCAAACAAGGCTTAATATATTAATTCTTTAAAAATTAAAGGGTTTTGCCAAACAAAACCTTATGGCTTTTGGATTTCTTTTTGAATTTTATAATATTAATTAAATAATATATATATATATATATATATATATATATATATATATATATATATATTTGGGTAATCGATAACTTATTAGTGTAATAAATGGAGCGCCGCTTTTATAATTTTAAAATTGTACGTTGGTTTTATTTTATTATACGATATCGTTAATCGGGTTTATTTATCGCTTTTTACTCTTTGAGTTATCTGCTAAATTGAGAAAAGAAAGAAAAGATAGAGAGAGTTTTGAGAAAAAGAAAGATTCAAAGATTTTGAGAGAGTCTGAGAGAGAGAAGCAACAAGAGCGGAATTCTTCAAACTATTTTCAGTGATTAACAAGAATTTTTTAACAACAAAAAGGTATGTCTTTGACCTTAATATTAGATACTAATACATGTTTTACGTTATAACATGTCTTTGTGTTCTTCTTTTTCATTATGTATAAAAGTTTTAATTATTCTGCAAATTTCAATGGTTGTATTACCGTTTAATGATGTAAAAGTAGATGTTGAATGTATTATTAACGACCGAAATCGAGAATTAAATTGTATGAATTTTGGGGTCGTTACAGTTGGTATCAAAGCTGATAGGTTAGAAACCTTAGGTAAGAGTACCTTAGGCTATAACCTTAGAGAAGAGAGGTTAAGATAATGAACGAATAAGCTCAAGTAGAGTTTGAATAATAAGAAGTAATTTAAGAAATCTTTTAAAGAATGGATTAAAACATGCGTGAGAGGATTCAAAGAAGAATCTCTTAGAGTTATAAGGAATATGAATATGGGGTTACCCAACTCCAATAATAAGGATGTAAGGTGATAATAAATAGACAATGTCTATAAAAAGAGAATGATAAAGAAGTTAAGAATAGAAAGTTATATTTAGGTATGGTATAATTGTACTCTTAAATAGTTGATGTGTGGTATATGGGCTAAACAATTCCTTCATAGAGTGAAGGTATATACGAACTAGCAACTCGGAACCTAGTTTGTTGGTTTTTTGTGGGAAACCACTCAGCGTACCATATTAAAATTGTTAGAGACTCGATATGTACCAAGGATAGAAAATGGATACGTATGAGGAAAATGTGAAACTCGAATGAATTGTTGAGCAATGTAAATGAAGTTAAAAATCCTTAAAGGAGGAATTGTTTATAAACAAGAGAATTCAAAGAAAAATCTTGAAGAAATATAAAGATAAGATATGGGAGTTGCCTAACTCCAATAGCCAAGATAACGAATACTGATGAATAGACAAAGCCTGAAAGATTAAAAGCATAAACGAAATTGTAAATGATGAAAAATGAAATAAAGATGATCATAAAACAAAACGATCATGAGTTAAGAAAAGAATTTTAAGGGAGATGATTATAGAATAGGATCACGACGTGATCTATTTAAGTTATAAAAGAAAGATGGTCTGTAATGTTTGAATAATTATAGCTTGATGCTATGAAGGTAATGTACTATGATATAGTACAAGATAACTCACGAGGAGTTATAGATGATGTGGTACAAAAAATTCGTATCGAGCAAAGAGCAAGTTAAGAGTAAGATAGAGTTAGGTGGGATTTCAATTGAGGACTCATGTGATGGCTGAGTTGTACAAACCTTTATATGGGCGAGGGTTTTGTGCTTGCACTCAGTTTATCATATTGATAATCATTGGAATGTTGGTGTTGCGCTATCAATGTATATGTGGCGAAAAGGTGATTCTTTTCTCATGTGTATATTTGATAGTTAGAAACTATTAAGATTAGTCAGATGCTATTAGGATTAGGTGCGGTTCTTAAAACTAATGCATATGGTAAGTTCATGACTCATAATAATATGGTATGTTTTGAACCCCTCAGCGAATTGACGCCTATGATCTGACTAGGATAAGTTTTTAAACTCATATTATTGTGGCAAGTTCCTGAACTTCCAATGTGCGGTAAGTTTGATGAACTATTTTGGGTAGAAAACGGTTATAGTATAGAGAGCAGTGATGAAGTTGAAGATTGATAGAATGGATAAGTAATGAAGTAATGAAGTAAAGATTGAAGTTGATGGATACCTGGATATTCCAAATCTTTTAGCTTTGCTAGATTTTCAAAATTTATTGACTTCGTGCCGATGGTTATACTTTTTATTTTTGAAAAAATGTCGGGTCACACTAGTGAACTAGAGATTTTTTTTTTTAAAACAGTGCTATTATTCGCGTATCTATGCCGTTTGTTTTGGCTAGAAAAAAATGATTTTTAAATTTTCAAAATATATTTTAATTATATGTATCCGGTGATATGATAAACGATGAAGTCATCAATGCAATGGAACCTGGTGTTGGATGTGATCATATGATCGTCAGCCCACTATGGTGAGATGTAGTATGACAACGTCATAATTATGACTCCATAAAAGGATTTTGATATTTCTTTAAGATATGAGAATATATATATATATATATATATATATATATATATATATTTCGATTGATGTCCGAATTGTTGTAGAAGTCTATGCTATTTGATTCAAATTTAGATTTAATATTGAAAGATGTTCATGGAATTCAAGCGTTCTTTGTCAAACTATGCCAAACCAAATTGTTTTGAAAGCGATTCGAGATGTTGAAAAGATGAGGTGAACAACTCTATAAGGGACATGTTTTCGGGGACAATGGTTCCGAGCGTAACGCATATATAGTCATTACAAACACTACATCATTGCCAACGACGTGGTAGTACAATAAATGGCCACCTAATTATGCGTGTGGAGGGTATTTTTAGTCTTTGTGATTGATAAACACTCTAGTTTGCAGTGTGAAGGATTGAGTTGAAGCACTAGTAAACCGAGAATAGAGTTCACGATCTTGTGACCCCTCAGCATGATTTGGAATCTTTGAAATTCTTGTTATTCATATCGCTTCCCAATTATTGAGCAATTGTGGAAGATTCTTATTATTCTGAAAGGTGAAAGTGGAAAGGATGAGAAAATTAAGCAAAACATAATAATTTCAAGAAATAATTAAAACTCCAGAAAGAAGAGAAATGTGAAACTCTTAGAAGAGGAAGATGTGAGGAATATGATGATCTTAGAAAGATCCTTAGAGAAAGAATTTGGTTGTAGAACCCAATGAATGAAGAAAGTATTAACGTAAAATCTATTTTGATAGATTGAATGAATAAAGATTAATAGATAAAATTCCGAGGACAAAATTCTTAGAAGAATGGATGAATGTAATATCCCGAGTGTTTATGATAACGATCCTTAGCAAAGGAAATGAATGGGTTAAACAGTATATAATACTCAAAATATAATTGAGTTCAAATGAAAGTTATGAAATAAAACCTAGAATTTGTTGAAGTAATGAATGTAGTAGGAAATATAAAATCTATATTAAGGTAATGTGTTGAAGATATTCAACGGATAAATTTTTTAAAAGAGATTTGGTGAAAACCGAGTAAGAGATGTTTCGTTGATTCCGAGGACGGAATCCTTATAAGGAGGGAAGGATGTGACAACCCGAATTTTCATAAGTTATTAAAATAAGAATTTAATAATTGAAATTCTTATTACGATGTGATTAATGTAATAATCCAGAATTTTAATTATAATTATGAATATTTATTGAATTATATAAATATTTAATGGATGTGTTTATTGTTGAATAAATATTTGTTTAATTTGATTTGATTTGATTTGGTTAATTATTTGTTTAATAAATAATTAATGGGTTAAGGAAATTAATTGTTATGAGATAATATTCTAATTTAATAATTAAGTTAGAGAATTTATGAATTATTATATTATTCAATAAATTGTTATTAGAATTAATTAAATTAAGTATGAAAACTTAATTAAATAAAGTGTGACAAATAACTATACTATAAAGGAGTTATTAAAATAAATTAAGGAGTTTAATTTAGTTTTTGCCAAACAAGGCTTAATATATTAATTCTTTAAAAATTAAAGGGTTTTGCCAAACAAAGCCTTATGAATTTTGGATTTCTTTTGAATTTTGAATTTTATAATATTAATTAAATAATATATATATATATATATATATATATATATATATATATATATGATAATAACTTATTAGTGTAATAAATAGGCGTCCGCTTTTATACGCTTTAAAATTGTACGTTGGTTTTATTTTATTATACATATACTGTTAATTGGCTTGGTTATCAGTTTTACGCTTTGAGTTATCTCGCTAAATTGAGAAAAGAAAGAAAAAAAGCTAGAGAGAGTTTTGAGAAAAGAAAGGTTCGAGAGATTTTGAGAGAGTGAGAGAGAAGCGACAAAGCGGAATTCTTCAAACTATTTTCAGTGATTAACAAGAATTTTTTAACAACAAAAAGGTATGTCTATGACCTTAATATTAGATACTAATATATGTTTTACGTTATAACATGACTCTGTGTTCTTCTTTTTCACTATGTATAAAAGTTTTAATTATTCCGCAAATTTCAATGGTTGTATTACCGTTTAATGATGTAAAATTAGAGGTTGAATGTATTATTAACGACCGAAGTCGAGAATTAAATTGTATGAATTTTGGGGTCGTTACCGGCCAAGGATAATCGTGTTTTCATCAACGATCATAATCATGCCATAAAATAATTCCTCTTTGCACCCTTGGCCGAAGAGAACCCATGGTCATGATCATACCTACGGGCCAATGAGGACTTTTATCACATTATTTGTAACATTACGGTCATGATTATACCGAATAATTACTGGTCATAATCATATCAAATCCATCTATGCACGTAAGCCACAAATAACTTTCATCACAATATAAGCATGAGGATGATGACAATAATATAAGCATTAATCAAACAAAAATAAAAATAAATATTAAAGACTTTAAATTTATCTAGAGTTTAAAAATTTCCAGATTGTCAACATGATACTGCTTTGTGGAGTAAAATTCAAGAGTAACATTTAATCAAAAATGATTTGAACAGAAAATAATATTAGAACGAATATTTAACGAAGATAATAACATTATTTATTATATTATAAACTCCATTTAATATTATTCATTATATAATAACATTAAATTCATTTACTAATATTATTAACCATTAAATAATATTTTAAATCAATAATTTCATAATACCTTAATCTAAATTTTATCGATCACTTAATAAACTCATAATCTAATATTATTAATATTATAACAATATTTTAATCACTTCTTAAACTTATAAATAATTTATTTTAATTGTTTACATTTTAAAAATAATACATTTAATCACACACATAAGATTTCATCACCAATGATCAAATCCCTCATAAAAAATCTGCATATATCTTATATAGGATTTCCAAGCCATAAAATCCTATTTAGCAATTTTTCAACTTCACATAACATATTTAATTCATATGTTCGTAACTAAACTATTTTCATGAAAAATAACAAATAAGTCCCAAAAAGTTTTCATTTATGGGATTTAGCAGAATATAGTCCCATATTGAACATATATTTTTCTCGAAATTTTTAAAATTCATTTACTATTTTTCATATGGCCAAAACTGCCAAATATTTAGACATTTATCATAAACTATACTTTTGTCCAAAAATTCTAAAATTTACAGGGTATACTCCTGTGATATACATGTACTCCCAATAAAAATTTCACTAATTTTGGAGTTAACCACAAGGAGTTATAAGGGTTTACTTTTAAAATAGTCTTTTCCCATAAAATTTATAACTCCTAATCTATACATCCAAAAATCGCCACTTTTGGACACAATTTAGAAAAATCAACAATTTATCATTTCCAATATTTCCAGAATTTTTGAGGGTCAGGAAAATTATGAAACTGCAAATGGATTTTCACCAGCCATGCGGTAATCCACGTAGACAGATCATTTCCATGGTTTAATAAAGAATGAATATGAATGGTCATTCACATTGCATGCGGTAGTCCACGTAGACATGTTATTCCAACAGAATAATAAAGAATAGAATAATAGAAGACTTCACCATGCATGCGGTAGTCCGCGTAGACAGGTTATTCCGACAAAATAATAAAGAATGGAATAACAGAAGAATTCACCATGCATGCGGTAGTCCGCGTAGATAGGTTATTCCAACAGAATAATAAAGAATGGAATAACAACCCTTACGAGTATTGAAAGAAAATAACTCTCTGCATGAATACGAAAGAAATAATATCCTTTACCTTAGAAGAAAACTGGATACTGGAATAGTGAGGTAGCAGACTTCTCTTCTTCTTTCTCTTTATAATTTCTCTATAATAATTGCTCTTGTTAGACTTAGTGAATTGGTGAGAAATGAAGGAAGAATGAGCTTCTATTTATAGGAAAATATAGTTTCAATAATTGTACATTTTGGGGCTCGAAATATTACATTATAATACCTTCTTCTTTTTCTTCATTTTTAATTTAATCCTGCAAGTATTATCAAACTTGCACCACCTCCCCCTAATAGTAAATCATGTGAATTAATAGTTCATTCATGTGACTCAATAGTATAAGCATGTGAAAAAACTAATTACAGTATAGTACCTTCATCTGTACCTCCATTTTTAATTTAGTCATGCAAGTATTATCAATCTTGCACCAACTCCCCTAATAGTAAATCATGTGAATCAATAGTACACACATGTGAACACATAGTTATAAGCATGTGAATTAATAACAATTAATTGCTCATTTATCCGGTTAATTACCCGATTGGTCAATATAACCTCCAGACATCAATTATTATAGAAATAAATGTCGATTTCCACTAACACTAATAATTCCCATACAATGGAACTATCAATTTCATCTTTAATCAACACGAACTTATTTATCATTAATATTATAACGCACAATATTTAACAACCAAGTCATTCCCAGGAAAGAGGGGGGTTTCCGATAAGGATTTCTCCCTATTGGCTCGCAATTAGATTATCTAACCTCTCCCTGACAGAACTTCTAGATATTGTCAATATTGCAAATAATAATATGAATAACTTTGTCGTCTCAATTATTGATTTAATAATATATCATATTATGCAGATGATACTATGACAATAATTAAATCAATAATATGAGAGATATGATGCAATAATTACTGTAGCAATAATTGAGTATAACTGAGTGACTTCTCACGTAAGCATCAATAATCAATACCGTGTGCTACTATACAACCACGCTTATTACTGTACTTTTATCACCAATTATTTTATGACAACTTGCTTACTTTGAAATTTTTTCACATATCACCCTTAACTTTAACCCTTTATCAATTTAACCACTTACTAAATAAAACAATAATTATAAGAGAATTGAATACTTTCATTTCATAAAATTCGGGATTTCACAATCTCTCCTCCTTATGAAATTTCAACCTCGAAATTTACGTACGTACCTGGTATTCGAAGAGATGAGAATACCTTGCTTTCTTTTCATATTGTACCTTCCCGGTTATTTCCTCAGTATCATGATTTTCCCATTGCCCATCTCCTGTATTTCAGATATCATTCTAGAATATATCTTCAAAACAAAGGTTAATTGACATATCACAATTTGTCAACTTATCAAGTAAAAATTTCAGCTTAGGTAAGTCACACACTAGCGAAATATATTACTCGTCTCTCCCCTCCTAGTTCTAGACTCATATCTCCGCCAGGGACCATATCCCTAAGATCTGATACAAATGTGATGCCCCTAAAACAGGTATACATCACCCATCTTGAGTCGCCAGAAAATACACTACTGACAACTCCATTTATACAACTGTCGTGCAGAAAATGACCATAGTTAAACTGTGAGTTTTAATACAAAAATATATAACTCTCGTGGTGCCTTGACCACAAGACCTTACAATGGTACCTTACATAAAGGTACAGTCAATAACTATTTTAGAAATTAAAATATTTGGAAAATAATCAAGGAAACCTTCGTACATGGGAGGCCATGCGTCTAGGTTATGATAGATATCATATATCCACAGAAATATCCTTGGTTGACCCAATAGTCCCCAAAGAAAAACAAGAAGATTGCTATCATCTTCTTTCCAATGGTGAGTCTGCTCTTGACATTTAATTATCTCCATTGTCTCTAATTGAGAACTATATTTCAAACAAACTCCAAGATTATATAGGTAGTGCTCGTAGATATACTCATCAAGTGGATGTGCACAACCTTGTCTTATGATAACATGAAGTCATCTATCATTAGACATCTTGTATGATAGTGGCAAAAACGCCCTTCCAAAGTTGGGTTCACCTCACCTTATTTGGTTCACCAAAATCAACGGTTAAAATGACGTATAAAATATGACACACTTATCTATAATTCTCAATAAAATTATTTCTATACTGTTTTAAGGGAAACCTCAATAGCTATAGACCACCGTTCTAATCCCCTGTTACCCCCGCTCGACCCAGCTACACTCTTAATACCTGAAAGGAATTGTGAAGCAAAAGGGTGAACATGAATAGCCCTGTAAAGAATATTATGACTAAAGATAATATACATCATCAATAGCCTTCGACAGTGATAAATCAAAGATTTAGAACATATGGTAGGTGATAAAACTTTTCAACCATAGTTGCAGTGGAACGAGCAATCCATTAGAAGAGTCAAATAGACTATAAAGTCTATTGTCTCCTCCACGTTAAAAATCCACCAACAATGTTTTATATCTGTAACATTAGTCAACAATTCTTGTCCACAATTAGGTGAATAACTCATAATCATAATTGTGGTTCTAAATTCCTCTTCGTACCCAGAACGAAGATAATTTTCATCATCTGTCTTTACCTGAAACATCAAAGACCATGGTTATACCAAATCACAATTCCTGTCCATAATCATACTAATAAATTCATCTTTCCACTACGGGCCAAAGATATTCATTAACACTTCATCTTTCCACTCAAGGCCAAAGACATGCAACTGTATTTTAGAAGAGTAAAGTAGAGCATAATATCTACTATCTTCTACGAATTAAAAGTTTTTCATCAACTTTATCGTTGAGACTCAGCTTAATAAATAAACAACATCATCGAATCATCCCTGCACTACAGGCCGAGAATATTCATTTGTATCACGACCACGAATTATCCATGCACTACGAGCCAAGGATAATCGTGTTTTCATCAACGGTCATGATTATGCCATAAAATAATTCCTCTTTGCACCCTTGGCCGAAGAGAACCCATGGTCATGATCATACCAAAAACTGTCCATCAATGCACCACGGGCCACAGAAGACTTTTATCACATCATTTGTAATTTTACGGTCATGATACCGAATATTTCCTGGTCATAATCATACCAAGTCCATCTATATACGTAAGCCACAGATGACTTTCATCACAATATAAGCATGAGAATGATGACAATAATATAAGCATTAATCAAACGAAATCAAGGATTAATATTAAAGACTTTAAATTTATCTAGAGTTTAAAAATTTCCAGATTGTCAACATGATACTACTTTGTGGAGTAAAATTCAAGAGTAACATTGTATAAAAAATGATTTGAACAGAACATAATATTACAACGAATATTTAACAAAGATAATAACATTATTCATTATATTATAAACTCCATTTAATATTATTCATTATATAATAACTTTAAATTCATTTACTAATATTATTAACCATTAAATAATATTTTAAATCAATGATTTCATAACACCTTAATCAAAATGTTATCGATCACTTAATAAACTCATAATCTAATATTATTAATATTATAACAATATTTTAATCACTTCTTAAACTTATATAAACAATTTATTTTAATTGTTTACACTTTACCAAATAATGCATTTAATCATTCAAAAATGCCATACTCATAAGATTTCATCACTAATGATCAAATCCCTCATCAAAAATCTGCATATATCTTATATAGGATTTCCAAGCCATAAAATCCTATTTAGCAATTTTTCAACTTCACATAACATATTTAATTCATATGTTCGTAACTAAATCATTTTCATGAAAAATAATAAATAAGTCCCAAAAAAGTTTTCTTTTCTGGAATTTAGCAGAATATAGTCCCATATTGAACATATATTTTTCTCGAAATTTTTAAAATTCATTTACTATTTTTCATATGGCCAAAACTGCCGAATATTTAGACATTTATCATAAGCTATACTTTTATCCAAAAATTCTAAAATTTACAGGGTATACTCTTGTGATATACATGTACTCCCAATAAAAATTTCACTAATTTTGGAGTTAACCACAAAGAGTTATAAGGGTTTACTTTTAAAATAGTCTTTTCCCATAAAATTTATAACTCCTAATCTATACATCCAAAAATCGCCATTTTTGGACACAATTTAGAAAAATCAACAATGTATCATTTCCAATTTTTCTAGAATTTTTGAGGGTCAGAAAAATTATGAAACTGCAAATGGATTTTCACCCGCCATGCGGTAATCCACGTAGACAGATCATTTCCACGGTTTAATAAAGAATGAATACGAATGGTCATTCACCATGCATGCGGTAGTCCACGTAGACAGGTTATTCCAACAGAATAATAAAGAATGGAATAACAGAATAATTCACCATGCATGCGGTAGTCCGCGTAGACATGTTATTCTAACAGAATAATAAAGAATGGAATAATAGAAGAATTCACCATGCATGCGGTAGTCCACGTAGACAGGTTATTCCGACAGAATAATAAAGAATGGAATAACAAAAGAATTCACCATGCATCACGATGAGTCCGCGTGAGCGGGTTATTTCAATGAGAATAATAAAGAATGGAATAACAACCCTTACGAGTATTGAAAGAAAATAACTCTCTGCATGAATTACGAAAGAAATAATATCCTTTATCTTAGAAGAAAACTGGATACTGGAATAGTGAGGTAGCAGACTTATCTTCTTCTTTCTCTTTATAATTTCTCTATAATAATTGTTCTTGTTAGACTTAGTGAATTGGTGAGAAATGAAGGAAGAATGAGCTTCTATTTATAGGAAAATATAGTTTCAATAATTGCACATTTTGGGGCTCGAAATATTACATTATAATACCTTCCTCTTTTTTTTCATTTTTAATTTAGTCCTGCAAGTATTATCAAACTTGCACCACCTCCTCTAATAGTAAATCATGTGAATTAATAGTTCATTCATGTGACTCAATAGTATAATCATGTGAAAAAACTAATTACAGTATAGTACCTTCATATGTACCTCCATTTTTAATTTAGTCATGCAAGTATTATCAATCTTGCACCAACTCCCCTAATAGTAAATCATGTGAATCAATAGTACACACATGTGAACACATAGTTATAAGCATGTGAATTAATAGCAATTAATTGCTCATTTATCTGGTTAATTACCCGATTGGTCAATATAACCTCTAGACATCAATTATTATCGAAATAAATGTCGATTTCCACTAACACTAATAATTCTCACACAACGGAACTATCAATTTCATCTTTAATCAACACGAACTTATTTATCATTAATATTATAACGCACAATATTTAACAACCGTGTCGTTCCTGAGGAAGGGGGCTTTCCGATAAGGATTTCTCCATATTGGTAGCCTTGATTAGATTATCTAACCTCTCCTTGTGAAACTTCTAGACATTGTCAATATTGCAAATAATAATATGAATAACTTTGTCGTCTCAATTATTGATTTAATAATATATCATATTATGCAGATGATACTGTGACAATAGTTCAATCAATAATATGAGATATATGATGCAGCAATTATTGTAGTAATAATTGAGTATAACTGAGTGACTTTTCATGTAAGCATCAATAATCAATACCGTGTGCTACTATGAAACCACACATATTACTGTACTTTTATCACCGATTATTTTCTGACAACTTACTTACTTTGAAAATTTTTCAAATATCACCCTTAACTTTAACCTTTTATCAATCTAACCACTTACTAAAAAAAATAATAATTATAAGAGAATTGAATACTTTCATTTCATAAAATTCGGGATTTCACAATGCCTGCTGAAAACACCTTTTCAGGTGTTAGGTGAGATAGCAGTCTGCTGTGTTAGTGGGTCAGATGGCTGAACATCAGATTTCTAGGAAGTCAACATCGATGCTCATAAATGTCGGATGCATTTATTGCTACAATGTATGCCTTCAATTGACACATTTCAAAGGCTCCTTTATAAGGAAATCAAACATAGATACAACAAGCAAGCAAGTGCACAACGAAAGCTAAAGAAAACTCAACGTTCAAACTCTATGATCTAGAAAGAAAAGCTTGCTCTGCTACTCAGTTCTTTTGAACATATGCTTAACTGGAACTGAGTAGCACAACCCAAGAACTTAACTCTCATCAAATGTATTCCAAGTCTACTGGATTTGAAGAGTTTTAAGTGAACTAAGAAGTTCCAAGACTGCTGGTCTTGAAGGAATCTAAGTGATTCAAAGATTGTAAAGATATCCTTAGTGGATTTTTTACTCAAGGAGTAGAAGAGTGGACTAGGAGCTTTGAGTGCTCTGAACCACTTAAAATCACTATGTCTTCTATATACCTATTATAATTGCTATATCTGTCATAACTGCTCATCACCCATTATTTTGATTTATCTTAAAGGGGACAAACAAATTATATATTTTGCTGTAGTTAATTCATTAACAAATCTGACAAGTATTTTGTAAAAGAAAATTTTTAAATATCTATTCAACCCCCTTTCTAGATAACTATTGTGTCTCTGGGAACTAACAGAAGACATATGTACTGTTGGTAACTTTTTCAGCATATACAGGTAACCAATAATGACTAATGTGGTTTCCATAAAATGCAAATGCATCTTTTGGAAGATATGAAAGTAATAATTTAAATTTTATATTACTGAACTTAAGTTTCTTTAATTCAATGATATTATATTGCAGTATTCTATCAGCTGTTGTGGAAAGGGTAGTGAATGTTGATATGGGTGTCTTTGAACCATACACCGGAGGCATTCAATCATTGCTGCAACTAGAAGTTCCCTGATTCCCTTGATTCCATTGTTGATAGATTTGGCTATGTTTGAAGTCATTGTTGAGTACCTGCTTACAGTCCCATGGAGACTTGTGCACTTAAACTTAACCTTTTCCTCCAAATATGTTCTTATTCAAGCATCAATTGCATCAAGTTCAACCATGTGTCTGTTGAATTGTTCAATACTGTAAGCTTTAAAAGCCCCGTTGTATGCTTTTTTGAGTTCTTCTCCTTTCTTTCTAAATCTGTTTTTTATATTTTTCAAGACATGATATGTACATGTACCATGCATGACATTGGGGAACATAAAGTTCAGTCCCTGTACAATGGCTTCATGTCTATCTGAAACAATGCATTGGTCTTCCCTAACTCCACAAGCATTTCTAAAATTGACGAAAAACCATCTCCAAGATAATTCATTTTCATTGTCAACCACTGCAAAAACCATCTGAATAATGTTTCTATTTGCATCCTGGGTGCTTGCTGTGACACCCCCAAAATTAGGTATACATCACCTATTCTGAGTCGCCAAATACATGGTACAAAATACTAATACAAACTTAACTATACTGCTGTCATGTAAAATACGACAAAATATAAACTAAGAGTTTAAACAAGAATACTGCCTTCTAGCCAATATCCATTCCCAATGGAGTCCTCATAGACAGTATACAAACTCAAATTCAGCCCTCGTTACATTTATTGTCACACTATTTAACAGAATATCGAGGACTACTAATGCTATCTTACGGATGATCACTCCTTTCCCCGACTCGTCCCGATATTCTCATTTCACAAGAGAACAATGAAAGAAAGGGTGAGCTCAACTAGCACAGTAAGAAATATTATGACTAGGATAATGCATAATAAATTATCAATAGTCTTCAACAATGTTAAACTGATAAAATAAAATAGACATCAAGTTTAACTGCAGCGGAATAAGCAATTCATAAGAAGAGTTAAGTAAA
Organism: Panax quinquefolius; assembly: GCA_020205615.1. Classification (NCBI taxonomy): domain Eukaryota; kingdom Viridiplantae; phylum Streptophyta; class Magnoliopsida; order Apiales; family Araliaceae; genus Panax; species Panax quinquefolius. The sequence continues at coordinate 58,660,809 of CM035156.1, forward strand.
GATTAAAATCTACTATTTTCTATGATTTAAAATGTTTTCATCAATTTTTATCGCTGAGACTCAGCTTAATAAATAAACCGTATCATCGAATCATCTATGCACTACGGGCCAAGAATATTCATTAAATCATTAATGGTCATAACTATACCGAATAATCCCTGGTCATAATCATACCAAGTCCATCTTTGCATGTAAGCCAAAGATATACAACAATAAAATCAATAATCAACAATCCACCTTTGCACGTAAGCCAAAGATATACAATTCAATAATCAACAGTCCATCTTCGCACGTAAGCCAAAGATAACTTTTATCACCATATAAGCATGAGGATGATGACAATGATATAAACATTAGTCAACTGAAAACAAGGATAAATATTAAAGACTTTAAATTTATCCAACTATTATCAATCACATAATAATTTCATAAACTAATATTGTTAATATCATAACAATGTTTTAATCACTTCTTAAACATATAAATAATTTATTTCAATTGTTTACACTTTACCAATTAATGCATTTAATCATTCAAAAATGCCATCCTCGTAAGATTTCATTACCAATGATCAAATCCCTTATCAACAATTTACATATACCTTATATAGGATTTCCAAGACATAAAATCCTATTTTCCAACTTTGTTACTTCACATAACATATTTAACTCATATGTTCGTAACTAAACTATTTTCATGAAAAATACCAAATCAGTCCCAAAAATATTTATTTTTTGGGATTTAGCAGAATATAGTCCCATAATGAACATATATTTTTCTCGGAATTTTTAAAATTCATTTACTATTTTTCAAAAATCAATTTCTAATTAATTCCTTAAGAAATTAGCTACCTCAAGTTTAACTTCAAAAATTCCCAAATCTTGGCAGAATCTTACACATGTTAATGTAAGCTTCCAGTTTAAATTTCATGATCATCGGAGTTATAGAACTCCAGTTATAGCATTTTTCGTCGGAAAAATCTAAATATTAAAACGGTCATAACTTGCTCAATTTAAGTCAGAATGAGCTCATTTTTGGACAGGAGGTTCTTTATACCATATACGTCCCAAAAGGCCAAAATTTTTCTCATAAATTAAGTGGCCGAAAATGCCCTTTTAAAAATAAGATCAATAGCTTTTTGGTAATTTCCAGCTTTTGACTCCTTTGCTAAAATCAGTCCACACGAAAATCTACAACTCCTTTTCCAGTGATTCCACTTGGAGATGCTACAAAACTCATAGATCTAACTCTAGGACTTGACCACACTCAAAAATTTGAAATATAATAGGAGATATGATCAATTGAATTTCATGTTATATTTTTACCAAAATCTGATTTTTTAACCCTTTGTGATTTCTAAGAAACTTTCATGTTTTCATATAATAACCAACATAACTCATCATAACACTTACTAATACTTCATATACCCATGATTTTCATCAGTCCAATACTTTTGTTATGATTTTCATCATAATCCACGTAAACAGATCATTTCCACAATTTAATAAGGAATGAAATACAAATGATCATTCACCATGCATGTGGTAATCCACATAGACAGGTTATTCCAACAGAATAATAAATATTAGAATAATAGAAGGATTCACCATGCATGCGATAGAGACCGCACAGATAGGTTATTCCTAACAGAATAATAAAGAATGGATCCAGGTCAGGTGAAATTCACACCGACAGGATGTTCCAACAGAATAGTAAAGATTGGAATAACAACAGAAATCACCATGCATGCGGTACTTTGCATAGACAGGTTATTCCAACAGAATAATAATAACGGAACCAGGTCAGGTGAAAATCACATCGACAGGATGTTCCAACAGAATAATAAATGCAGAATTGTAAATGATGGAACCAGGTCCGACGTAAAGCACAGACAGGATATTCCGACAGAATATTAAATGTAGAATAATAAGTAATGGAACTAGGTTGGTACAGAAAGCATGAGATGAGATATTACGGCGAGAATATTAAATGCAAAAATAATAAGTAATGGTACCGGTTAGGTGAAAATCACACCGACCGGGATATTCGAACGAATAGTAAAGAATGGAATAATAGGAGAATTTCACCATGTATGCGGTACTTCGCATAAACAGGTTATTCCAACATAATAATATAGAATGGAATAACAGAAGAATTTCACCATGTATGCGGTACTTTACATAAATAGGTTATTCCAACATAATAATATAGAATGGAATAATAGAAGAATTTCACCATGTATGCGGTACTTTGCATAAACAGGTTATTCCAACATAATAATATAGAATGGAATAACAGAAGTTCTCTTCATGAATAAGAAAGAAATAATACCCCTTACAGGTACAATAAATAATATCCCTTACCACAATAATGATATCCCTTACCACAATAATGATATCCCTTACCTTGGAAAGAAACTGGATATAGGAGTAGTGAGGTAGTAGACTTCTCTTCTTCTTATTCTCTATAGATTTTCTTTCTATAGCTTTTCTCTATAATTTCTCTCTATAATAATTGCTTTAGAGCTTTAGTGAATTGGTGAGAAATGAAGGAAGAATGAACTTTTATTTATAGAAAAATATAGTTTCGATAATTGCACGTTTTGGGGCTCAAAATATTCTGATCTGATACCTCTAACTTTTCTTTCATTTTTAATTCAGTCGTTCAAGTATTATCAAACTTGCACCAACTCCCCTAATAGTAAATCATGTGAATCAATAGTAAAATCATGTGACTCAATAGTAAATCATGTGACAAAAATAATTACCATATAGTACCTCCATCTATACCTCCATTTTAACTTAGTAAATTACAAGTATTATCAATCTTGCACCAACTCCCCTAATAGTAACAAGAATGTGAATCAATAGTACACACATGTGAATAAATAGTTATAATCATGTAAATTAATAGCAATCAATTGCTCATTTATCCGGTTAAATACCCGATTGGTCAATATAACTTCCAGACATCAATTATTATCGAAATAAATGTCGATTTTCACTAACATAAATAATTCTAACATAATGAAACCATTTTTATAAAAAATATAAATTTTGAAATTTTGAAGTTTGACTTTTCCCGAAAAAGTCAACTGTTGACTTTTTAACCAAATAGTGAATTTCGGAATTTTTTGTGTTTATAGACTATTTTTACTAAATTCAACGTTCCGGACTCAAATTTCACGTCCGCGTCTCCAAATTAAACTCCGAACAACATTCATCATTAATATTATAACTCACAATATTTATCAACCAGGTAGTTCCCAAGAAAGAGGGGGCTTTCCGATAAGGATTTCTCCTTATTGGCGCGCAATTAGATGACCAAACCTCTCCTTGACAGAACTTCTAGACATTGTAAATATTGCAATTTATTAATATAAATAACTTTGAAAAATTCACATATCACCCTTAACTTTAAACTTTATCAATTTAATCATTTACTAAAATAGAAAAATTGAATACTTTTATTTCATAAAATTCGGGGTCTTACACTTGCTATGAGGAATGTCCCCCCGTAGGTTGATTTTATGAATGTGCCATCAATTATAATGATTGGGAAGCAATGATGCCATGCTTCAACGGATGCTCCCATGGCAAAGAAGAGATACTTGAAATGACCATTTCTTTCCAACTCCGGGTTGTGATGGAACTTGAAATGGAATTTCAGTACTGTCAATATAAATCTATGGAGCAGATAGTGTCCAAACTTGTATTCGAGGATAACCATTTATATTGTTACTGGTATCCAATTAATTAGCATTTAATTTTTTCTATATAGTGCAGATGGTGTTCAAAATGCCATTTAAGAGTAACCTTTTATGCAGATATTGATTATCGACAGATATTGATTACTTTTATGTAGTAAACTTTTTTCATAGTATGTAGCCAAACTGCGAGACCCCAAGTTTTATGAAATAAAAGTATTCAATTTTCTTATAATTATTATGTTATTTAGTAAATGGTTAAATTGAGAAAGGGTTAAAGTTAAGGGTGATATTTGAAAATTTTACAAAGTAAGCAAATTGTTATTCGTTGTGTCGGGGAATATTCGATTGGTCGGAGAATATTCGTTCGACGGCATAATCATTGGTGGACCCCACAACGAAAATATTGTCGTAGTAAGAAAAGCGACAAAATTATCTTTTATTAAAAATAACGGCGAAAGTATTACCAATTAAAAGCTGTTGAACTACCCGGTAGTAAAAAAATACGATGTCGTGTGTGGTTGCATAATAGCACTGCGGTATTGATTGATGCTTACGTGAAGTCACTTTCGATTATACTCAATTATTGCTCATGATAATTCTTTGCATCATATCTCTCATATTATTGATTCAATTATTGTCACAGTATCATCTGCATAATATGTTATATTATTAAATCAATAATTGAGACGACAAAGTTATTCATATTATTATTTGCAATATTGACAATGTCTAGAAGTTTTCTCAAGGAGAGGTTTGGTCACCTAATTGCGCTAATAAGGAGAAATCCTTATCGGAAAGCCCCTCTTTCACGAGGAGCGACACGATTATTAAATATTGTGAGTTATAATATTAATGATGAATAAGTTCGTGTTGATTAAAGATGAAATTGATAGTTCCATTGTGTTGGAATTATTAGTGTAGGAAATCAACATTTATTTCTATATTAATTGATGTCTGGAAGTTATACTGACCAGTCGGGTAATTAATCGGATAAATGAGCAATTAATTGCTATTAATTCATATTATTATAACCATTTGTTCACATGTGTGTACTATTGATTCACATTCTTGTACTATTAGAGGAGTTGGTGCAAGATTGATAATACTTGCATGACTAAGTTAAAATGGAGGTATAAATGGAGGTACTATACTGTAATTCATATTTTCACATGATTATAACTATTGATTCACATGATTGAACTATTGATTCACATTATTTACTATTAGGGGAGGTGGTGCAAGTTTGATAATACTTGCAGGACTAAATTAATAATGAAGAAAAAGAGGGAGGTATTATACTGTAATATTTCGAGCCCCAAAACGTGCAATTATCGAAACCATATTTTTCTATAAATAGAAGTTCATTCTTCCTTCATTTCTCACCAATTCACTAAAGCTATAGAGCAATTATTATAGAGAGAAATTATAGAGAGAAAGAAGAAGATAAGTCTGCTACCTCACTATTCCAATATCCAGTTTCTTCTAAGGTAAGGGGTATTATTCTTTCGTAATCATAAAAAGAGTTATTTTCTTTCAATACTCGTAAGGTTTGTTATTCAATTCTTTATTATTATGTTGGAATAATCTGTCTATGCGAAGTACCGTATACATTGTGAATTTCTTATGTTATTCCATTCGTTATTATTACATTGGAATAACTTTCTGCATATGATCTATAGCATGCACAGTGAATTCGTTGCTATTCCATTCTTTATTATTACATTGGAATATCACATGCATGCGGATTACGCATGACACAGTTCCATTCTTTATTATTACGTTGGAATAACTTTTGTGCATCTATGGATTACGTGCGCTTTAGTGAATTCTTCATTATTCCATTATTTATTATTACATTGGAATAACTTTGTCATGTGGATTACCGCATGCATGGTGAATGATCCTACGTATTCATTCCTTATTAAATTGTGGAAATGATCTGTCTACGTGGATTACCGCATGTCGAGCAAAATTCTATTATACTCAGTTGGTTAAAATTTTGGCTTCTATACTCTATGAAATTAGTGGAATATCCTTGATATTTGTCTTTCATCCAGTATCTTTTCATAGAAATATTCTTCTGAGCATTCTTGAATTTTACTCCACAAAGAAGTATCATGTTGACAATTTGGACGTTATTGATTTCGGGATAAATTAAAATTATAAATCTTTAAAATTTATCCTTGAACTTGGTTTATTGAATTATTATGTCATTATTATCATCCTCATGCTTATATTGTGATGAAGTTATCTTTAGCTTACGTGCATAGATAAACTTAGTATTATTATGACCAGGTATTATTCGGTATAATCTTGACCGTAATGTGACGAATGATGTGGTAAAAGTCCTCATTGACCTTTAGTTCATTGATGGACAGTTGTTGGTGTGATTATGACCAGGGATTATTCGGTATAGTCATGACCATTTATGATTACATGAATATCCTTGGACGTGATGCAGGGATGATTCGATTTTATTTATTAAGCTGAGTCTCAGCGATTAAGTTGATGAAAAACTTTTTAAATCATAGAAGATAGTAGATTTTATGCTCTACTTGACTCTTCTAATGGATTGCTTGTTCCGCTGCAGTTAAACTTGTTGTCTAATATATTCTATCAATTTAACATTGTTGAAGGCTAATGATAATTTATTCTGCATTATCTTAGTCATAATATTTCTTACTAGGCTAGTTGTGCTCACCCTTTTTGCTTCACTATTCCTTTCAGGTAATAAGAGTGTTGCCAGGTCGAGCGGGGATAACAAGGGAATAGAGCGATGAATTACATATCATTGAGGTTCTCCTAAGCAGTATGGAAATAATTTTATTGAGAACTTTAGATAAGTTTGTGCATTATTGTATCGTCATTTGATATTTAATTTTGGTGAACCAGAATAGGGTGAGGTGAACCCGACTTTAGAAGGTGTTTTGCCACTATCATCTGAGATGTCTAATGACATACTGACCTCGTGTTATCATAATCTGAGGTTGTACATCCACTTCTTGAGTATATCTATGAGCACTACTTATATGATCTTGGAGTTTGGTTGAAATATAATTTTCAATTGCGGGGCGTGAGGAGATAGTTATATGTCAAGAGAAGACTCACCATTAGAAAGAACATGATAGTAATCTTCTCATTTATCTTTGGATTCTATTGAGTCAACCAAGGATAATTATGTGGACATATGATATCTATTATAACCTAGACGCATGGCCTCCCATGTACGAAAGTTTCCTTGAGCACTTCCCAAATATTTTAATTTCTAAAACAGTTTTTGACTGTACTTTTATGTAAAGTACCATTAAAAGTACAGTTTTTGACTGTACTTTTATTCGGTATAATCATGACCATTTATTAGAAGAGTCAAGTAGAGCATGATATCTATTATCTTCTATGTTTTAAATCATCAATGGTCATGACTATACCAAATAAAAGTACAGTAAAAAACTATACTTTTAATGGTACTTTATTATCGAAATAATCGAATAAATATTTAAAATAAAACTAGATACTCGAGGAAAATTATATGTCGAAATGCGTTCAAGTATGATAGATATATATGTCACAAAGTTCTTGGTTGAAAATTAACCCGAAAGCGAGAAGATTATCAAACTCTTACGATGCAATGAACAATAAAGACTATATTTATTCAAAATTGTTTACCGGCTTTTATTCCACCCAATCTTATTACTCTTATTACTTAAAAAATAAAAAAAAGAAAGCAACTAGCTGAAAGAATATCATGATTAAAGATAACTTACATCATCAATAGCCTTCATCATCGAATAAATCGTCGAGATTTAGAACATATGGTAGATGATAAAACTTTTCAACTATAGTTGCAGTGGAACGAGCAATCCATTAGAAGAGTCAAATAGACCATCAGATCTATTATCTTCTCCATGTTAAAAGTTCACCAATAATGTTTTATCCCTGTAACATCAATCAACATTTCATGTCCACAATCATATGAATAGCTCATAATCATAATTATGATTCTAAATTCCTCTTCGCACCCAGGACGAAGATAATTTTCACCACTTATCTTCACCTGAAACATCAAAAATCATGGTTATACCAAATCACAATTCTTGCTCATAATCATACTAATAAATTCATCTTTGCACTACGACCAAAGATATTCATTAACAATTCATCTTTGCATTTCAGGCCAATGACATACAACTGTATTTTAGAAGAGTCAAGTAGAGCATGATATCTACTATCTTTTACGAATTAAAAGTGTATAATCAATATTTTATCGCTGAGACTCAACTTAATAAATAATCCACATCATCGAATCATCCCTGCACTATGGCCAATGATATTCATGTAATCATCAATGGTCATGATTATACCGAATAATCCCTGGTTATAATCATACTAATAACTGTCCATCAATGCACTACGGGCCAATGAGGACTTTTACCACATCATCTATAACATTACGGGTCATGATTATACCGAATGATCCTTGGTCATAAGCATACCAATAAACAGTTCATCTATGCACATAAGCCAAAGATACTCATCAATCAATAGTTCATCTTTGCACGTAAGCCAATGATATAAAACTGTAAAACCAATAATCAACAGTCCATCTTTGCATGTAAGCCAAAGATATACAATTGTAAAACCAATAATCAATAGTCCATCATTGCACATAAGCCAAAGATATACAACTATAAAACCAATAATTAGCAGTCCATCTTTGCACGTAAGCCAAAGATATACAACTATAAAACTAATAATCAACAATTCATCTTTGCACGTAAGCCAAAGATATACAACTGTAAAACCAATAATCAACAATCCATCTATGCATGTAAGCCAAATATAACTTTCATCATAATATAAGCATGAGGATGATGAAAATTATATAGGCATTAATCAAACGAAATCAAGGATAAATATTAAAGACTTTAAATTTATCCAGAGTTTAAAAATATCCAAATTGTCAACATGATACTGCTTTGTGGAGTAAAATTCAAGAATAATATTCATGTACCAAAAATAATTTGGACAGAAAAGAAATATATTTTTTCGGGTAAATAGTACCCATGATAGTACCTATGAATAGTACTTGAGAATAGTACTTAAATGAATAGTACCCCGGCATGAAAAGTACCCCAAATACCCGAGTGAATAATATTTGGGTGAATAGTAATTTGGGTGAATAGTAACCCATGAATAGTAACTCATGAATAGTACTCTGACATGAAAAGTGCCCCAAATACCCGAGTGAATAATTCTAGAGTGAATAGTAACCGGGTGAATAGTAACTCATAAAAAAATACCAAAGAAAATGATATTCCATGACGAGTATAAAAGAAATGATATCTCATATGAGTATAATAGAATATACGAAACTGCAAATGGATGTTCACCCGCCATGCGGTAATCCACGTAGATAGATCATTTCCACAATTTAATAAAGAATGAATACGAAGGATCATTCACCATGCATGCGCTAGTCCACACAGACAAGTTATTCCAATAGAATAATAAAGAATGGAATAACAAAAGAATTCACTAGGCATGCGATAGACCGCACAGAGAAGTTATTCCAACAGAATAATAAATAATTGAACCCGAATCAAATGCGTAATCACTTGCAGACGGGATATTCAACGAATAATAAAGAATGGAATAACAACGAATTCACCGTGCATGCGATATATACCACATGCATGACGGAGTTATTCCAACAGAATAATAAAGAATGGAATAACAACCCTTACGAGTATTGAAAGAAAACAACTCTCTTCATGAATATGAAAGAAATAATACCCCTTACTATAATAATAATATCCCTTACCTCAGAAGAAGACTGAATACTGGAATAGTAAAGTAGCAGACTTCGCTTCTTCTTTCTCTCTAAAGCTTTTCTCTCTATAATTTTTCTATAATAATTTCTCTTGTGAGACTTAGTGAATTGGTGAAAAATAATGAAGGAATGAGCTTCTATTTATAGGAAAATATAGTTTTCATAATTGCACATTTTGGGGCTCGAAATATTACAGTATAATACCCTCATCTTTTCCTTCATTTTTAATTTAGTCATGCAAGTATTATCAAACTTGCACCACCTCCCCTAATAGTAAATCATGTGAATCAATAGTAAATTATGTGACTCAATAGTTCTAAACATGTGAAAAAATTAATTATAGTATAGTACCTTCAACTATACCTCCATTTTTAACTTAGTCATGTAAGTATTATCAATCTTGCACCAACTCCCCTAATAGTAAATGAATGTGAATCCATAGTACACACATGTGAACAAATAGTTATAATCATGTGAATTAATAGCAATTAATTACTCATTTATCCAGTTAATTACCCGATTGGTCAATATAACCTCCAGACATCAGTTATTATTGAAATAAATGTCGATTTTCACTAACACTAATAATTCCAACACAATGAAACTATCAATTTCATCCTTAATCAACACGAACTTATTCATCATTGATATTATAATTCATAATATTTAACAACCAGGTCGTTCCTAGGAAAGAGGGGGCTTTCCGATAAGGATTTCTCCTTATTGGCGCGCATGATTAGGTGACCAAACTCTCTCGATTGTGAAACTTAGAGACATTGTCAATATTACAAATAATAATTTGAATAACTTTGCCATCCAATTATTGATTTAATAATATAACATATTATACTGATGATGATCTTGTGACAATAATTGAATTAATAATATGAGAGATATGATGCAAAGAATTCTTGTAGCAATAATTGAGTATAACCGAGTGACTTCTTACATAAGCATCAATAATCAATACCGTAGTGTACTACTTATCTGAACCACATAATATTACTATACTTTTACTACCGGGTAGTTCAACAGCTTTTTAATGGTAACACTTTATGCAAGCCATTATAAAAGATAATTACATGCTTTCTCTTACTACGACAATACATCCGTTGTGGGGTCCACCAATGATTGTGCCATCGTACGAATATTTCCTGTTAAAATGAATATTCCCCGACCAATCGAATATTATATAACAACTTGCTTACTTTGAAAAATTTCACATATTACCCTTTACTTTAACCTTTTATCAATTTAACCATTTACTAAATAGAATAATTATAAGAAAATTGAATACTTTCATTTCATAAAATTCGGAGTCTCAAACTATATATACTTTGGAACTTAGAAACCTGTTTGACATTCATTTAGTAGGAGTGAATGTCAAACAGTCCCCAGTTTGGGACTGTTACTGGATGTTATGTCTCTCACTTAGGCCGGTGCCAATACGAAACGATATGTTTTTTTTGTTTTGAGGATTTTTCGACTGTTATCACTATATGTTCTTCAAGTGCATACTTAGATTAAGTTATCTTAGTCTATTTTGTGTGCTTGGAGACCATGGGGTGGTGCTGCCAAAATTTTCTTGAAACTTATGAAACGTACTCAACGTGTTGGCACTAGTGACGAGATGCATCCAATAACGGGATAGAAGCCTTACCACTTTCCTGTAGAGTAAAGATACTAAGTAAATATCTAATTCATGCATGAATATCCCTATACTAAATGCGTCTTCTGTGTAGTTAAAAATGTCAGCCGACTGGTGTTGGATGTACCGTAGGATACCCAGTGATGGGGTGTCAGATTTCTTGAACAAAGCAATAGAATATGTTGATGATCCGAACGGGAAGATGCGATGCCAGTGTGTCAAGTGTAAAAATCTGATTTGGAAGAAAGTCGACAAGATTAAATTCAACTTATTTTTCCGTGGATTTATGGATGAGTACTTCGTATGGACTCATCATGGGGAATCAGAAGTGATTGAAAATATTGTGGAACAGCCAATTCTATGGGATTCATACGTCAAAAACTATGATCCAGTGGAGATGTTGGTCGATGCTTATGGCCCTAGTAATATTAACTGGGCTGAAAATGAGACTTCTTCAAGCAGTGCTAAGCAAGTGCCAAATGATACAGCTGCTGCCTTTTACAAGTTGCTATCTGAATCGGGGTCATGTTGTATCTGGGAAATGATACAGACACCAAGCTTTCTGCAGTGACGATGCTCTTACACTTCAAGAATGAGCACGACTATAGTGAGAGAGGTTTCAACGATTTGCTTACTATAGTTGGATAATTCTTACCCAATGATCATACTCTTCCTGCGAATTATTACGAAGTGAAGAAAATAGTCAGGGGGTTAAATACGGGGTATCAAAAAATTGATGCTTGTGAGCAGGATTGCATGTTATACTATGGGGAGGACAAAAATAAGGGACAATGTGATATATGCAGCTTACCGCGCTACAAGGTGACAAAATGAGGGGGGAAGGAGAAACATGTTCCCAGGAAGATCTTACGGTACTTTCCTCTTGCGCCGAGGCTTCAGCGGCTATTCATGTCGTCTCATACGACTCAACATATGTGTGACACCCCCAAATCTGGTACTTTCATTTCCACAGGATTTGGTGTTCACTGTACAAGCATCATCTATCTATCTACCCATAAATAAATGCAAACCAAGCAATAGAAATAAATAATAAATAAATCTCTCCCCTTATGGGGTTACATCAACTGAATAATAAATAAATCCCGAGTTACTCTAACCTTAAATCATCTCATCGGAAAAAAATAAAACAATAAGTCTTAAGAAACATCAACTCTAAATGTCATTATACAACCACATAAACAAATAGTCTTCATTACTTGCTAATCTTGTCCTTGACTTTACTAGTGGAAGGTTCGTCTGCTCTTTCGTTCTTAACGCAATGTTATTATTACGCAAGAGTGAGCACGATTTCCCATATGTATAACAATATAACAATGAATAATAACATACGAGAGAAATAATAACTTCAGATATAAAAGCTCAACTTTTGAATCAAGAATGAATAACAAGAATCAAAAGAATTTCTGAGGGTCATAAGACCTTGAACTACGTCCTAGGTTGTCAAGTGTTATTACTTGAAACCTTTAACAGTCATAAGACTATGGACTCTTCTTCTCGTACTTAGGGGGATCAGCCCTTAGTACCATACTGCGCACAATATCTTAACGCTAAAGCGTAAATAATCCCCTATACAGGATTGCTCATCTCAGTTTTGACATTCGAGTCCGCACCAAAGGAAGTTTGGTTTGGATAATTCATCAAGGGGTTCTGAAATTTAGAACGCTCATCAACTATGGACTAGTCGAATTAATAAGGGTTCGCTAGTCTAACTAGGTTTAACAATAACAGATAATTTAACTTGGATAAAATCTCAAAAGTATACAATAGAATAATTATTGTATAACAACATCATACTTGAAGATTAATAAACTTTAATATACATGACAGGCTTGATCAATAATAATGAGAATTTGCTCAATATCGAAAGATGAATTAATCAACTTATATAATGATAACAAGTAGGGTTAGGAAACTTGCTCAACGAAAGTTTAGGGTAAGAAACTTGCCTCGTGCGTAGATTACACGTTAATAAAACTCGTTCTTTGAATTAAATCCTATATATCAATTACGTTCACAATACCAGTCAATAATAACGTACTAAACATCATAAGTTATTCTTTTTCTAATCTCGACTACTTAGTCAAATTACTATACTTGTTTTCACATAATATAATACTACACGAACAACAAGTTAATTACATAATCAACGATTCAAATAACATGTAATTGTCTTCTTGACTTGGTAAAAACTCATTTTAATATCTCATTATATGTCTAACAAGTTTTTATGTTCATTAGACTAGGTCATTAACTCATTTCTATACTTGAACATTAAAAATTTGCATTTTCTGGACATTACATTAAGGTGGTATTTACTTTCACTTTTGTATCGGGTTTCTTAAGCGTTTGCTTATGCATTGTGGCGGCTATGGTCTTGAAAAGAAACTAGGAGTTGGCCACATGAGACTCGAGACTCGATTCCAGCTTCTATGATTAGCGAAAATTACAGAACACGACTAAAAATTTCTAATCAACTTATTTTTACACGAATTTAGACATACCCACATGCTAGAAATCATAAATAATCAATACTTAACATCTATGGAGTTATTTTCACCCATTAAAACATATAATCACAGAATTAAAGCATGCAATTTATATTGTTCTTGATGTTCTTGAAGTGTTGAACATAAATTCCTAAAATTCAACGTCATAGATTCGTTATAAGACCAAATCCACCCATTCAACTTTCATTTTGTTCGTTTTAACATGCATAATCATATAAATGTGTGAATTTTGCAAAATAATTTATGTTTGGCATATAAAAATCACGTATAAGGCCATATGGCCATATCACGTACTCTGTAAATTTTTAAAATAGCAAGCCATAATCATACGTTGTAATCTTATGAAATTAATGATATGGAAACACACAATATATATATATATATATATATATATATATATATATATATATATATATAACATGCCTTACCACTCGAATTATTACATATATTCACATAACAACAGAATTTCCCAATTTCAGAGAATTAAAGAATGAATAAAACCATATTCATGAAAACTTTAAAAGACGTAAAATATATAAATTGGGTTGAAGAGATTACCCAAGCGTAGATTAGATAAATTGACAATTCTCTCTACTTCAATCACAGAGCTTCTCCCAATCTCTCTCAAAATTTTCTCAAACTCTCTCTTGTTTCTCTCTGTTTTTGCCAGACTTAGAAAAAAATAATAATCAAGGAGAAGACGTCTGATATTAAAGGAGAAGAAGTGACGCATAAGTGGTCAGTTACTCCCCAACATGGGTAAACTACCCTCAACTTCCACCAAGGCCATGTTTAGCTAGTTAAAATAGTTTTTAAAAAATCATTTAATTGAATAAAGCTTTATTATATAGTTTTAAATAATGTCACTGTAATACCCTGAAAATAAATATATAAATAAATATTGAATAATTAATATTATTTGTTTTAAAATATTCTAATTGGACTTTATCTTTTTTTTTGGGTCAAACTAGTCATTTATTTTGGGCTAATAAGTTAATAAATGATGAATAAATTAAGTTGATAAAATTGGGCCTTAAAACTAATTTGATTTAATTTATAGGTGGGTAAAATTGAAATTCTATTTAAATTAGGAGAGTTCATCAGTTATATATATAGATATTTAAACCCTAATCTATCTCATATATCACTGAAACAAACTCGGGGAAAAAAAAGGGAACGCTGCTTCTGTAAAAAAAAAGGGGAGAGGAAATCAGATTCACTTTTGTAGAAGATAAGAGAACAAGAAATTGAGTTTCGATTTCAAGTAAGTCATATATTTATATTTAGGCGTGTGTATTTTCTGTAATCTAGGAAAATTGTGCAGGAAGTTAATGATATATTGCTATCTAATGCTAATTGATCTTCAATAAAGACTTGTTGCTCTCTAATTCAATTTTATGAAATACTTTTAGTTTTTTTTTTCAAATGAAGCACGTGGTATATATGTTATGCATAATGATTACTATAAGTTTTTTTTTCCTTTCCTGTGATTACTACTGTGTGTATATAATTCAAGGCTATGTCGGAAAGGCCAAAGGCGCTAGTATATATATATATATATATATATATATATATATATATATATAATATTTTAATATGAATTAAGCCATAGAATGAAAATTTCAACCCATTGATAGATTAAATTAGAAGTTATGTATATTAACTTAAACAAATTAATTTTCTTTATTAAAGACATAAAGGTTAATAATAAATTTAATAGTATTGCGTTATTAATGATGATATTGTAATAAAATTTTATTAATTTATTAGATTGACTTTTAGAGAGACTAAAAGAGTTTTATTGGAATTTTGGGGTATTACATTTGCTTAATCCAGTCTGATTCTGTACTCTTTAAACCAATAATCCTTTTAATTTTGATTGTTTCGTTTTGTTTTCGCTTAGAAGTTAGTTATTATTTCGCATGTACATTCTTCTCAAATCCATGTGATAGTTTCGTTTTTGGGCATTGATATTTAGAACTCATATTTGTACTCTGTGAACTCGGTTATCATGTTTAATATTTATTTCAATTTTCGTAGTGATGTACATGTTAGTATATTTTTGGAGACTTTGTGTTGATATATCGTTTTAGTTTAACATGTATATGTTAGAACCCCTTTGTTGTGTCACATGTGTTGTGACATTATATTTTGTTAGAATACCGTAGGGTATACCTGAGCTATAACCACCTGTGGGGGTACCACAGGCATGTCCTCTTGGCACCGAGGCATGACACCTTCCGTGGCGGTGTGATCGATCCACTGCGTCTCGCTTTTGTGCTCGGTGGGGGAGTTGGCCATTTGGTGTTTTGTTGTGGGAGGCGTATGGGTGACCCTAGTTTTACGATACGCTACGTTACTGCGCGGATTAGTGTTGTTTGTGCCAAACACACCTTCCGATTTTGGACGCATCTGGATTGCGCAGTCCGATGTATGATTGTCTGTATGGCATTATTTTTATTGCCTGTGTGGCATTATTTGACTTGCCTGTGTGGCAAGGTATATTACTATTTATTTTAAGCTCGGTATGATATAATACCCAGCCATTTGATTCAACCTATCATTTTGTTTTGTTAGTTTATTCGTACAGTTCAGTTCATTTAATTGTGTTAGTTATTTTGTTTCATCAGTCTTTTATTCTATATCCGTACTGGGCATTTGGCTCATCTTTGTTTTTTCTTCCGAAGCGAGTGTCGTGGGGATCAAGGGCAAGTGTGATGAGAGCTTCCTTCATTCTAATGGTTTAGAAATATTCTGTTTAGGCATGTTATGTCAGTTAATTAGTATTATAATCATTAGTTTAGATTGTGGTTTGAGCCAGTGTGGCATTTATTATGGTTTGTTCTAAGACATTTAATTGGTATGAGATTATTCTTTTGTGCATTAGAGTTTTGTTATTCATTCATTAGTTTTGATGTGTTTTGAGTAACCTCTCTTTTTATTTCGAAAAGGGGCTGTTACAGAGTTGGTATCAGAGCTTAGGTTCTTTATTGTAGAAAACCTATTTAGGTTTGACCTGTGAGTTATGGGTAGACTTCTGGGTTAGGTCTCTGTTCCGTTTGATTTCCTGTTCAGCTATTATATTAGTTATATTCGAATTTGTCCCTAATTTGCTTTGTTTATATTCGTGATCTCTTTGTTAGATGGCTCGTAGATCCGCTAGAGTTGCTTGGAGGCGAGGCAACAATAGGGGAAGAGGTGAAGGTCGGTCCAATGAGAAACCTAATGACCAGATTAATGCTGAATTGGCTACCTTGGTGAATCGGTGAATGAATCGCTTTGCCTCGATTGGTGGCACTGGTTATACAGTAATGTCGTATGGCCACCGAAATTCTGGCGGAGAATCAGGAAATAATGGTCAAAGATCTGCAAACATTGAGGAAGGGAATGCGGATGGTCATGATCAGCAGAGGGTTGCGATGTATGTATGCTTGGAGAGGTTCCAGAAGCAGAAACCACAGTCATTTAGTTCAGCTCCAACTCCAATTGATGCAGAGAATTGGATTGCTCACCTAGAGAAAATATTTGATGTGTTGGGGTGCTCGGATAATCAGAGAGTATTACTTGCTGCCTATAAGCTGGAAGGGGATGCACAGAGGTGGTGGAAAGCGATGAAAACAACAAAGGGTGATGGTTATGTTGAGACACTTAGTTGGGCGGAGTTTTATGAGGTCTTCTATCAGCAGTACTTTCTAGCTGCTGATAAAGAGGCCTATGCAAGAGACTATCTGTCCATTCGATAGAAAGATGATGAGTCTATCACGGATTTCATGACGAGGTTCACCAGGTTGTCAGGATTTGCGGGAACTTCTGCAGGGACTGCAGCGGAACAGGCAAAGAAATTTAAGTGGCGAATTCATTATAGGTATCAGCAACATCTCATTAATACCAAGTTTGCAGATGTGTTAGCAGTGGCTAATGCAGCCAAAAATATTAAGATGGAGCGACAGGATTTTCGGTCTTCTAAACCGGAGGGGAGTCAAAAGAGGGACAGAGATGACCAGCAGGGTTAAGCTTCAGTTCAGTATGGGAGAAGTCAAGGTGGTCAGTTGAACAGGAATCGTGGTGGCCAGCAGGGGCAGTGGCGTGGCCAAAATTAGAACAGGGGTTATCTGTAGATGCCTTAGCAGGGGCATAATCATCAACAGGGGCAAAATCAGGGTCGTTATCCAGGACCAGCTGGTGGGGGTAACCCGAATCTCATTCTGATAGCTCCTTGTGCTACTTGTGGGGCTAATCATCCGGGGAGGCAGTGCCACAGACTCACAGGTGCATACTTCTTGTGTGGACAGATGGGTAATATTGCTAGGGATTGTACCGGTCCACGCGAAAATGGTGGATGTGGTGATAATGGTGGCAATGGAGGTCAGCGTCAGGGTGGTCGAGTGTTTGCTTTGACGTATAACCAGGCGGCAGGTGCACCAGGTACTGTTTTTGGAACTCTTTTAGTTGGCAACCACGAGGCTTCTATTTTGTTTGATACGAGTTCTACTCATTCCGTTGTTGCTCAGTCTTTTATTCGGCACCTGGGTGTGCCATCTCAGTCTTTAGATTCTGTCATGTCTATTGCTACCCCGATGGGGACTTCAGTTGTTATTACTGATTTGTATCGAGGGTGTCCGATCAGTTTTGGGGATAAGATTCGTAGGGCTAATCTTTTTCCGATGAGTATGCACGATTTCGATGTCATTCTTGGGATGGACTGGTTGGACAAGCACCAGGCCACTATCGATTGTCAGGCGAAGAAGGTTATATTTGGAGATATGAAGTCTCCAGAGTTCGTGTTTCAGGGTTCACAACCGAGTAGGGTGTTGAAGTTGATTTCAGCTTTGAAGGCTGGGAAGTTGGTGGCAAAAGGTTGTGAGGGGTATTTAGCATTTGTGAAGGATACCTTTAAGGGTGAGTCTCGTATTGAGGATGTTCATATTGTTTGTGACTTTCCCTTATGTATTTCCTGAGGAGTTGTCCGGGTTTCCACCGCAGCGGGAAGTGGAGTTTGCTATTGAGCTTGTTCTTGGTGCGGAGCCCATCTCTAAGGCGCCGTATCGGATGGCACCGTTGGAGTTGCAGGAGTTGAAGGAACAGTTGCAGGAACTATTAGATCGTAGTGTGATTCACCCGAGTGTTTCGTCGTGGGGTGCTCCAGTTTTGTTTGTGAAGAAGAAGGATGGGTCTATGAGGCTGTGTATAGACTACAGAGAGTTGAACAAGATCACCATCAGGAATCAGTATCCATTGCCGAGGATTGATGACTTGTTTGACCAACTTCAGGGGGTGAGGTGTTTTTTGAAGATATACTTGAGGTTGGGTTATCATCAATTGAGGGTGAGGGATGAGGATATCCCTAAGACAGCTTTTCGCACTCGATATGGGCAGTACGAGTTTTTGGTGATGCCATTCGGGTTAACTAATGCTCCGACGGTGTTTATGGATTTAATTAATCGGGTGTTTAGGGAGTACTTGGATCAATTTGTCATTGTCTTTATTGATGACATTTTGGTTTACTCCAAGTCTAAGGAAGAACATGAGGAGCATCTTCGCATAGTGTTGGGAATTTTGCAGAAAGAGAAATTGTATGCTAAATTCTCTAAATGCGAGTTTTGGTTGGAGCGAGTTGCATTTTGGGCCACGTTGTTTACTCTTTGAAGGCATTAAGGTGGATCCTGCGAAGGTTGAGGCTATCACTAAATGGCCAAGACCTACTACAGTGACAGAGATTAGGAGTTTCTTGGGTTTGGCAGGGTATTATAGGCGGTTTGTGGAAGGGTTTTCTTTGCTTGCCTTACCATTGACCCAGTTGATGAGAAAGGGCACGAAGTTTGTTTGGAATGAGGAGCGTGAGAAGAGTTTCGAGGAGTTGAAGAAACGACTTATGACAGCTCCAATACTTACATTGCCGCCGGGGACAGGAGGTTACCAGATTTATAGTGATGCTTCTAAGAAGGGCTTGGGGTGTGTTTTGATGCAACATGGTAAGGTGATTGCTTATGCTTCTAGGCAGCTTAAACCTTATGAGGTGAACTACCCCACTCATGATTTGGAGTTGGCAGCGGTGATCTTTGCCCTAAAGATTTGGAGGCACTATTTGTATGGAGAGACTTGTGATATTTTCACCGATCACAAAAGTCTTAATTACATCTTCACTTAGAAGGAGCTTAATATGAGGCAGAGGCATTGGTTGGAGCTTCTAAAGGATTATGATGCTAGAATTCAGTATAACCCTGGGAAGGCAAATATGGTTGCTGATGCTCTTAGCCGAAAGAGTTCAGGGAGTGTAGCAGCCCTTATTACACAACCTCAGCTTGTTTCGGATATGGAGCGGATCGAGTTGGAGTTGTATGTATAAGGTTCAGATGGGCATTTGGCAGGTATGAGAGTGGAGCCCTCTCTTATCTCACGGGTCAAAGAAGATCAAAAAGAAGATGGGGAGTTATGGAGTATAGCGCAGAATTTAGAGGAGGGCAAGCAGTCCGAGTTTCGTATGGATGACCATGGTGTGATTTTGTTGGGTGAGCGGTTGTGTGTACCGTCAGATCCAATCATTCGAGAGGTTGTGCTGGCTGAGGCTCATAGTTCACCATTTTCAATTCATCCAGGTTCTACGAAGATGTATAGGGATTTGAAGAAGAATTTTTGGTGGAATGGGATGAAACGAGACGTGGCTGAATATGTTGGGAAGTGCCTCACTTGTCAATAAGTGAAGATAGAACATCAACGAGCTAGTGGTTTGCTGCAGCAATTAGACATTCCAGTGTGGAAGTGGGAGGATATAACGATGGATTTTGTGACTGGTTTGCCAAAGACTTTCAGGAAGAATGATGCCATATGGGTAGTGGGGGACCGGTTGACCAAATCGGCACACTTTTTGGCTATCCATGATGGTTACTCGATGGATAGGTTGCCACATATCTTTTAGCAGGAGATTGTTAAACTTCATGGTACTCCAGTGTCTATTGTTTCAGATCGGGACCCACGTTTCACTTCACGGTTCTGGAAAGGGTTTCAACGAGCTTGGGGCACTTGGCTCAACTTCAGTACTTCTTTTCATCTATAAACTGATGGACAATCCAAACGGACTATTCAGACGTTGGAGGACATGTTGAGGTCTTGTGCACTTGATTGGTCAGGTAATTGGGATGATTACTTGAGCCTAGTTGAGTTTGCTTATAACAACAGCTGGCATGCAAGTATTGGGATGGCTCCTTTTGAGGCGTTGTATGGTAGAAAGTGTCGGGCACCGACTTGTTGGGACAAGGTTGGCGAAAGGGCCATAGAAGGGCCTGAGTTAGTTCAAATCACTACGGAGAAGGTAGCGGTGGCTAAGGAGAAATTGAAGTCGGCTCGATCATGACAGAAGTGTTATGCTGATAAGCATAGGAGGACTTTAAAGTTTGAACCTGGTGAACATGTGTTTCTAAAAGTTTCTCCTTGGAAGGGTATTCGGCGATTTGGGTTGAAAGGAAAACTTAGTCCGCGTTATATTGGCCCATTTGAGATTCTGGAGAGGGTTGATGAGGTTGCATACAGGTTAGCTTTGCCTCCATAGTTAGCTCATGTGCACAATGTGTTCCATGTGTCGGTGTTAAGAAGTTATCATTATCATCCGTTGCACGTGGTGCAATATCCGTTCGATAAGATTCAGGAGGATCTTACTTGTGAGGAGCAAGCTGAGGCGATTTTAGATCGTCAAGAAAGGATTATGAGGAGGAAGACTATTCCGTTTGTTAAGGTTTTGTGGAGAAATCATTCGGAGCGGGAAGCTACCTGGGAGATGGAAGAGTCTATTCGAGCGGAGTATCCACATCTTTTTTATATTTAGGTACGTTCATTCTTTTGATTTCGGGGACAGAATCATTTTTAAGGGGTAGGTGATGTAATACCCTGAAAATAAATAAATAAATAAATATTGAATAATTAATATTATTTGTTTTAAAATATTCTAATTGGACTTTGTCTTTTTTTTGGGTCAAACTAGTCATTTATTTTGGGCTAATAAGTTAATAAATGATGAATAAATTAAGTTGATAAAATTGGGCCTTAAAACTAATTTGATTTAATTTATAGGTGGGTAAAATTAAAATTCTATTTAAATTAGGAGAGTTCATCAGTTATATATATAGATATTTAAACCCTAATCTATCTCATACATCACTGAAACGAACTCGGGAAAAAAAAAGGAAACGCTGCATCTGTAAAAAAAAGGGGAGAGGAAATCAGATTCACTTTTGTAGAAGATAAGAGAACAGGAAATTGAGTTTCGATTTCAAGTAAGTCATATATTTATATTTAGGCGTGTGTATTTTCTGTAATCTAAGACAATTGTGCAGGAAGTTAATGATATATTGCTATCTAATGCTAATTGATCTTCAATAAAGACTTGTTGCTCTCTAATTCAATTTTATGAAATACTTTTATTTTTATTTTTTATTTTATTTTTCAAACGAAGCACGTGGTATATATGTTATGCATAATGATTACTACAAGTTTTTTTTCTTTCCTGTGATTAATACTGTGTGTATATAATTCAAGGCTATGTCAGAAAGGCAAAAGGGTATATATATATATATATATATATATATATATATATATATATAGGGAGCCCTTCCATATGTAACCGGATTCTTTATGGGTCTTTATCTGAACACCCCTTTTTGAATAGTTGATAAACTTATTGGAAGGTGAGATTGAAACATAAATATACCAAATAGTAAAAGCCTACAAACTTTTATTTTAATATGAGGACCCCACCATAGTCAACATGTTGTCGGTTTGTTTAACTAAAATGAATTTTAATATTAAATAATACGATCAGTGCACGACATAAGGCACACATATAAAAAAAAATCTAATAGTAACAAGCTCTTGTACGACATAAAAAAAAAAGAAATACTTCTTACATGATATCACGAAATAGTTGTTAATAATCTTTAAAGCTCTAAACCTTCTCAATCCAATGAGTGGTAGTACATATATTTATAAAAATGTTTGTTTTTATAAAATATTTGTTTTTATAATAACAAATAAAGAATATAAAATATTTTATAAAAACAAATATTTTATAAAAACAAATATTTTATAATAACAAATAAAGAATATAAAATATTTTATAAAATAAATATTTTATAAAAATAAATATTTTATAATAACAAATAAAGAATATAAAATATTTTTATAAAAATATTTTTATAATTCTTTATTTGCTATTTTTATAAAAATATTTTATATTCTTTATTTGTTATTATAAAATATTTGTTTTATAAAATATTTGTTTTATAAAATATTTTATATTCTTTATTTGTTATTATAAAAATATTTGTTTTTATAAAATATTTGTTTTTATAAAATATTTTATATTCTTTATTTGTTATTATAAAAAACAAATATTTTATAAAAACAAACATTTTATAAATATATATACTACCACTCATTGGATTGAGAAGGTTTAGAGCTTTAAAAGATTATTAACAACTATTTCGTGATATCATGTAGTAGATTTTTTTTTTACAAGTCGTAAGAGCTTGTTACTTTTAGATTTTTTTTTTATAATTTAAGCATGTCGCACTTCTAATGTATTATTTAATATTAAAAATTCATTTTAGTTAAACAAACCGACAACATGTCGACTATGGTGGGGTCCTTATATTAAAATAAAGCCTGTAGAAGCTTTACTATTGGGTATATTTATGTTTCAATTTCACCTTCCAATAAGTTTATCAACTGGCCTAAAAAGGTGTTGTCAGACAAGACCCATACAAGAACCTATTGCATGGAAGGGTTCCCATATATATATATATATATATATATAATATTTTAATATGAATTAAGCCATAGAATGAAAATTTCAACCGGATTGATAGATTAAATTAGAAGTTATGTATATTAACTTAAACAAATTAATTTTATTGTTAAAGACATAAAGTTTAATAATAAATTTAATAGTATTGCGTTATTAATGATGATATTGTAATAAAATTTTATTAATTTATTAGATTGGACGGAGAGAGTCTAAACGAGTGTTATTGGAGTTTTGGGGTATTACATTGCTTAATCCAGGTACAGATTCCGTACTCCTTCAGCAATAATCCTTTTAATTTTGATTGTTTCGTTTTGTTTTCGTTTAGAAGTTAGTTTTTGTTTCGCATGTCTGTTCCTTCTCAAATCCATGTGATAGTTTCGTTTTGGGGCATTGATATTTAGAACTCATATTTGTACTCTGTGAACTCGGTTATCATGTTTAATATTTATTTCAATTTTCGTAGTGATGTACATGTTAGTATATTTTTGGAGACTTTGTGTTGATATATCGTTTCAGTTTAACATGTACATGTTAGAACCCCTTTGTTGTGTCGCATGTGTTGTGACATTATATTTTGTTAGAATACCGTAGGGTATACCTGAGCTATAACCACCTGTGGGGGTACCACAGGCATGTCCTCTTGGCACCGAGGCATGACACCTTCCGTGGCAGTGTGATCAGTCCACGGCGTCTCCGTTTTGTGCTCCGGTGGGAGTTGGCCATTTGGTGTTTTGTTGTGGGAGGCGTATGGGTCGACCCTAGTTTTCTGTTCTGTTCTGTTCTGCGGATTGGTGATGTTTGTACCAAACACACCTTCCGATTTTGCACGCATCTGGATTACTCAGTCCGATGTGTGATTGCCTGTGTGGCATTATTTTTATTGCATGTGTGACATTATTTGACTTGCCTGTGTGGCAAGGTATATTACTATTTATTTTGAGCTCGGTATGAAATAACACCCAGCCATTTGATTCAACCTATCATTTTGTTGTGTTAGTTTATTCGTACAATTCAGTTCATTTAATTGTGTTAGTTATTTCGTTTCATCATTCTTTTATTTTATATCCGTACTGGGCGTTTGGCTCATGCTGTGTTTTTCTTCCAGCAGGTAATCAGGGGGATCAATGGCAAGTGTGATGAGAGCTTCCTTCATTCCAATGGTTTAGAAATATTTCTGTTTAGGCATGTTATGTCAGTTAATTAGTATTGTAATCATTTGTTTAGATTGTGGTTTGAACCAGTGTGGCATTTATTATGATTTGTTCTAAGACATTTAATTGGTATGAGATTATTCTTTTGTGCATTAGAGTTTTGTTATTCAGTCATTAGTTTTGATGTGTTTTGAGTAACCTCTCTTTCTATTTCGGAAAGGGGGTGTTATAGTCATACTCCTTATAAAATAAATCAATATCCTATTTAATTTATTTAAAATAATATAATAATTTCTCATTAATTCATATAGTCACATAATTAAATTTCTCATTTAATAAAAATATTAAATTATTAAATCTCTAATTAATAATTAAATTAATTAAAATAACATAGGCTTATTAAATATAATTCAATAAGCTCACATAATCACATACTTGAATAATAAAAATTTCTCAACATTAATTTAATAAATATAACACATAAAAATTAAATAAATCTATCACCACTTCATCAATTAATTAATTAATCTAATAATTAATTCATCGAAAAAACATTTATTCAATCAAATAAATATTTTAAAAAATAAATTACAAAATTACGGTTGTCACATCTTTCCCCTCTTAAAAGGATTCTGTCCCCAGAATCATAACTCAAACAAGTCGTCCTGTTACATTCTCCCCACTACAAAGATTACATCCCCTGAGAATCGCATATAACAATCTAAGTAAATAAATGAGGATAATTCTTCATCATATTCTCTTGGAGTTCCCACGTAGCTTCTTCAGCGTTGTGGTTCCTCCAAATTACCATAACATAAGGTATTACTTTATTTCTCAGAACTTGTTCTTTTCGGTTAACAATTTGAACTGGAATTTCTTCGTAAGACAAGTCTTTGTCGAAATGTAGGGGTTCATATTCAATCACGTACTTGTAATCGGGTTTGTAGAGTCGTAGGACTGAGACATAGAAAACATTATGGACATTCTCAAGAGATGGAGGTAAGGCTACCTCATAGGCAACTTCTCCGACCCTTCTCAGAACTTCAAAGGGTCCAATGAATCTTGGGCTCAATTTCTCTTTTTTTTCTGAATCTGATATTTCCCTTCCAAGGAGAGACTTTTAAGAACACACAACTACCTGGTTCGAACTCAACATTCTTACGGTGTGGATCGGCGTATTTCTTTTGTCTGTCTTGGGCTTCTATCAATCTCGCTCGAATCACTTTGACTATCTCTACTGTTTATTGTACTAATTTTGGTCCTAGTAATTGTCTTTCGCCAACTTCATCCCAATATAGTGGAGTTCTGCACTTTCTACCATATAACGCTTTATAGGGTGGCATTCTAATACTAGCATGGTAACTGTTGTTGTAACCGAACTCTACAAGCGGTAAATGATCATCCCAATTTCCTTTAAAATCCATTATACAAGCTCTTAACATATCTTCAATGTCTAAATTGTTCTTTCACTTTGTCCATCTGTCTGCGGGTAATATGTTGTGCTCATTCGCAACTGTGTGCCCATGCATTCCTGTAGCCGTTTCTAGAAGTTCGACGTAAGACGCAGATCTCTATCAGAAACAATTGACACCGGAACTCCGTGCCTTGAAACAATCTCTTTCACATATAACCTTGCCAACTGATCTAAGTTGAATCTGATTTTGATCGGAAAGAAGTGTGCGGATTTCGTCAATCGGTCAACAATAACCCATACTGCGTCGTAGCCTTTCTGAGTTGTTGGTAGGCCAACCACGAAATCCATCGTAATATGTTCCCATTTCCATTCAGGAATCTCTAAAGGTTGTAGCAACCCACTCGGCCTCTAATGTTCTGCTTTAACTTTCTGATATGTCAATCATTTGGCAACACATTCTGCAACCTCTCGTTTCATATTGGGCCACCAAAAGTGTTGTCGAAGATCTTGGTACATCTTGGTACTACCAGGGTGATTCGCATATCGTGAGTTGTGAGCGTCGCTCAAAATTTCTTCATTGATCTCTGGTACTGGCGGTATCCAAATTCTGCTCTCAAATCTTAGTAGTCCCTCACTGTCTATTTTGAATCTCGGTTCAGTCCCTTCAGATATCTTATTCTTCACTTTCTCACATTCTTCGTCTTGAAGTTGAGCCCCCTTAACTTTATCCAAGAAGTTGAACTCCTTGCATCCGAGCGAATTCTTCTCAATCAATCTCCATAGGATACTTCACTTCCAATTCTAGCTTTTCCATTGCTAAAATTAGCTCCACCTGAGCGGTTAACATCTTCAAATTCTCCCAACCTTTTCTACTTAGGGCGTCGGCCAAGATGGTATAGAATCTCACAATCGTAGTCCTTAATTAACTCCAACCACCTCCTTTGACGCATGTTCAAGTCTTTTTGTGTAAAAATATATTTCAGACTCTTGTGGTCTGTATATATTTCACACTTCTCCCCATAGAGATAGTGCCTCAAGATTTTCAAAGCAAAAACCACTGCAGCTAACTCCAAGTCATGGGTCGGATACCCCTTCTCATAATCTTTCAGTTGTCGTGGACGACACGTGACGACTCTGCCATTCTGCATAAGCACTTACCCAGTCCTTTATGCGATGCATCACTATAAACCACAAAATTTCCTGTGTCATCTGAAAGAGATAACACAGGTGTTGAACTCAACCTCCTCTTTAATTCTTGAAAGCTTTCCTCACACTTCTCCGTCCAAACGAATTTCACCGATTTCCTAGTCAAATTCGTCAACAATGAGAGTTGCGATCTTGGAAAAATCCTGAATGAATCTTCTGTAATAACCTGCCAATCCAAGAAAACTTCTTACTTCCGACGGTGTCTTCGGCTGGTCCCAATTAATCACAGCTTCGACTTTGGAGGGATCGACTGAAATTCCGTCTCTATCAATCACATGTCCAAGAAATTGTACTCTTTCAATCCAGAATTCATATTTCGAAAACTTAGCATACAACTTCTCCCTTCTCAATGTCTCTAATGTCAACCTCAAATGCTCTTCGTGTTCTTCCTTGGTTTTCGAATATACCAAAATGTCATCTATAAATACCACTACGAATTTGTCCAAAAACGGCTTGAACACTCCATTCATTAAGCCCATAAATGCTGCAGGAGCATTCGTTAGGCCAAATGACATTACCAAAAATTCGTAGTGACCATATCGTGTTCTAAACGCTATCTTCAGTACATCCTCTGGTCTCACCTTCAGTTGATGATAACCACTTCTCAAATCTATCTTCGAAAAGTATCTTGCTCCCTTTAACTGATCGAACAAATCGTCGATTCACGATAATGGATACCTATTCTTAATCGTGACCTTATTCAGTTCTCTATAGTCGATGTAGAGCCGCATCGTTCCATCCTTCTTCTTCACAAATAAAACCGGCGCTCCCCACGGTGATACGCTTGATTGAATATACTTTTTGTCCAGTAATTCTTGTAGTTGGACCATCAATTCTTTCATCTCTACAGGTGCCATTCTGTACGGTGCCTTCGATATTGGGGCCGTTACTGGAGCCAAATCGATAACGAATTCAACTGCTCTATCTGGAGAAAGTCCCGACAAATCATCCGGAAATACGTCTGCGAAATCTCTCACTACTGGAATCTCATCAATTTTTGGATTCTCTTTACGACTATCGACTATGTAAGCTAGATATTCTACACAGCCTTGCATTAACAATCTTCTGGCCTGCATCATCGTCAGATAACTCACTTGTCTAGGTGACTTGTTACCATAAAACACAACCTTTGACGGAGTCATAAGGTTAATACGCTTCTTCTGGAAGTCAATTACTGCCCCATAATTGGATAACCAATCCATACCCAAAATAACATCAAATTCTTTAAGTCAAATAGGGATATGATCTACGTTCATGATATTACCCTTAATATCCACTCTACAGTTCTTGTGCACGTACTTAACAGGGATAATTTCTCTATTCACAATTTCTATGTTCATGGGGTATTCTAACTCGTACTTAAGCAATTCTAAGTTCTTAGAAAAGTCATCGGATATAAATGAACAAGTAGCACCCGAATCAAATAATATATAAGCATTAATTTTATTGATCGGAATGATACCTGACACCACATCGCGAGACTGTACCGCGTCCTGCACTGTCATGTTGAACGTTCTGGCTATTGGTCTATTGGTTGCGGTTGGTTCTGAAATGGTTAGAGTGCTTCCACCAGTATTTCCTCTGTTTCCTCCTGAACTCGTCCCTCCTGATCCCTTCTTAGGACAATCTCTTGCAAGATGGTCCTTTGATCCACATGTGAATCATGCACCCTTCTTTGGGTTCGGAGAGTTTTGTGCTATGTGGCCTTCCTGACCACAATTGTAGCACACTCGCTTCCCCTTCAGACAAACTCCCAAATGCGTTTTTTCGCAGGTTGGGCACGGTTCAATCTTCTTCTTCTGCCCTCCCTGTTGACTTTCGGCCGACGAATTTTTAGACCACTTCCTCTTCTGATTGTGATTACCCCTAGTGCTACTCCCACCAGTCTTGTTATTACCTTCCTTCTCACTCTTCTTCTTCTTCTGCTCCTGATTATACTTTGTTACAACATCACTTCCACCCTCAGCAAGTATGGCCTTCTTTAACACTCCCGCAAAAGTGTTCAATTGGAACATTGACACTTTGCTATACACCCAGGGCTTCAGTCCCTGCTCAAATCGTCTCGCCTTCCTCTCATCGGTATGTACTTGGTACGTGGCGAACCTAGCCAACTCGTTAAACCTTGCTGCATAATCAGCTACTGACATATTTCCCTGCTTCAACTCTAAAAACTGGACTTCCATCTGATTTTGTGAACTGGTTGGGAAATACATCTCGAAGAACATCTCTTTAAATCTTTCCCAGGATATTACACCTTCACCTCCTCTCACTTAGTTTGCCTGCCACCAATAGCTAACTTTGGACTTCAGCATAAATGTTGCATACGCAGTCTTCTGATCTTCCCTTACCCTAGCAACATCGAACACCTTCTCCATCTCCATTACCCATGTCTGAGCTTCAATTGGGTTTATGAGACCCTTAAACTCTGGCGGTCCCACCGCCTTGAAGTCCTTAAACGAAGTATTTGGTGGAGCATGGGGTTGATTATTAAGTGCTCTAGCTAAAAGATTTACCAATTGCTGAACGGAGTTAGCATTGGCGTCGTTGTTATTGTTTATTGACCCTTCCTGGGCTTGCTGACGATTTTGTCTTCTAGGCAGCATATTTCCGTTAAGAATATACACTTATTAGATCTTTACTCAATCTCTAAAACATTTAAGACTTAACTAAACATTTAATCATAACTCACTTAACACATTACTTCAAATAAACTTTGACATTTCATTTAATTCAAAAGTCTTTACATCATAAGATAGCATCACTGCTATTTACATCAACTATCCCGAGATAAAGAATCTATAGGATTTAAAACATCACAATATTCTTTTATTTATGAACATATCGGAATTTACATCATTAACTATCAAATAGTTTTCACATATTTAAACTAATACTATCATTTATCATTAAGTATTTGGATAGCCTTGCTATGTTCCTCCTCCATGATGCGGCACATCGTTCTGCGATCTAGTTTATATGATGGTAGATCCTCAAACTGGATTGGATATTTCCTAACTCGATCTTGGACTGCATCCATTGCATTTTTTAGTATAGAGTATGTCTCCTCAAGTTTGGCCTTCTTCGCTCGGCGATCATCTTCTGCACGATCGGCACGACGTGACTCTCGTACCCAGCCCTCCTCTGCTATGGCAAGCCTCTCTGAGCTCTCCTTCAGATCCTTCTTTAACTTCTCTATTTCTGCGGACTTATCCTCGGTCTGACCCTTCTCGTGAACCAGATCCCACTCCACGTTTCCCAAACGTGTGTGAAGAGTCACAATCTCCCTATCCTTCTGCTCAATAGTACTCTGCTACATAACAGTCTTCTCTGTCAGCTCCTGAACAGTATCCTACAACTTTACGTTACAATCATAGAGTGCATCATACATCTCTAAATCAATGGAGTTCGGTGGGAACTCCTCTTCTTCCTCCTCTTCTTCTTCTTCCTCAGGATCCTCCTCTGATCTGCTCTCCGCTCATGCTCCCCGACCAAAGAATGATGATGATCAACGGAGATGGCTCTCTCTGTACAAGCTATTCCCTGACGAACAACAGAATTCACCATGCATGCGATAGACCGCACAAACAGGTTATTCCAACAGAATAATAAAGAATGGAATAACAGAAGAATTTTACCATATATGCGGTACTTCGCATAGACAGGTTATTCCAACATAATAATAAGGAATGGAATAACAATAGCTCTCTTCATGAATACGAAAGAAATAATACCCCTTACCTTAGATGAAACTGGATATTGGAATAATGAGGTAGCAGACTTTTCTTCTTCTTTCTCTCTATAATTTCTCTCTATAATAATTGCTCTAAAGCTTTAGTGAATTGGTGAGCAATGAAGGAAGAATGAGCTTCTATTTATAGGAAAATATAGTTTTGATAATTGCACGTTCTGGGGCTCGAAATATTACAGTATAATACCTTCCTCTTTTTCTTCATTTTAAATTTAGTCCTGCAAGTATTATCAAACTTGCACCACCTCCCCTAATAGTAAATAATTTGAATTAACAATCATGTGAATCAATAGTTATAATCATGTGAAAATACGAATTACAGTATAGTACCTCCATCTATACCTCCATTTTTAACTTAGTCATGCAAGTATTATCAATCTTGCCCCAACTCTCCTAATAGTACAAGAATGTGAATCAATAGTACACACATGTGAACAAATAGTTATAATCATGTGAATTAATAGCAATTAATTGCTCATTTATCCGGTTAATTATCCAATTGGTCAATATAACCTCCAGACACGAATTATTACCAAAATAAATGTCGATTTCCACTAAAATAAATTAATTCAACATAATGGAACTATCAAATTCATCTTTAATCAACACGAACTTATTCATCATTGATATTATAACTCACAATATTTAACAATGAGGTCATTCCCATGAAAGAAGGGGCTTTCCAATAAGGATTTCTCCCTATTGACGCGCAATTAGGTGACCAAATCTCTCATTAACAGAACTTCTAAACATTGTAAATATTGCAATTTAATAATATGAACAACTTTGTCGTCTCAATTATTGATTTAATAATATATCATAGTATCACGGATGATATCTTTGTGACAATAATTGAATCAATAATATGAGAGATATGATGCATCAATTCTTTGTAGTAATAATTGAGTATAACCGAGTGACTTCTCACGTAAGCATCAATAACCAATACCGTGTGCTGCTACTATGCAACCACGCCAGATTACTATATTTTTACTACTTTGGGTAGTTCAACGGTTTTAACGGTAACACTTCCATTTTTATTTTTATAAAAGATAATTATATCGTTTTCTTACTACTGACAATACTTCCGTTATGGGGTCCACTTAATGATGATGTCGTCGTATCTAATATTTCCTATTAAAACGAATATTCCCCGACCAATCGAATATTATATAACCACTTGCTTACTTTGTAAAATTTATAAATATTACCCACAACTATAACATTATATCAAATCCACACCATAATATTAAAAAAAAAATATTTCGAGAAATTTAAATCTTTATTCATAAAATTTGGGGTCTCACAATCTCCCCTCCTTATGAAATTTCGCCCTCGAAATTTACGTACTTACCTGGTATGCCGAAGAGGTGATGATACCTTGACTTCATTTCATAGTCCAACTCTTAAGGTATAACCTTTGAGTGTTGAATACAATCCTTCTTATCCAAGATTTTAACACGTATCTCCTCATACATTAAATCTTCTGCTATCTCATCTAATTCTAATTTAATAATGTGGTTGGGGTCATCCACATATTTACGTAACATCGATACGTGAAAAACATTATGAACACGCGACATACTTGGCGGTAAAACGAGTCAATAGGCCACAGTTCCTACTCGATCAAGGATTTCAAATGGGCCAATAAAATTGAGGGTTGAGATTTCCTCTCTTCATCGATTCTTGCTTCTAGAATAACGCCCTCTTGAACCTTCTTCTTCACATTTATCAGCTCTGAGTATGTAGCTTGCATTGCTTTAACTTTATCGATTAAAGTCGATTCTACTCGTATATTTGATATCACCACGTGCGTCTTTGGAGTCTTTAACTCTATCTTCATCATTTGTAAGTTATACAAAATGGGTTTTTGTTTTAACAACATCGCACTCGTAAACGCATACAATCTTCTACTCAACGCGTCAGCTACCACGTTCGCTCTTCCACAATGATATTGAATGGTATGATCGTAATCTTCAATAGCTCGAGCTAACGTCTTTGGCGCATAATAAGTTCATTTTGGTTGAAAAAATATTTAAGGGCTTTAGAAATGGGTTTTGTATTGGGGTCCATACAAAATTCGATTTCACGCTCTGGGGGTAGGCCAAGAAGTCTTCAAGAATACGTCAGAAAATTTATTAACGATAGAAATATCATTTAAAAACTGTGACTCTCATCCAAGACTTAGATAACACATGAAATGAAGGTTTCTCCTAACAAAGTTTCAATCGATAAGTCAAAGTCTAACTTTTCTAGAGTTAAATTTAAACGTTGAGCGCAAGCAAGAGAGATAAAATAATGGGTAGAACCGGTATCTAATAAGGTATAGACTTCGCAAGAATTTATAATTAACTAACCTGCTAACCGTTGGGGTCACTCGCTTTTGAGAAGTCACAAAAATGCTCTTCCACGAAACCACCAATTTTTATTTTGTCCAGATCCGCCTTTGGTACTACCGTCCCAGCTGGACTTGACTTTGGTGCACGACAAAATTGGGCTAGGTGACCTTCTTTTCTATAATTGTAACATGTTTTGGATTGCATCACGTAGTTTGGACTGATGTGTCCTTCCCCTCCGTATTTGTAACATACGACCGTCGGTCGTTCTCCTTCCTTAACAGGTGCTGGTGTTGCTGTCTTTCCATCGTTGTTGAACCTTCTCTTCTTGAAATTTCCACTTCTATTATCTTGGCCATGATTACCACCGAAGTGGTTACCATTCTTGGCATGATAATTTCCCCTATGATGGTTATCATTGTTCCGATGGCCGTTGCCACCGGTACAATTATTATCGTGTTGTTGGTCGTTGCCTTTTGGTTGTGCTGACTCATTATTACGCTCCAATAACTGAGCCCTATTCACAACATCTGTATATAAACAAAGTTTGTGAGAAATGAGGTATTGATGTATATCGGGTTTCAGACCTCTTAGAAACATTCGCGTCATTCGCTCCTCATTATCGACCAAATGGGATGCAAACCGGGATAACTCCACAAATTTAGCCTCATATTGCGACACGGACATATTATTTTGCTCCAACTTGATGAATTCCACCTCCTTCATGTAATAAATACTTTCGGGAAAGTACTTGTCGTTGAACAACTCTTGGAACTTCTCCCAAAACATCTTGAATGCGTCAGGCTGGGTACGTTTTACAGATTCCCATTAGTAATCTGCCTCTTCACGCAACATAAAGGTGGCAAAGGGAACCTTTTGCTCCTCGGAGAATCCCAAGACATCAAATATCTTGGTGATCTGCTTTAACCACGTCTCCGCCTTAAGTGGTTCTGGCTTTCCCAAAAACCCCGACGGTTCCAGCTCCTTGAACAGCTTAGCAATGACCAACCGTGGGTTGTCATTGCTTCCACCTGCATTATTAACAGGAGTCTCTCTCGTCTGATGTTGCATGAATTGCATAAAGTCTCTGAATATCTCATCGTTCATCATCTGATCGGTGTTGTTATTTACCTGAGGATTATTGTCTTCCTGTTGCACATTATTCTGGGTATTGATCGTTGGTGACTCAACGGTCTCATGTGCTTCATTACTGATCTTAACATTTTCAGATGCCATTTTCAAATACTACCACAAAACAAGGGTTAATTAACATATCACATATTATCCCTATACTCTGCCCGACCAATTAAATACCAAATAAACTTAGGTAGGTCATACTAGCGAAGAAATTTCCCGTCTCTCCCCTTCTAGTTCTTGTCTCACATCTCAGCCAGGGATCATATCCCTAAGCTTTGATACCAACTGTGATGCCCCCAAAATAGGTATACATCACCCATATTGAGTCGCCAAATACATTGTACAGAATACAAATACAAACTTAATTATACAACCGTCGTGTAATATACGACAAAACATAACTGAGAGTTTAAACATGAATGTTGCCTTCTAGACAATATCCACTCTCAAATAGAGTCCTCATTACATTTATTGTCAGACTATTTAACAGAATAGTGAGGACTACTAATGCTATCTTCTGGACTGTCACTCTGTTCCCTGACTAGTCCCGGCTACGTTCTCATTTCCTGAAGAGAACAGTGAAAGAAAGGGTGAGCTCAACTAGCCCAGTAAGAAATATTATGACTAAGATAATGCAGAATAAATTATCATTAGTCTTCAACAATGTTAAACTGATAAAATACAATAGACATCAAGTTTAAATGCAGCGGAATAAGCAATCCATTAGAAGAGTCAAGTAGAGCATGATATCTACTATCTTTTATGATTTAAAATGTTTTCATCAATTTTTTTATCACTGAGACTCAGCTTAATAAATAAACCACATCATCGAATCCTCCCTGCATTACGAGCCAAGGATATTAATTAAATCATCAATGGTCATGACTATACCGAATAATCCCTGGTCATAATCATACCAAAAACTGTCCATCAATGCATTACAAGCTACTGAGGACTTTTACCACATCATTTATAACATTACAGGTCATGATTATACCGAATGATCCCTGGTCATAATCATACAAAGTCCATCTATGCACGTAAGCCAAAGATGACTTTCATCACAATATAAGCCCGAGGATGATGACAAAGACATAATAATTCAATAAAACAAGTTCAAGAATAAATTTATAAGTTAATTTATCCTAAAATCAATAACGTCCAAATTGTCAACATGATACTGCTTTGTGGAGTAAAATTCAAGAATGCTCAGAAGAATATTTCCATGAAAAGATACTGGATGAAGCGCAAATATCCAGGATATTCTACTAATTTCATGGAGTATAGAAGCCAAAACTTTAACCAACTGAGTAAAATAGAATATATGAAACTATAAATGGATTTTCAAATCCGGCCACGCAGTAATCCACGTAGAGCGAGATCATTTCCACAATTTAAAAAGGAATGAATACAAAGGATCATTCACCATGCATGTGGTAATCCACATAGATGAGTTATTCAACAATGTAATAATAAAGAATGGAATAACGTAAGAATTCACCATGCATGCGATAGATCGCATGCATGAAAAGTTATTCTCAATGAATAATAAAGAATGGAACCGTGTCACGCGTAAACCGCATGCATGTGATATTCTAAAAGAATAATAAAGAATGGAATCAGGTCATGCGTAAAAACTGCATGATAGGATATTCCAACGTAATAATAAAGAATGGAACCGTGCCATGCGAAAAGCACACATACAGATATTCCAAATGAATAATAAAGAATGGAATAACAATGTAATTCACCATGCATGCGATAGACCAAGCATGCATGCGGAGTTATTCAACAATGTAATAATAAAGAATGGAATAACAGAAGAATTTCACCATGTATGCGGTCCTTCGCATAGACAGGTTATTCCAACATAATAATAAGGAATGGAATAACAATAGCTCTCTTCATGAATACGAAAGAAATAATACCCCTTACCTTAGAAGAAACTAGATATTGGAATAATGAGGTAGCAGACTTTTCTTCTTCTTTCTCTCTATAATTTCTCTCTATAATAATTTCTCTAAAGCTTTAGTGAATTGGTGAGAAATGAAGGAAGAATGAGCTTCTATTTATAGGAAAATATAGTTTCGATAATTGCACGTTTTGGGGCTCAAATTATTACAGTATAATACCTTCCTTTTTTTCTTCATTTTTAATTTAGTCCTGCAAGTATTATCAAACTCGCACCACCTCCCCTAATAGTAAATAATGTGAATCAATAGTTCAATCATGTGAATCAATAGTTATAATCATGTGAAAATATGAATTACAGCATAGTACCTCCATCTATACCTCTATTTTTAACTTAGTCATGCAAGTATTATCAATCTTGCCCCAACTCCCCTAATAGTACAAGAATGTGAATCAATAGTACACACATGTGAACAAATAGTTATAATCATGTGAATTAATAACAATTAATTGCTCATTTATCTGGTTAATTACCCGATTAGTCAATATAACCTCCAGATATCAATTATTATCAAAATAAATGTTGATTTTCAATAACACTAATAATTCTAACACAATGGAACTATCCAATAAATCTTTAATCAACACGAACTTATTCATCATTAATATTATAATTCACAATATTTAACAACCAGGTCATTCCCAAGAAAGAGGGGGCTTTTCGATAAGGATTTCTCCTTATTGGCACGCAATTAGATGACCAAACCTCTCCTTGACAGAACTTCTAGACTTTGTTAATATTGCAAATAATAATATGAATAACTTTGTCGTCTCAATTATTGATTTAATAATATAACATATTATTCAGATGATACTGTGACAATAATTGAATCAATAATATGAGAGATATGATGCAACAAT
Organism: Panax quinquefolius; assembly: GCA_020205615.1. Lineage (NCBI taxonomy): Eukaryota > Viridiplantae > Streptophyta > Magnoliopsida > Apiales > Araliaceae > Panax > Panax quinquefolius. Next base: position 58,698,144 of record CM035156.1, read on the forward strand.
TACTGTAGCAATAATTGAGTATAACTGAGTGACTTCTCACGTAAGCCTCAATAACCAATGCCGTGTGCTACTATGCAACCACGTGTATTACTGTACTTTTACTACCGGGTAGTTCAATAGTTTTAACGGTAACACTTTCGCCGTTATTTTTAAT